>PVJL010000049.1:285939-747676 GCA_004026885.1 Lyroderma lyra
CATTGTTACCCTGTACTGATGCATGACACAATCAGAATGAATTCTTCCATCATTTTTTCAAATTCATTTTTATTGTTAGACTTATTGGGGTGACATCTGTTAGCAAGGATTACATAGGTGTCAGGCATACAATTCTACAGTGCATTGTCAGCTTGTTGTATAATAAGTTCACCATCTATTGTGACTTTTCTTTCCATCATTTTTTTAAAACTAATTGCCAAGGACTCTGTCCCTCTGCAACTGCTTACAAGAGTCGTGTTTTCCTTTCATATTTCCACAGCGGAAATGATCTCTGTTAATAATTTGCTTCTGCACTAATCTGTGTCTGACAAAAGCTGAGATAAGGCTCTGTATTATTGCTGAACTTTACACAACAGTGGTAGTATGGATTATGTAAATATTAGGATATTTTGGCAGGAAGACAACAACTTGTAAAATGCAGGACAAAACTAACTACCCTGCAGGAAACTTTGAGTCTATGTTACATTATTCAACCTTAGGGTTTCATATGCACCCTGAAGGAACGAAACTGGAGATAAGATAAGTGCTCTGAGACAGCATTTATAGAACATACATACGTTGGGACAGATTCTTTGATATGATTATGTCTCTACACATAATTTCAAAGATTAATATTCCATAGTAAGAAAATGTAAATGAAAATAAGTTAAACATTAGGCATAAGGAAAGCAAGGAATCAAATGGACCAAGAGTACAGTCAGTACAAAAATGCATCCATAAAGTCTTATATATTTGCAAACAATGACTGCAAATTAGGCTCTGACCTTTCTAGTAGCCAACATAAAGAAGCAACTGTTGCAATAACTTGGTCATTCCAATTTCATAATCCTAGCCATGAGTATTTAAAAGAATGTGTATAATTTTATTTCATTGAACATTCAGCTATAATTAAATTTCATATTCAATTCTGTGTTCCCAGTGTTAGGCATGCTACATTCCTGTCAAAAGAGGAACAGATTAAATAGTAATCACATAAAATAATGATACACAGTCAAGGTCAAAATTTTACAATAATAAAATAATAACCTCTGAATTTCTTCTAGAAATCCTTTTGCAGAAGTTAAGTGCTTACAGTCACACTGCAGACTTTAGATTTTCACCCATCTGTGATCAAAGCCAACTTCGAATGGTTTCCATCAAGGCCTTGGCTGATCTTCTTTATTAGTTTTTTTGGGGTTTTTTGGTTTGTTTTTTGGTAGTTCCCTGACTGGAAATCGAACCCAGGCCACGACATTGAGAGCGCAGAAGCCTAGCCACTACACCACCAGGGAACCCCTAATTATCTAAATATAATTTTTTAATTAAGTATAATACCAATTGATACAGAATTGTTCCACTGGTATTTCATAAGTAAATACTTGGTACTGAAATTCCCCAAATCTGATTCAAATTACAACTTTTAATGCATTTTATTATATGTTATAATATCTATTTGGTAGATTCTTGTCTTTACGATTTATTCTTCTTAAGTATAAGATTACAAGGTAAAAGAAAAACAGTGCAATACCATTTCTAATGTATGTATGTATTTATCTCCTACAGTCATAAATTCATAATCTCATTCAAATGTAAAATATGTAGAGTGAAGATGTGAGTAACAGCACGGAAGAGGGGAAACAGGTCAGAGATAATGAGAGGAAAAGAGAACAAATAAAAAAGAAAATGTATTGTTTAAGCCATTTAGAGAGTAGTATTTTGTTTCTGAGTCTTCATCAAAATCACCAAGCAGTTTCTGAATATGAGTGTAATTGTACATGCCTTTTTATTTGCAATAATTTTATTTTGGCATTTTTGAACTGACTCACCCATTAGGATATTACTTTAATGGTTACATTTATTAAATTATTTGAAACAAATCATGTAAAGAGATAGGCATGCTTCCTAAGAAATCCGTTCTGAGCAAGACAACAATACTTCATTTTAACAAGAAATTCAAAAGTCCATTGCTGGATTTCAAAGCAGTTCTACTGTGCTACTATGGTGCACTCACACAACTAGTCTATAAATGTACCAGTTTAGCTCTGACACATCAAGCATAAATTTGAGTTTGAAAGTTTTGAGATTTACAGGTATCCACATTGTTCTAATTATGATAAAAGGTGACGTTTGGGTCATGGTGGATAAGATTGTGCTGTATTGTGATAGCATTCAGTTTCCAATGTTCTGGTTCAATTTTGGTGTCTAGACCATGCTCTTTCACTGCCTAACATATTCATTTTACCATCATAGCCTGCCCAGTAGTGTATTTCATAGGCTGGGTGTTCGCTGGACATGGTCCCTGAAGCTCTGCTCATTGAGCCCAACCAACATGTCATAGCGTTCCACCTGGCTTAGAGAGACTTTTGGAAACTATGAGGACACCAGACAAGGGAGCTCAGTAGCATACACATCACCAACAATCAATAGTGGTCCAAGATTACAATTTTGGAAGAACACATGGGAAGTATTTAAATAAAAAGAGAACAGTTTCCTAGCCAACTATGTCAGCCAAACACACCCTGGTGATTGTGGGAGTGACAGAAATCAGTCAGGCTGATCTCATGTCCAGCTGAGTTGCACCAGCACTTTTTACCCACTCCATCAGGGTAAAAGAGCAGGAAGGGGCAGGAGATAGAACTAGGGTGACCATGTAGTTTACTATGAAGATGAACAAGTGTGATTATAAAAGAGAGTGATACTCATAATTACACTGGGAAGACAGCACAACCCAGGACTGCACTGGGAGAGTAGGAATGCATGATCCTCCTAGATAACATTAACCCAGTCACTTCCTTCAAAAGGTTCTTATCCAAATACAGGACGCCTGACAAATAATTGCACAATCTGTATAAATAGATAAGCCCTGAGAAATGTAGGTTGAGTGCACTGGGGAGCAAGTTCAACTATCTGTAATTGAAGAAGGAATTGATTTACAATCGGAAACTCTTATCCATTCAAATAAGATACCCTGGGAGACAAAGTGAGAGTAAGGTTCTTACTGGCTCCACTCAGGGTTTATGTAGCATTAACTCTTTCTGGCCACTAGGGGACCACTTAGTACTTCGCACATTGCATTGAGTTGCTCACACCATTCTGCAAGCAGACTAAAAGACAACATCGCTAATATCAGGGTTCTGGGACAGTTCTTGCCTATGCAGTACATACCATTAATTTATTATATGGTACTGTTGTTTGGTGCTTCAAGTGTGTCAGTTTTGTCTTTTCCAATTTGTGGACTTCTTAGATGTGCCTGAAATCTTTGGAACATCCTGCCAAATGCCTAGGGCAGAGCTAGCTGCATGCTCAGTAAGAACTAAATCCATATGTTTTTCTTTTTTTTTATTTGAATAACAGACCTGTCTGGGAACTCCCCTATCCTTTCCTTAAGGATTGAAATTGGATCTCAGGTAACAATTTGAGCCCTGGGGAGAACAACAAAAATAAATAAAAATTTTACGTACCTACCAAGTATCAGGTACATTGTGTCTGGGTGTGTGTGTGTGTGTGTGTGTGTGTGTGTGTGTAATTTCTGACCTTAAAATTTCTTCCAAGAAAGTGTTACTTTTTCCTCATATTAGACATGAAAAAACTGAGACTTCATTTGAATTACTCATCCGAGTCCCAAAGTCATATATAGACAGGGCAAAGGTGAAATTTGAATCATTATCCAAAGTCCATATGTTTTCCCCATTTCATAACAGCTAGGGAGCAATGACAACTAATCCCCTGGTTCTTATCCAGATGTCTGTGAATCCTAGATTCCAAAAAGAAACTCACAAACAGGAAGTGTCTCCCTCACAGACTTTGCATTTGCTGTGGACTCTGCACAGAAAACTCAGTCCAGTGCTGTCTGCCTCATGAAAAGGGTCCTCAGGGGGTCATCCTGAAGAGTCTCTTTCCTACCTCAGGTGATCAGGTGCCAAAGTGTGTTGGGGGGTGCCTGGGCTTCAGCACCTACTGAAATCTCACTGACATTATTTGAAGTGAATAATGGACATTTTGTTTTATTGTTTTGAATTTTATTATTTTCATTATGACTTTATGTAACTTTTATGCAGAGTGCCATAGATGATAGGTAGATAGATAGATACATAGATAGATAGATGATAGATAGCTTCAAGGCCAAGCCCCTTGCAGCCACATGTCTACCACTAGGTTACAATGTGGAAATTCTGGAGCAAGCACACCCCTACCCCCAAGTATTACCACTGTCATGATACTTCTCACACCACATCGTGGATTTTTGCATATAACATATCTGAGAGCTGTGAGTGCACACTGCTGTATCTTATTCATCTCTGAACTCCCATTCCTCAGCACACTTAATGGCATATAGTGATAAAAAAATAAACATAAATGTGTCATTCAGGTATCACCTGAATGCTCGTTTTACCTCCAGTGGAAAACCCAGTGCCTTTCCCAAAATTGCCAGGGAGGCTTCTAGCTATGATTCCACTTGAAAACACTTGCCTGTGACTCCTGTGCTCAGCATGGGGCAGCTACTCCTTTACCTCTGCCCTGAGATTGACTCAAGTAGCCTTCCCACAGAAAGGATTTATTTCACAGCCAGACCAACACTGTTTGAATGGAATATGAGACATCCGTGGGCTGAAAAGTCTGGTAGTGATGCTGCCATGTTTCTGTCATTAGTTCTGTCTTGTCTGGTCTCTGTTCTCTCCACTCCTTCGTGTCTGTTCATTTGGAAGGCAGAGCAGGTAAGCTGTTTCTTTTGTTTCCTTCACCCCTGCTATTGCAGGTGCTCATGTATCCCCTGCTAATCCTAAGGGACTTGGAGAATTATTTTCAGAAATTAAAGTCTTTGCTAAAATATCATTTTTATCTCACAATAGAAGGAAGGAAAGAAAGAAGGAAGAGAGTGAGAGAAGAAGGAGAAGAAGAGAAGGGAAAGAAAGAGGGAGGAGGACAGAGGAAGGTATCTCACAGCCCATGATTATTTTATAAGTACGAAGAGAAATTGTGTTCCAGTCCTAAAGCCACCATCAGCTTCTCACTAAATCATGTAACTTACCTTAGACATGGTCCCTCCATCCCTCCTTCTCCTGACCTCCTTTTTAATGACATAATTAACATAAAGAGTTAACATAATTAACATAAAGTGTATCGTTGGATTTCTTTTGCGTTTGTACATACACACGAAAGCATCACCACAGTTATGTAACATAATGAACATATCCATCACCCTGACGTTTCCTTGCTCCTGATTTTAGGAGGAAAGCATTTAGTCTTTCATTATTAAGTATAATGTTATTATAGCTGTGGGTTTTCTGTAAATGCCTTTATCAGATTCAATAAACTTCTTTCTAATCATAGTTTCCTATGAGTTTCTTTTTTTTCCCCTTAATCAGTAATGATTATTGGATTTTGTTAAATGCTTTTCCTGGTAAGATGATCATAGGATTTTCTTCTTTAGATATTTAACAGTTAAACCAACTTTGCATTCCTGAAATCAATCCTACTTGGTCATTATGTATTATCCTTTATATATATACAGTTAGCTTTGATTTATTAAAATGTTTAGAATTTTTTTGTCTATGCTCATGAAGAATATTGGTCTATGATTTTCTTTTCTTGCAAGGTCTTTGTCAGAATATGATATCAGACTAATTCTGGCCTCATAAGAGTTGGGGAGTAATATTTTTATTTCAGAGGAAGAAATACACACACACACACACACACACACACACACACACAGAGTATTCTCATTTTTGGAGCTAATAAATACATCAAATTCTTTATATTTAAGAACACTTATTTCGCAATCTCCTTTTATTTCACATATGTATTTCTCCTAGGATTTTCTCTCCAGAACCTGAATTTATGCTCCTTATCTTAAAAAGTGATCAACTTGCATTGTCCTTCTTAAAGTGGGGCCCGTAAAAGAATAGTATTTTCTTATCACTCTATTGAATAGCAAGGTTTTCACATGGTTTTGTCTTATCATTTAACTTTTATTAATGCAGCCAAAAATGGCTTTAATATATACAAACTAAACACTTTTCCACCATTTCTTCCATAAAGGCATAAATGTTACTGTATCAAAACCAAAGCCCAAGGAAGCCTTAAATGAAGGGTCCCTCCACACCTCAGAATAAAATTTAGTCTGTCCTTACCCAAATAAACAAAGATTCTTCTTCTTAAACCGCAGATGCAGGGCAGATCTAAGGAGTGAAAACCCCATATCCTTTTTCTGGTGACTATACCAAATAGAACATATCTATGAGTACAAAGAAAGTGTTTTGTTGGGACATACTTCAAAGTTGCCTTTATACATAGCCTTAGATGTAAAGTTACAAGCCAAAGACCAAATCTAGGAATCATTAAAAAAAAAAATGAAGCTACAAATGTTTGGATAACTATAGTATTAGCACCTATAGAACAACTTCTATCTCCTGTTTGTATCAGTCTTTTAATTTAAAACAACAACATTTGTTACTTGTTTTTTGGCCTAAGTGAACTTAAAAACAGAGGCTCTTACTCAGAGTAGCAAACATATTTTAAGAAGACTGGTAGTACCTATCTCCTAATTACAGGTCTTTATCCCAATAGGACACAGCACAACTAAAATAAGGAATTCATGGATGAGTTTTATCTAAAATTTATTGCCTTTCTGGTAGACACTGAGCTCTAAAGAAATTTAGCAGAATTAGTGGTAAACAGTAGATAATGTGTGTTTGCTACACAAATAAGTAAATAAATAACAAAAATATATTTTAAAAAAGCATGAGAAAATGAATAATAGGTGCTGTAATTATCCAGCATAAAGGGATGAAGCAACAGACAATACCATCGAATTAGGATAATCCCAGGAGGGTTTATATGCAAAGCACTGATCACAGAGACGTGAGTTAGTGTCGTAGAGGAACCACAAGGGTGGTGCAGCAATCCTGGGCTAACAGGGGTGGCGCTGTTGCCACCTGTAGACCTGGAGGATGAGGGCAGGGTGAGGGCATGGAGGCTGAAGGCCCACTGATGTAATCCGTACAGACCAACCTCCCAAGGCGGGGAGCAGGGAGGAGCTGGGTGGAGAGTGGATGGAAAGGAAGCAGCAGAGGCTATTAAGTACAAATGGGCTGTGAACCAAGCGCAAAAGCAATTAACTCTGGAAAAGTGATAGTTGCCAGTGGAGCAGGCTGAGCTGCAAGCTGTGGAAGGATTGTCTAAGTAAGTTTATATTAATAGGTAGGAGAGGAAGTGGTATCCAATGGTGTTGTCTGGAGCAGTGGCACCCCAAAATGTCAGTAATACCTTACCTCCGCCTCCCCACCCAAAGACCAATGTTCAAGCACATCAGCAGGAGGGATTAGATACCCTTCCCTTGATGGCAACCAGGAGGTGGTAGAGAACAACAAAAGGAACCTAAAACGTGAGCCTGAGCTGGTGTGTTCCTGACTGATCATTTTAAAACTCAAAACAAAATAAATTCTTCTTAAAACTTAGTTTCTTAAACTAATGCCAAAATAAGAATTCTGAACTATAAAAGGAACATGAGTATCTACCGTACTGGTATCCAAAATCGAATAGTCTCCTCCAGGCAAATTTACTATTATGATTTATTAATAACAGCAGACAGGCAGTGGCCTCTCATCTCTCAGCTCATGCCTTTCCCCTTCGCTCATGTTAGTCCAGTGATAAATGATGTAGAATTTCTCAGAGAGAGAGGAAATTATGCCCAATACCAAAAGTGGTTGAAAAAGCTGATTACAGACTCATTAGCCCCTGTGGGCTCATTTTATTGCTATAAAGTCATCATTCAAGTAGACATATATTTAGCTTCTGTGGCCTTCATTTGTGGTAAGCAAAATAACCTCAGACAAAAAGAAAAAAAGGAGTCCAAGTTCAAAGTTCCTATTTTTAGTGATGTGACAGCCAATTTACTAAATTAGAAAAGCCCAGAGCAGAAGCAGAGAAGTGTCATCAACTTATGTTGTTTGTGCTGCGTGCCTCTCAGAGCACATTTGGGGACAGGTTCACTCGTAGATTATGTATTCTGTGGGGGACACTTGAAATGTACCATGTGGCCAGAAGAAGGTACCAAAGGATAGTGAGCAACTTACACACCTTGACAAATGAGAAATAGTTGAAGGAATTGGACATACTTAGCCTAGAAAACATCATCCTATATAAAACAAAAAGTATTTTTTTATTTAACGTTAGGGCTGGTGATGAAAAAGCAATTTATTCTCTAGACAGTCCATACACTAATGAACAAACCCTTTCAACTCAAGGTGGACTATTTATCCATCCTTTCATTTGATATTTATTCATCAAATATCATTTTTCTGTTATTGTTCTAAAAGTTGCAGGAGAGTTTATTAGCAAAATGCTGTAATTTTTAAATTTGTGCGCTTCTATCGCTGGTGGGTTTATGACCTGACAGTGGGTGACCATCTGTGAGAGGTACTGTAGAAGCAAGAGCATCTGTGGTCCTTAATGTGACGTGCTTACCAATCACCTAGGAATCTAGTTAGGTTGCAGGTTCTAATGTAGCAGATCTTGGCTGGGGCCTGAGATTTTGCATTTCCAACAAGCTCTCAAGTGATTTGGATGCTTTGGGTCCCTAGGCCACACTTGGATTAGCAAGACATTAAGGTCACTGCCTCTCCAACACTCTCTGACTTTAGGGGGAACCAACAGATCTACTTTGTGTCATCTCAGATGTAATGTCTTCCTTTTTTATAAAGAAACCAATTAGAAGACATTTTCTTGTCACATACCTGTCACAAGAAGAGTGACTGCATGGAGCTGGCTTGGACCTTGGCTCTGCATTCTACTTTGCTACTGCATCCACATGAAGTATATTAGGCTGCTCTGCCCATCCTGTTAATATTATATAAACTGCAGACCATGGGAAAAGGACCCACCACATTCAAAATCTTAGTTCTGAGCTACTCTCCTCGGCCTTCCCTCCCTTAATCCCATCATGGTGCAGCCTTTTAAAGACTCTCTTTTTGCAATAGTGATTTTGTGTTCTTTGTCTTTCAGATTAGATATTTACTCTTTTTTTTTTTTTCCATGTTCAACCTGGGAGTATTTTAGCAATGATCTTGCTGTCTTCCTTATTGCTCCTACCCACTGTGAGGATCCCAGTTTCTCAGTAAACATTCTTGCCCTTTAGCTCTCTGAAACTGTTTATGCCACCAGGTTCCTCCTTTCCTGAGTGTGTGTGAGTGGGTGGGTGGGTGAGGATTGGACAAATCAAGGCTGTTGAGATCGATTTGCCATCTCAGGTGACTCAGAATAACCTCCAGTTTGCAGGAATTATTTGAAAGGCACAGTTCATTCATATCATTTCCAAACATGGTCTGTTTTTCTTCTGTAGGTAAAAGCTAGAGCCAAATATTGATAAAAATGATATTAAAAATCCATTTGGTAATGATAGTTACCACTTTTAGAAAAAAAATGGGATGCTTCCTGAGAAGGTAAATTAAGAGTTTACAATTATAAAGATGTGTTCCCTTTTACAGGTAAAAGCTCCAAATATCTTCCTCTGTCAAAAATTCAATCTTAGGGTATGTCTATATGGTTTTGAAAATTGGACTACTGAATTAAATAAATTGAAAAAAGAACACTAGGGAAACAATCATCGGGAGAAAAAAATGTAGTAATTTGAATAAGAATAAGCCAATTCTTGACACAATCCATCTAAACAATATCCCTCAATTTTTGCAACATATGTTCAAATATAGCGGCATAGAAAGGTGGCCATTCCAGCTAATATTGATGTCTACCATCTATGAATTCTGACAGAATTTATTGTCTGAAGATCCCCACTAATAACTTGATATATTCTTTTTTAATTAAATTCATTGGGGTGACATTGGTTAGTAAAACTGTATAGGTTTCAAGTGTACCTTTCTATAATACATCATGTATATATACATGGTGTGTTCACCACCCAGAGTCCGGTCTCCTTCCGTCATCATGGATTTGAGCTCCTTTTCCCTCTTCTACCTCCCCCATCCCCCTTTACATTCTGATATCCACTAACTTGTTGTCTGTGTCTCAGTTCTTGGTTGGTTTTTTGTCTTGTTCATTTGTTGCTTTTTCAGTTTTATGTTTACTTGCTTCATATTAGACTTGCTTCCCCCCAAAATTATAAACTCTGACAGGAAGGGACTATGTCCTATATTCTTCCTTTGCTTTTTCCTCAGTGCTGGACACCTACTAGAGATGGGAAGAATGCTTGCTGTTTTATTACTGAACATGTTAAGGCAATTATTTCCGTTGTAACTGGTGCTAAGGAGGTGGGAAATCGTAAACGGGGCAGACCACATTTGGACTGTTGTCTGAATTCTAAAAGGGGGAGGGCAGAAATTCTTTGAGTTAGATGTGTGCAGCAACCTGCTTAGCCATTAGAGGGAGTTAGAGGAAGGAGTCTGAGTAGCTGTCACTTCCCTGAGTTGCCCCAGGTGTCCCATCGCTTCAGAACTACCATTACCCCGACCTGCATTTAAGAACAGAAAGACATGAGGATGCCTTGTTACTTAGCAATTTAAGGAACAAGACAGGTGTGTGTTGTCTGTACCATGTTTGTGTGGTGATGGTTCAAAATACTTCAAAACCCAGGAGGAATTGGTAGCCATATGCCTTCCTTTTTCTCTTTTCAGAAACAAAGTTGTGTCACTCCAACTTCCCCATCCTTCTCTCCTTTGGCTCCTCAACCCTCATTAAGAAGCTGTGCTTTTATGAACTTAGCAGCCCCCATAATGATCTGAGCCAAGTCCTTAACCCTCCCTCTACCTATCTCTGTCTCTGCACACACACACACACACGCACACGCACGCACGCACGCACACGTACACACACATGCATGCACACGTACACACACGCACGCACGCACACGTACACACACATGCATGCACACGTACACACACGCACGCACGCACACGTACACACACATGCATGCACACGTACACACACGCACGCACGCACACGTACACACACATGCATGCACACGTACACACACATGCATGCACACGCACACTCTTGGTTATGCTTCTCCGGAAAACAGTCATTGATACAGGCTCCTTTCGCTGTGCTGTTTAGAAGTCGGTCCTTTCCCACATGGCCACAATGTCCACAAAACGCTACAAGAAAATCAAACTGAGAAGGCACTGACATAAACCTTGCCCGTCCTCAGTTTCCAAAGCCACTTCTTCAATACAGGGCAAACAAAGGAAGCAGCTGGGTAAACTGGAAATGCTTCCAGTGCTTTCTTCACTCTGACCGAAAACTTCTCCAGCAAGACTCTGTAGTCCGTGAGTTAAACATGCACTTCCTCTGCCTTTCGGGACATGACGGCTGCTCTGTTGAACTTGGTGAGAAATGAAGGATTGAAGGGGCTCAGCAAATAAGGGTCCCATGGAAAACGGGCCCGGGAGCTCTTAAAATGACTGTGGAACTGAAAAAGTGAGCAGCAGCAGTCAGATGCAAGGGGATCCTAACCGGTCCTTTAAGACAAGCAGTGAACGCTGCAGCATTTTGCACAGGAAAGCTGGAAACTCACAGATGAACCCCACTTAGAGCATTCTGCTCCACATTTTTTTAACTTGATTTCTGTCCAACACTAAGTCTCAAGGGTGATACTTGTTCCTGCTTACAGGCTATAAATGCAGTCATTTCTCCAGTTGTTCATACTGTCCAGAAACCACTTTTTCTCAGGCAGAGATTATTATTGACTGTAAAGTAATCAACAACAGAGAAAAGATTCCCTCTACCAACATGGAGGTCTTGTCACAATTTTTTGGTGGATCTTGAACTGTTTGTCAGCAAGTGTGTTTTATTTCTTTATAGTTTCAAAAACCACGAAATCCTTAGTCTTCCAACTGCTCAATTTTGAGTTGGTTTGTAGTTCAACAATATCTGTGATTATCTCTGGACAGGAAAAACAAAAAGAACTGAAACCACTGTAAACTCAATTTATACTCACAAGTGCCCTTAAAACCTCATCTTAATACTGCTCTCTCCTCTTCTATCCTTTTTCGTTTTTTTTTTTAGTTTGTTTCCCAAATAGTGATAAGCCCAAGGTTACATATTATCTACAGTTTTCAAATCAATATTACCTTATATCGCCATAGCTGCGCAGTTTCGGGCTTTGTGGCCAGCTACCATGACAATAGATGCACAGCCTGGAACCAGTTTTAGTTAATTAGAGTCAATCAATCCAAACTCTGCTAACTCACTCATGTGAAACAATAGTATAATGAACCAAAGTCGGGAAGATGATTGGGAAACACAAATTATTGCACCCTGATAAATTAGATGTGACTATTACAAAAGCTTCTTTCTAAATGAATACCCAGGGAAGGAATATATGAGTTTCTAATATAATTAAGAATACATGGAAAATAAACTTAAAGGCTATATTAAAAGCCCCGCCTTTTTATTAAAGGAAGACAAACACTCAGAGGTTGTATCATGGGGAGATGTGTGGCATCTTTATGATTGTATTCACTTGGGAGAATATCTTCCTGTTGATTGTGGTCCTTGGGTGAGGTAGACAGAAAGCAGGCTTGTGGGTGCCAGAACTACAGCAGGGTAGTGAGGACACAAAAAGGGAAGAGATGTGAGTGTAAGCGTCCTTGTCTGTGTATGTGCTGTGTCTAGAACGTGGGTTTATGTGACGAAAGGGTCCATGTTTTAGATAAGGTACGATTTACGTGCAAGATTTTCCCGGAATGTTGGCCAATCGCACGTGCTATCTACCATTGGTGTTTGTGGCACACATGCTCAGAGTTCAAAGTAGACTATGGACTGAGTAAAATAAATAGCCATTTACACTTGCAATTGATAGAATAAGACAAGCCCAAGAGTCGCCCTCTCAAAACTTGCTGTTGCTTTATCACAAGGTAACCTGAGAATTCTATCAGAACTGTTATTTTGGGTTAAAAACCTTATTGATGGGACATAGTTAAATGGAGGATAAGGGAGCTTTTGCAGTGCAAATTAATATAAAAGTGCTAGATGTCTCATTTGGGAAACAAAGGTTGAAAGCAAAAAGGACCTGTATAGAGGACTGAGATGGGTAGAGAAAGGACGTTGAAAAGTGTAAAAGCTGAATTTTATAACACGTAGCTTATGCCTCAACTTCGGCTAAAATTGGTCCTGTTGTTGGTTGATGGCAGTGACACATCTTGCATAAAAAAGCCTTGTGAGAGGCAGTGGAAAGAGCTCTGACCTGGAGTTAGAAGACTCCGGTGGGTGTTCTCATCCAAGCACCTCTATGATCTTACCGGCAAGATGGGGTGCTGAAGTAGATGATCGGTGAGCTTCCAACTCAAAACACTCCAACTCCAGGTCTAATTTCAAGAACAGTTTTTATTACCTGACAGCCACACGTGTTAACTACTGCTACGGACTGAATGTTTGCATCCCCCTCAGATTCCTAAGTTGAAAACTCACCCCCAACGTGATGGATTTTGGAGGTAGAACATTTGGAAGGTGATTGGGGTCAGGAGGGCAGAGATCCTCATTAATGGGATTAGTGCCCAAACAAAAAAGGCACCAGAGAGCACTCTTTCCCATTCTACCATGTGAGAACACAGAGAAAAGACAGGCATTTAGGAACCAGGATGTGAGCTCTCAGCAGACCCCAAATCCGGTAACACTTTGATGCTGAACGTCCCAGCCTCCAGAACTGTGAGAATAAGTGTTTGTTGTTTCAGCTACCCAGTCTACAGCAGTTTTGTTACAGCAGCCCGAGTGGACTAAAACAAGTACTGAGTTATTTCGTTACTTCTGTCAATCAGATCAAGGGAAATGTCAAAGATATCTACAGTGTGGTTCATAAAGATATCATATGATACTTAGATTTTATTGCTTTGTATTGAATTCCCATCTGTTTTTTCATAATCTAGATCACAGCCACCATAGGTTTTATATGCTCTCAAGCTCACATACATTTTATTGTCATTCACTAGATGTACAAACAGGGCTTATCTTAAAGGAGTTTTAAGGTTCGCCCCGTCCATGGTAAGACCTGATACCTATCAGTGTCTCATTGTTTGTTTCAATTCCTTATTTTTTAAAAGATGGCTACTGCATCAAGGTGGCTCACCCTTCACGCCATAACTGAATAGTCAAAGTAATTTGAAACTACCAGAAGAGAAGTAGGACTTACGTTACGTTCGGTCTCCCCTAATGTTTACCACAGTGTATCAGCTATAGAAAGTACTTAGCTGTTAGATGATGGATGGAAGAAGAGATACATGAATAAATTGCAGATGGATGGGGAAAGAAACACATGAATAAATAGAAAGCCAACATAAACACCATGGCATATAGTTTCTATTGGTATTTGGAAAACTTAATTTCTTTAGTTTTAAAGACATTTTAGAAAATGACAGTCTTTTAGGCAATAGAAACATATGACAAAATTCCATACATTTTACATATTCATTTAACATATTCATATTCATTTAATTACTAAGAAAAATGTTAGCTAAAAGGTGAAATCATTTTGGAAATTTCAATGTCATGTGGCTGATTTAATATCCTACCTTCCACATCGTAGATTCAAATTCTATCATGAGTAATAAAATGAATTCTAAGCAAGGGTTTACTTTCCAGATATAGTTTATATTCATAACTTAAATTTTAGGAAACCAGTTGCTTCTCCCCAAACCACATAAAAACTGCAAAGTATTTCACTGGCCACGACACCGCCAATTGGTGATGAGAAATTTGCTTGTGCTTTTGACATTTCTGTGTAAAACAACAGCTGCTTCTCTCACTTGGAAGCAGCCTTTTCCCCCCGTTGGGAATTCTTATCCCCCGTAGACATGGGTGAGCATGCTGCTGGCAATGTTGCATGCACTCTGAGATTCTTAGATACTCCACGGCTGACAGCTAAAATAAACTCATCCTGTGAGGAATATGTGTTCAAGTGGAAGACAGCCAGACCTGCTTTCCTTTGGGGACTACAGTATGAGGGCTACCATGCCCCTGTTTTGATCCAGTGAGTCTAACACCCACAGTCACATGAGGCCAGCCATGTACACCATAGAAATCAAAGGCTAGTACTTTAAGTGCACCTTAACTATCAAAAGAAAAATTCTAGGTCAGAAATAAACAAATTATTTCAAAGAGAAACTTATCTGTGAATGTACTCAGTCTTCCTCTTTCTTTCCCTCCGATCATCATCATCATCATCATCATTATTCTCTTATCTACTCTACCTTTTCACCCTTAAAACTCCCTGACACTTGAATAATGTTTATTTCCTTTTCCTCTGGTATCCCTTTCCCCACCCATTGGTACATTAAACCATATATTTAATGAACATTCTTATTTGTTATGCCCTTAAAATTCAACCCCAGGGAAGAAGTGAGATGAGCATCACTTACGCACATATCATCAAAAAGTTGAGCCTTTAGAAGATAGCTATTATTCTACTTATTTTGGCCCAGATCATGCTGATTGTGTTTCCACTGTCATCACAATGGATGGACCTTGTGAATGCACTCCCTTACTCATCAGTTCCATGGTCATTGTGCATAGTTTCAGTGCAAGTCCAAGGGTAGCGCTGCATGAACTCAGAATATTCCTAGAGTGTGGAATACAAGGATGAGTCAGATGGTTTACATAACATACTGCTTCCACTGCGGTGTGGAACTTTTAACC
Source organism: Lyroderma lyra (assembly GCA_004026885.1). Classification (NCBI taxonomy): domain Eukaryota; kingdom Metazoa; phylum Chordata; class Mammalia; order Chiroptera; family Megadermatidae; genus Lyroderma; species Lyroderma lyra. The sequence goes on from PVJL010000049.1 coordinate 301,582, forward strand.
TCATAGAGTTGTGATAAGGATGGAAATGCTTAGTAAAATACGCAGGGACTTAATAATAGCCCCTACAACTAGGAGTGGCAGAGTAGAAAAAACTGAGTGGGGAGATTTCAAACCTGCTTTCATCTGCTTGTTAACTATATGACATCACTTAACCTCTGTGAGTTTCATTATCAATATCTATAAAATGATAACATGACTTTAGTGACATAAATGTAGGTATGCATGTGTATATATACGTGTGTATAGAGATATGGTGATATATATATATATATATATACATATATATAGTGTGTATAATATATATACACACACATATCTCTATACACACATGTAGAGATTGGTGTTTAGATAGCTAGAGAGAGAGAGAGAGAGAGAGATATCTGATACTTCTTTGGGTTTTCTGAATGGCTATTTCACTGATTATCTGTGTCAAACAATTTAAGAATATATTTGAAAAATTTCTAATGATTTCTGTATTGTGTTATCCTCAAAGTTTCATAACTCACTAATATTAGTACAATGCAAAACACAGGGTAGCTATCATAAAAATGTAGCCAACAATAAATAGTAAAAAACCAAAACGTTATCACAAAAAAATCAATGATACATTTATGGTAATGTATAAAAATAAAGGAAACTTCTTTCATCACTTCTTAGAGAACATCTAATATTACTCTGTTCTCCCCCATGATCTATTATGATCCAAAGAAGAAAGACTATATTATTCCAATTTTTATCAGTAGCCCACATGTTTCCTATCTAAGCCCATAACCCATACATTTTTGTTTCCATGCTGATTTCTATTCTGATTCTTACAACTTTATTCCAGCTGCTCTTGCTATCTCTGCTTGGATTTTCACAGGCACATTGAAACACCAGTTTCTGAAGCTGAATTAACCATGTTTCCTTTCCAAACTATTCCCCCTCAATATGTGGCCACACATGCCCTTATATGCTCATGACAGAAACCTTACAATCATTCTTGACAACTCCTTTTCTCCCTTCATACCCCATATATTTTTATTATTCTTTTAAAGCATACCTCTAATTCATCCATTTCCTTCTACTTATGACCACTGTCAATGACTTGGATGTGAGCCACTTTTCCACCTATCCACTGTATCTCTGCACTGACCCTGGCCCTCTCCAACCTGTTCTCAGAAAGATTGCCAGGGTGATCTTTCACAAACTCAAATTTGAATGTCATTGCTCCTGTTAAAATTCTCCCATGGATTCCAATTCCTTTTAGGACAATTCATCAAATTAGTAGCATCTCTGGATTTTTTATATACAAAGGTATAAATGTGAGGCAGTTGGGTGGCTATCTGGTTAGAAGGAATAGTTGGAAGGCTTCTCTGGGGACTTTATTTGCATGAGTTGCATCTTACTGCTGCACATATCCATTGCCACAGCCTTAGCATAGCCTTTGATCCATTGAAAGCATTGACCCCTGGTCAACCATCTATCTCTTCTCATGTCTTGCTTCCCCTCACTCACTATCTTAGAGCCTTATTGCCTACCCGACCCTTGCCTTCTTCCAACGTGCCAGGTTCACAAGCACATTTGCTGTTTTTTCCCTCTGCTTCAGTCACCCTTCCTTTCATCACTCATCTTCTAAAGCCCCTGTCTTCCCCACCCTCACCATCTTTCTAGATTCTGCTTGTCCCTTCCCCAGTGAGGATGTCTCTTCTCTAGGTCAGAGTTCTCTCTTGGATGCTATCAAAGTACCAGCATTTGTCAGTTATGGTCCTTATCACAGCTGCAGTAATGTAACCTTTAGGAAGTCTCTTGTTGAAAGTCTACCACACTCACTATAGTCTGTGCCCAGTAGGGCAGAACCAAGTCAGTTTTATGTGTCCCTGAACCCTCAGTGCCTAACATAGAGCTGGGCATCTCCCATGGGCTCCCTACAAATTTGTTGAAAAAAGAAATGACTGTCTATTTAGGTCACTCTTTTTAAACTCCCTCTCAGCTCTCAAAAAGGACCAATAATTTTAATTGTATGTGAATATTCTCTTAAAAAGAGTATATAAAACCTTCTTTCCAATGCCTAATTTTCTGATTGCCTTTTAGACTGAGATGGGATCCTGACCCTCAGATCTAACACTGTACAATTTTGGAATGGAAGAGAATATATTTATTTTTAAATTTATTTTTAAATTTGAACATTTCTAATTATTTTGGAATTCTCTAAATCTGCTTTTTTTTAAAATGCTTAATAGTAAATCAGATTCAGTAAGTTATAAATAGCATTTCCTAACTTTTTCCTAGAACTTTTTCTTTAGGTTCATTTTTATTGTTAGACTTATTGGGGTGACATCTGTTAGCAAGGATTATGTAGGTTTTAGGCATACAATTCTACAGTGCATTGTCAGCTTGATGTATAATAAGTTCACCACCTAATGTGACTTCTCTTTCCATCACCTTATATTTAGCTTCCCCCCTCCTCTCCTACTCCCTCCCCTTTATCCCCTCCCTAACCCACTCGTCCCCAAATAAACATTGAACTATTGATTGTGTCCATGGGTTGTTTGTTTGTTTGTTCATTTCTTTTCTCTTTCTTTGTTGCTTTCATTTTATATTCTGCATGTGAGTGAAGTCATACAGTTCCTTGTTTTTTCTGTCTGGCTTATTTCACTTAGCACGATGATCTCCAGGTCCATCCATTTTGTTGCAAATACCAATATTCATCTTTCCTTACAGCTGAGTAATATTCCATTCCCCACGAAAAAATACAAATGGCTAGCAGACATATGAAAAAATGCTCATCCTCATTAGCTATCAGGGAAATGCAAATCAAAACCACAATGAGATACCATCTCACACCTGTGAGAATGGCTGTTATCAACAAGACAAGGAATAACAAGTGCTGGAGAGGATGTGGAGAAAAAGGAACTCTGGTACACTGCTGGTGGGAGTGCAAACTGGTACAACCACTGTGGAAGGCAGTGTGGAGGGTCCTCAGAAAATTGGGAATGGAGCTACCGTTTGACCCAGCAATCCCCCTTCTGGGGATCTTCCCAAAAGACTTGAAAACCTTTGTCTGCAAAGACTTATGTACCCCAATGTTCATTGCAGCACTGTTCACAGTAGCCAAAACATGGAAACGACCAAAGTGCCCTGCGACAGATGACTGGATAAAGAAGAAGGTTTATTTTATTTAACTCCTTTTGTAATTATCCATTTACTGTGTATGTATTAGATACCTGTTAAATTCCAGGATCTTAGCTGTGTGTTATGAATGGAAAATAATATTTATTGAGGAGGTGATCTGGTATGGTAAACCAATAACTGAATGCATTTATACACACGCTTACAGGACAGTAAATAAGAGATCTAAGATAACTATGTACATAGTGCTATGGAATATGTAAAAGAGATTGCATTAACTTTATCTGTGAAGATTAGGGAGTGTCACAAAGAAGGGACAGTATTGAGCTCCTCTTGAGAATGAATACAGTCTACGGCCATACCACCCTGAACACGCCCGATCTCGTCTGATCTCGGAAGCTAAGCAGGGTCGGGCCTGGTTAGTACTTGGATGGGAGGATGAATGCAAAGTTACCAGATAGAGAATGACTTCCTCTAGTCATTTGGGAGTAAGAAAAACAGTATGAGTAAGGGCAAGGGGGACAGCTCACCCATTTAATTATTGTCCTGTGTAATTCAGACTTCTTAATAAACAGACCTGCCTCTTTTATGAAACACCTGTACATATCCGTGGTGAGTATGACTCTCTTAAAATATAACTACTTCATCTGGTTCTCAAACTAGTTGACCTGAAGGAATCAGCCTTCACAATAGGTCTCCCTTTCTTTCTGGACAACTATCAATGTGTGCAACTTGTCAGCAGTCAAAAACTATGGCGGCCTCCTCCTGTAGAGATGTACTTAAGTGATTCATCGGTGACGATACTATAACTCATCATAACATCCCAAAGCACTGAAAGCTCCGTCTTCATTATTACCAGATGTCTTACACGTGGCTAAATCAGCACTTCAGAATGGCTCCCTGTGAGTTTCCATGACCAAGCGTATCTTCAAAGATACCCGCTAATACATTTGCTGCAAAGAACCTGCTAGAACCTGGTTAGCAATACTGTAAAAATGCCTTTTAATATTATGGACCCTGTGGTTCTCATAGTCTGCCACATACATCTTATATATAAAAACGTTTGAAAGGGATTTAGTTTGAAAAGAAGAAACACATTTATTCCAAAGATTATAGTAACTCCAAGAACTTCAAGATCTCTCTGTCTCCCTCTCTTTCCCTCTCTCTCTCTCAATGATGGCTAAATGGATGAATGAATGAATGATAGGTAAATAAATTGACATAGTGATGAAAATAGTGATATAGTTAGAGATAAAAATAGAAGGCAAGGTAGACATCATCCTTCAGAAAGCTGTTTCATTTTTTTCCCTTTGCTTAATAAAATGCAGAAGAATTTGGTCTGGTAATCAAAGGAGTGAATTTTTAAACACTTTATTTCCTTATAAAATTGAAGTGACATAAACTGCCAAAAATGAACACATGAAAGCTTTAAGAGCAGCCAGCATGCGTTCTGAGGGAAGCCTGCCTCCTCTCGTCCATCCATCCTAGGGTACCAGTGCAGAGAGGAAAGGATGCCCGGGTGCCAGATACAGAGAGGTCCTGATAGATCTCTGCCATGGACACTATTCCAAACGTCCCCACACAAAGATCTTCCCTTTTTAAGCCATTTAAATTGTATATTCAGGAATGCTTTTGTCAAAAATGCTGAACAAGAAAAGTCGAGACTGCAAGTTCCCTGCAACCTGAGCCTGCAACACATACTCAGCAGTAACTGTGGACCGGAGACTCCTGGGCTGGGAAGGATGCCCTGATTCCAACGTGGCCCTAAATGACCTATCACGTGTATACGTTCCCAAACGCCGACTTCCCTTTTGAAGTCGTCATGGGGCTCCATGTCTTTCACCATGATATGTTTTACTTTTAAAGCAGTCTATTTTTTCATCAGCTGTAATCAGTTTTTGAATTCTGTTGTGTTTTATTTTATTTTTTTATCCAAGTATGGTTCTCGTGGTGTAGTAAATGACATTAGGCTTTTGTAAATTCTTGCAGAATATAACAGATCATTGGTTTTATAACACAGTCGCTGCTTTTGCATTCTGATGAGATTATTAGTAGCAGCCTAGAATACAGCATCCCTGCATACTGTTAGTTAAAAAAAAATAAAAGTTTACTAAATGGTCTCTTGTCAACTGTATCTGAAAATCATTATGGTTTCTCTGTTTCCTCTACGTGAAGGGGCTCTTCAGCAAGCTGGTGGGTTATGTCAACATGAGGTTACGAAATTATTATCCCGGCTCTGTTTGTTTCCGTGGGGCTTACACCATGCATTAGCATCCCTATTGTAAATCTCAGGGGCTTAGGTATTTGTACATCAGGTATAGAACAATTCTAGCGTTCAAACAGAGGATGCTCAAAGCCAATCGGCCTAGTGGTAGCTTTCAGTGGAAAGAAATTCTAAGGGGGAAGAAACGCACTGGGGCTTCTCTGATTTGCCATCTCTCCATAACGTAGATGAGCCCTTTGGGGTGTTTGGTGGCCTCCTGCAGAGAGATTTAAAATCCATTCTCTTAATAAAATTAAGCATTTTCCCCTCTTGGGTCCATAGTCTGTAATGCAGATGAGCTACTTGTGATATTTAAGGGGCAAATGGTCCTTTTTTGCATGGTGGCAGTGTGAAAGGGAGAAGTGCCTGCTTGCCAACCAGAGTGCCTGGTACAGACCAGGAAGCAAAACCATGTGTGCAGTCCTTTCTTTTTTTTTCCAAGGGCTGAAGTGATGACATTTGAAAATTGCCTATGGCCCTTACCTTTCTCTCCACATCACTTTTTACATGCATACCTGCGATCTGCATTAAGATCATGACATTCTGGGCTTCAAATTGATGCAATGCCAAATAAAAAGCTATCCTGTGAGCCGTAATGGCTCTCCAGAAGTCATGGCATTCAGCATAGTCAATAATATGAAATTTTAAATGTATAAATGCATATTAAAATGAGAAATCTGATTTGCTTTAATAGTTCTGGACTATGAGACATGCAACACAGTGTTTTAAAAAACTGCTGGCATCTAATTTGCATTTTACCTGAAAATGGAAACATGAGAATGTTTCCATGAGAATGATGAATTTTGTAAAAACTTTGCATTCTCTTTTGTAACTCCCATGTGATAATTCCAAAATTGAATTGATTTATCTCTTTTTTGTTTTTTGTTTCTTTTCTTTATTTTCTTTTTCCTCAGTTTCTGGGGATATCTTTGTTTTATTGACTACACTTCAAAATTGAATAAATTTAAAAATTGATGTTATTCTCCTTGGAGTTTTAAACATATTCTTCAGATTTTTTGATTCAGCTATTCTTAACTAGTGACATTCTCATCAGGTTTAGGTACAGTTAATATTTAAGAACTACAATGCAGGTTTTTCTTTAAAATGTTTGCTCTTGAAATAAGTCAGACTGGGAAAGACGAATATCATACGATCGATCTCATTTATATATGGAATCTGAAGAAAGGCATAAACAAACAATGAAAATAGAAAAAAAATTATTGGACTCAGACAATAGTTTAGTAGTAGCCAGAGGGCAAGAGTGGAGAGGGTGGAGAAGGAGGGAGGGGACTTAAATACATGGTGATGGAAAGAGAACTCTGGGTGGTGAGCACACAAGGCAACACACAGACGATGAAGAACTGCACACCTGGAACCTATGTAATTTTTACTAACCAATGTCACCCCAACAAATTATATTAAATAAAATAGTTTTCTCTTAAACAACTTACAACTTATTTTAGTCATTTATGTAAATAGGAAACTGAAATAATCAGATAAGGAATAACTTTCAGGGACCAGGGTTTCAGACCACGTGGCAAACCTCTGCCTTTAATGTGCTCTAGAAACTGTGCGAAGCACCATGGACGAGGAGACCAAGTTGGTTGTGATCTACAGGACAAATGAAAGAAAGATCACAGCACAATGTAGTAAATGTTCTGTGGTGTATAATCAGGAGGTATATTTTTCCTGAAAATCAGTACAATCAAGAATGCCATTATTACATGTTTATACATTATTACATTCTTTGAAGAAGTGGTCCTCCTTCCCCGCCACCCAGAGATTAGATTTCTTTGTAAATCAATAGAAGACCATGGAACTCAAGGTTTAAACATAATAGATAAGAGTTTCAATCCCACCTCCTACACCTGCTGTGTGATCTAGAGCAAAATAATTACCTTCTCTTAACTGTGTTTTTCTTCTGTGGAAGTGGACCAATATTCATACCTTCTTCACAGGTTTATTGTTTTAGATGAGACAGGGCACGTAGGCGGTTTAGTGCAGCCTCTGGCACATAGAAAGTGCTCCTGAAATGCTCCCTGGCAGTAGGGTTATTGCTCCCGAAAAGTTCTCACCCATGTGGCCCCGTCCCACTGTCTGTTTTGACCTGGTACATGTGTTCCTTTAGCCCATTTTGCACTCTCCTTATTTGCGAAATTAAATTACGGATTAGGAGGGTGGTGAACATGATCAAAAGCATGCACGTGCGGGCGTGTATGTGGCCGTGGAAGGTTGTTCCATTTTTTGAATGCGATTTGGCCTCAGTCGTTTCACATGACTGCTTTGAAGATCTGTGATGTTTTACCCTGGAGCTGTGGCCTCCTCTTTTTTCTATGTGAATAAGTACATTGTGCTACTTTCCTAGGCGCCAATCAGTACGTACTTGAATGGTTTCCGGCAAACTGCCAGGTTATGAGCCGCAGCCTCTGAGCTCTGTACTGACCCCGGCTTCCTGTAGCAGCCCTGCACTGGGAGCCCCTCCGCTGACCCGACTTCCTGTGCAGCGGATGCCAAGTCTTCCTGTCTCTTCTACTCCTGTGCGAATAGGCTTCCTTCCTGTCTTAGGCCACTTGGGCTGCTGTAACAGACAATCATAGACCAGGTGGCTTATAAACAGCATTTATTTCTCACAGTTCTAGAGGGTGCAATTTCACAATCAGGGTGCTGGCAGATTCAGAGACTGATGAGAACCCACCTTCTGGTTCATAGACAGTGTCTTCTCACTGGGTCCTCGCATGGCACAAGGGAAGAGGGAGCTCTCTGAGGGCTCTTCCACAGGAGCGTTAAGTTCATTCGTATGCGCTCCAACCTCATGACCTAATCACCTCCGAATACCTTTGCAATGAGGATTCAGTTTCAACATATGAATTTTGGATGAACTCAAACATTTAGGCAAGAATACTTTCTTTAACTTAACCAATACAACACGCGCGCACACACAAACACACACACACACACACACACACGTTCAACTCTCCTCATCAAAACTCTTTAGAACAGCAGTTCTCAACCTGTGGGTCGCGACCCCTTTGGGGGTCGAATGACCCTTTCACAGGGGTCGCCTAAGATCATCGGGAAACACATATCAGATATTTATATTACGATTCATAACAGTAGAAAATTACAGTTATGAAGTAGCAACGAAAATAATTTTATGGTTGGGGGTCACCACAACATGAGGAACTGTATTAAAGGGTCACGGCATTAGGAAGGTTGAGAACTACTGCTTTAGAGACATCCGTTCAACAAATACGTTTTGAGTTCCTTTATGTGCTAAAGCACCAAGGATATAAATTAAAGAGGAATAAAGTTGACCTTGAGAACTCTGAGTTTATCCTAGACAGTAGAGGATAGATAGCAGAAATAAGTGAACAGAACCAAAATACTTTGACCGTGATTAGCGTTTTAAAGGAAATCAATGGGGTTGTATACCAGAATATAACAGGGGACTTTATAGCAATGATGTGGACACAGAAGGTCTTCCTGAGGAATAGATATTCAAGAAAATACCCAAAGAATAAGGTGAAGCTAAGCAAGTGATAAGCCAATGGGAAAAACTTTTCAAGCTAGAGGCACAGCAAGTACAAAATCCTTGAATGTGAGAAAGAACTGAGAAAGTTTTAAGAACCTGAAATACTTCAGTGTAGCTGCTCAGGCCCATTGAGGCCGTACCTGTTGGAGATAGGTAGTCAAGAGCCAAAACATGCTGGGTCGTGCGGACCTGGGGGGATCGAGGAAGGGTTGTGTCATGTTCTAAGCATGACAGAACATAAATGCAGAGTTTTAAGCAGCGAGGAGGCCTGTCCCAATTTACTGCATAAGAACTCTGAAGTTTGAGCGGAAAAGGGAATATAGAAAAGTCAGACTTATAGCATGGAGCCCAGTTTGGAGGTAATAGAAGCTTTTCAGAAGCTAGGATGTGAACTGCCGTGGGGCAAGAGATGGCGTGGAGGTGGCAAAGATTAAATTGAGTCAAGGTATGTGGAGGTAGAACTGAAAAAACAGATGAAGTAGGGGAAAGGAGAATGGGGTGGTTGGAAGAAATGGAGGAATTCCTGCTGACTCCAGGCTTCTGACTGAGAATCCTTGCATAGAGGATGTATCATTTACTAAGATGAGGGAGACTAAGGAAGGACAAGTGTTGGGGGGTAATGAACATGAGGATGTATGATTTGAAATGCCTGTGAGACATCCAAGTGGAAACGTTAACAAGGTACTACCCTACAGTAGGTATGTAGACCCAGAGATGCTTGAAATGCAAAGAGTAAGTGGAATTAGACAAAGTTTCATGTGGGCCGTACAGAGTTCTGTACATGCCCCTTACCTGTTCACCAATGTGGCAATTCTGATTACATTGGAAAACTTGTAAGTAACAGCCACCATTTGCTAGGTGACAGTTTGATCCCTTTGGTTCCTAGCATCTCTCTGGTGGACGAAATGTGATTTCATTATGTCAGGATTGCTCCTTACTACCTAAATGCTTATCACAACATTCAGAAAAAGGAATGTCTACTTGGCAGCTTTTTATAAGGAAAGCTGGAGGGATGGCCGTGCCAAATCCATAGATCAATGACAAGGTCTCATGATCTAGAATCTGAAAAACGGGCATGGACCAATAGAAACACAGCCACTGGAGAGATGAGACATGGTAAATGCCCACAGTACACATTGATAAACACAGTAAAATGGTCTCACATGTTCTAGGAATGTCAAACGAAAGGTATTTCCCCTAAAGTACAGATAAAATGGTGCTGCATTGGGGAAAGTATTTGGAGAGAGAGAGGAGATGGGAGGAAAATTCCAATATCATATCCTTGATATTTATAAGAGAAGATCATCACATCATGCAAATTTTATCAAAGAAAACTGTAAAATGTTGCAGAACCATTCCTTTCACATGAATATAAGATGTTAATTGGTGATGTATGTAGTCCCAGAGATGCTTGACATGCAAAGAGTGAGTGAAGTACAACAAAGCATTTGTGTGGGCCATCTGGAAGGGCACACTGCACTCCTGCATGTGATGAGAAAGTACAATTAAACAGAAAAACTTTGAGAACTGAGGCTTAAACATGCATGGCTCTGGGTGCTTACATCATTTTCACAGATCAAGACCTTCATGAAAACCCCTCCATGCCCCTAGAGACTTTGGTAAGCAGTTGTGACATGGAACCCAGCTCTCCCCTGTACAGTGAAGACTGTTGCCACGGCCTCTGCAGTCTGGATCTGGATGTCTCTACAGCTTTACCAAGCATCAGACTGCATTCCCTGTGCACTTACACATTAAACTTCTAAGTTCTGCCCTGGCTTACTCTCAGAAGCAGGTATTTTCTCTCATGTGATAATAAACACACAGTATTTAGATATCTGAGGTGAAGATACTTTCTATGCATGCACACACATGCACAAATATTTTCCACAGACACTAAAGCTTTTGTACCTAATAGACACATTTGCTTCTGCTACATAACTTCATGAGAGAATTCTTTTCAATGTTCACACACAAAAGAGTAAAAATTATGAACTATGTTTTTATTCATTTCCATCTATATATTGGATTTTCAAAAATTAAACTTGAGGATGACATCTTGGGATAAAAGTTTTTCTAAACTTTGTGCAAGTAAATATCTCAATCAGAAAGGAGAACTAGTCAATTTTTAAAACACTATTTTGATAGGAAAGAACGGGCCTAAATGCTCGAAAATGGGCTATAAAATTTGGTGATCCATTTTTAAATTAATGATTTGGTTTTCATTGAGGAAGCCACAGGCAACTCAAATTATTGAGAGAGGCAGAAGGGGTGAGAACAATTCAAGGACACAGAGCTACTCAATATTAGGTTGTCTGGATGCTCAGCCCTGTGTTCTACATGTCAAGGCTCGTCTTTCTTTCTGAACTCTTGTCAGTTAATGTCCTTGCTCTGAAGGAAAGTTTAGAGATTTCTTTAGCCCACAGCTGGTTAAAAGACAAACGAGCCCAAAGAACAAATACAAACACCTGGGAAATTGCATGTCTGTGATCAATCTACCTCTTCTTAAATACATTTTGTGTGTTTGCCTATCTGAGTGTAAGCCCCAAGGCAAAAACTGTCTTTTTAATGTCTTCTGCAGCACCAAGCATATTGTAAAAGCCGAGGCAATGATAAACAATAATAATAATGCCATTTCAAAGGAATGCTCACTCAAATAGAATGAGTTTAGCCTTAATGGTTTAGACACTTGGAGTTGGAAAAAGATATGGCACGAGAATCAATTTTATAATCCAAATCTACTTCCAAAATCTCATTCTGTGTCTTCTCTGAGTTGCTCATTTTTAAAACCTCAATAGTAAAATAGCTCTAATATAGCATAAATGTATTCACCAAATATTTACTGATTATCAATAATATAATATATTAGGCATTAAACAAAAAAGGTAAACATGACATATTTCCCACTCTCTCAGATCTCGTAATTTATGAGTAGATCATGAAAGAGTTAAGAGAAGAGGGAACTGGGAGATTTGTTTTTTTAATGCCTTTGAGGAAAACCATGCCCTGTAGATCATAATGAAATGTACTCATTTGAAATGGATGGTCTATTCCTAAGAACATAGCTGCACGGGTCAGCTCTTTGGAGGGTAAATGCAAGACTGATTTTCCACACTCAGGGAGTAGGGACTGACTAGAGAGAGAGTGCACTCACAGGGCCTTCTTCACTCACTGGCCTAAGGTACTAGAAGGTTATTTACCCATGAAGTTCCTACCAGTCAAGTGCCCAGTCCCTTTGGATCAGAGCTTTGGATTATCAGAAGACACCCCATTAATGCAAATATAAGAAGGGCTCTTATTTAAAAATACTCATTTCCCATGTACACATTTATCTGAATTATTTATCACATTAGTTGGTTGCCATTTTCCCCCAAACAGGAAACTAGAGGAGGGGACAGAGGATTCATGTCCTCTAATAGCTAATAACTGGAATCTTGAGCACAATTGCCACTAAGTGTGTATGTGTGTGTGTGTGTGTGTGTGTCAGAATATTCCAGAAAATTTGAAACTGTAGGGTCTAGAAGAAGCCAGCGGGTAGTATATGTTGTCTGAGACCTTTTCATGTTCTGAAAGTTATGGATTGAATTGTGTCCCCCTAAACTCTGTAGGTCGAATCACTAACCCCCAATATGAATGTATTAGGAGATAGGGACTTTAGCAGACTAATACACTGAACTTGAGTGATTACCAAGTAGGAAGATTGTTCTCCATAGAAGAGGAGATGGTATGAATCTACAGCTTGGAGAAAGAGGGGCAATCACCGAGAGAGCAACTTAGAGTCACAAGTAGTAATTTCCAGCAGGGCAAGGGGGCTGGCCAGTACCAGGGGAGCTTCTGCAAAATACACTTTTACTGCCCTTCTCTCAGAGATGGACATCTGATACTGATTCACCCTGATACCAGCATGAATATATTGAAAATACTTCTAGATGATTCTAAAACATGAGCACCCTTCCTGTCCCACCCCTCCATACTCTGGCTCACACATCTATCACCAAATGGCTGGATACTGAGAAAATCTTAATACCTGCCTCAGTGGTGACTGTTCCAGCAATGGTCTGATTATCAGAAGGCCAAACATGATCCTCAGCTGTGTGAAAATACAAAGTTGTCCTCATCTTCTATTCCATCTACAATACCAAACCAGGACAAGAGGCAGCAGGATAATACTGGAAATGTGAGATATCCTCACATGAGAGGAAATTGTCTACATGTCCAGAAAAGAACATCCAACATGATAAATGAAACTTAAACACTTGTCTTGGGAGATGAGAATACTAAATGTAAAGGTTCATTAAGAAAATGAAGACTCCTATCGTTATTTCCTTGTTTAATGAGGCCCCACGTTTCTATTCCTTACTTAACTGAGACTTCAAGAATTCACCCATATCCAAGTATTTCTGTACTTCCTGGGCATTCAGTTAGCCTACAATTTCCAGCCTCTCTTGTAGTTTGGTAAGGCTACATGACTAAGTTCTCACCAAAAGGATATAAATGGAAGTGACATGAGCTACCTCCAGGCCCACCTGAAGACCTTGTTTCTTTTTTCTGTCCACCAGCTGAAGTAAGAGAATACTCAGAGAACCAGAAGGTAGGTGAATATCATGAACAGAAAACCTTGGGTCCTTGTGTGACTGCATAGAAAAGCAACCCACAAACCTCCAGCTCCAATGAACATACATGGGTAAGGAATAACTTTTCATTGTATCATGCCATTTATATTGCAGTTATTTATTAGAAAAGCAGACCAACTCTAACAACACTCATTTAACTTAGAAACAGCAGAGAGTTTTTGTTTTGTTTTGTTTATTTGGGAGGATTTGTTTGTTGAGTTTTTGTTTGTTTGTTTAGTTGGTTGGTTGGTTTTTTTGCCAATGAGTTGCAGGATTCTTTGTTTTAAGGAAATGATAATCTGGAGATAAACATTGCGTATTCATACTGATCTTTCAGTAGCTCTGAGTCAATGCCCAAGCAAGGCTAAAGGGTAACTAGGTTGATGGACCTGACAGTTTTTCCATGGAATATAAAGCAAGGGTCATGGCGCTCTTTCACAGATGAGTGATGTCTTTCTTCAAAGAGGCATGCACACTGGATTCATTCCGTAAGAGTCACCTTCTATTATGGACCTTGCCATGGAAGCTTTCTTTTAATACCACTTTCTTTGGAATGAGAGAACCTGTGCAGAGCTCTATGAGTAATCATTGGTCATTCCTTGATGATTACATAATCATACATGTTTGAGTGTAATCACCGATAGGCCTAGATCCTGAACTATGGCAATACAGCTACATTATACAGCTTCATTATGGCCTGGACGTGTTTGTGGGTCAGTAGCAGAGTCATAGCAAGTGTGTGGCATTCCTGGTCCTTCTCTCAAGAGAGCAGTTCTGCAAAGAGTGTGTTTGTGTGTTTGATTAACCTCTCAGTCATAACCTCTTGCCCTTCAACCTAAAGGAAGGATGAAGGAAAGAAATGAATATTCTCCTTTCCTCTGATCTACTCCTATCTAGGTTTTTCACATGCTCATTGTAATAAAGATATGTGGGAGCAATGGGGGGGTGCATAGATTACTGGTGTGCATATGTACACTGTATGTACATACATATGTGTGTGTTAAATATATACCCACATAGCAGTTTTGGGACATAGGAAAAGCAAGGCAGGGAGGTAGCGATGGATATATGAATATTGCACTCCATCTCTGGCTCTTCACAAATAAATGACTGCTGTAAACTTGCACAATAATATCACAGATATTATTAATTAAGGTGAGCCATGTTATCTGATAAACATTTACTATAAGCAAGAACATTTGAATTTTTTCACTATTAATAGCTAATAATATTTGTTCAGAACTCGGTGCACAAAGCACTAGCATAAACAATCTCAGAGCAGGCATTTTGTGTCCCCCATATCACATGCACCTGGCCCACCTCTGATTTCACAGCAGCTATAGTGGACACTTCTATGCAATTACTCTGCCACCATCCCTCCTCAGACCCAAGCAGTAACACCTTTCCTTTTCTCTGACCCAGGACTTTCTTTAAAACCACACAACAATGTTACAGTCAGACAGTGTATGAAGTGAGTAGGGAAACAGGATCCCTGGTACAAAGTAGAACCCTTAACTAATGAGGCCCGGGCATCAGTGGACAAATGCCCACAGCATCCTGTGTTTTGGAAAAACAATTCTAAGTTGCACCCTCTATGCATTTCCTCAAGAGGGTCCAAGTGGGATTAAGACCTACTTTCCCCCAGCAATAACCAAGCAACAGTGCATATATATTATTTATCCACTTCCCTGTCTTCTTCCTGATGTATCAAGATGGCTTCCAGGAATCACTTCCCAGTAAACTACCTGCAACCAAATCCTTGACTCAGGATCCCTTCGGGGTAACCTAACCTAGGTATCCCATTTGTTTTCATTTCTAGAATGGAAGCCCTTATACCTCGTAACATCTACCAGTTATAATACATTTGTTATAACTGTAGAAGAGGTACAAGGGGAACTGGGGCAGCCCGTGCCCCACCTGCTGAATAGTTAGGAGTTGCCAATGATAGTGACAGAGGGGCACCTTGAGTCCAGAGCAAAGGTGCACAAAGCCATGTGAAAGCACTGGTGCCCCCAAGAGTGCAATGCAGCACTGTCTCAGTGTCGTGCCCGAACCTTCTCCATCAGCCACAGCAAACCAGGCAGCCAAGAACAACACTGTCGAGGTGGGAGGGACTGCAAGGACACATGGCCAAGGCTGTGGATAGAGAGAGAGGAGAGGAGTTGGGAAAATTGTATAATCTAACCAACTAGTAATTACCATGAATAATCATGCATTCAACAACCTATGGATTACACGATATGCCAGACATGAGGGATCCAGTTCTGAACAAGACAAACGTGATTTCTGCCCTTAGGGAGGTTATAGAAAGTGTGTGTGTGTGTGTGTGTGTGTGTGTGCATCCCAAAAGTTATATTATTCGTAATTCAGCCTTTGTCTGAACATGTATGTATTATATAATACTTAGATAATAAAGATGTTATAATAGAAAATGTATTGAACTGCAAATATACAATAATTCCAGGATATCCTTTTTAAGTTTCAATTTTTTACTAAATCCCCAATTTCTTACCATTTTCCCTATATAACAATGACTTTTTTAAAATTGCAATTATTTTTGTCTTACCTGTACCTAAATTTCAGATAAATGAGAGTTCATTGTACAAAGGAAATGTTATCTTAAATGAGATGAGTAGAAGGTAAAATTAGAAAATCTGTAAAATCAGGAAAGTAGCTTGTTTCTATTGATGAAATAAATGAGGGTGATATAACCATTCTCATTCTTTGCCAAATCCCCTGATGTTTTTCTCCCATAATCTCTTTTTTTTTTTTTTTTTTTTTTTTTTTTTTTTTTTTTTTTTTTTTTTTTTTTTTTTTTTTTTTTTTGCTTTTTGGTATGTGGGTAACTCCCTGACTAGGAATCGAACCCAGGCCACAGCACTGACAGCGCCAACACCGAAGCCTTAAGCCACTACACCACCAGGGAACTCCCACTCTCCCATAATCTCTTACTCCGAGACAAAAGAGAGCATCACTATCATTTCCTCAGTGAGTAGCACAAATACTGAAATACTGTAAGGACTAAATAGACAGACATTTATTGAATCAATAAAAGAATGAATACATGACTCAACAGATAAACCGACCAAAGAAAAGAGAGGTAAACCTGATCCCCTGCTGTCCCTAGACTGCCATAGCCTTCAGTTCTATACAGCTGGTTAGACGCTGAGGGCATATATTTCTTTGGAGATGGGTCCGGTGACTACTGACAAACTCCCAAAGGGTCAAATGGCAGCTCTGCAATGAACTCTCCTTCCGTGGCATTTTATAGTTGACACATCCTTACTCTTATGAGACGTGCCATCATCTACAGAATTTACAACAATGTCCCTTATGTTGCATCTCCTAGGTTTTCCTGTATAGCACTCTCCTCCTCAGCTATGCCGACCTACCGTAGTTTCCAGAACATTCCATGATCTCTTTCATTTTATTGGTAACTATGACTGCTTTTTTCTATTTCTTGTCTCTCTTTCCCTTCTTTGTCCTCCTGGAAAATCCTTCATTTCTCCAGTGCAAGCGTTATCTCCTTTATGAAGCTTTCCATGAACTTTCATGCAAACAACCTGTCCCTTCTCCACACTCTGAGAGAAACTTAGACAGTACTCTGCAATGAGCAGCTGCCATCATAGTTCCTATGCAGGTGCTCGAATACCTACAAAAAGTTACTAACAATTTTACATAATTGGTTGAAGTATCCTCAACCATTTAATAAGTTTATAAATAGAAAGTGACACCTAAAAAATGCTATCCTAAACATAGTACAGCCTTGTTCAGGCCTTCCCAAGCCTTTCTCAGTCCCACTACAAACACTCAACTCATCTCACATTCTGACCTCATTTTATCAACAAGAGTGTTTGAAAATCTGGGAAACAGCAAAACAAACAGATGAGCATATTAGCATGAAATATGCAAAATTCTGTGTTCTTGTTGGAAGGGTCCAATGTATTGTCCTTAATCCAGTTTACAAATTGCAGGAGTTTAGATGCTCATTGCTGTTTGTGTTTGATTAAGACACGGCTATATATTTACGAGCTGGCAAGACTACTGAGCCAGCCTGTGGTTGCAGTGGTAATTAGGCATTTTAACACATATTAGTGTAAACAGCTGTGTAAAATCCATATCAATGTTAGAAACACAAGTGATATGGTTCAATTAAAATATTACAAGGTTGAGTTTTGAAGGTGGCCAAAACATGCCGAGGGTGTACCTGGAAAAATTAATTTCTCTTACACAATGACCTAGGTTAACAGAGGCAAATTTAAGGGAACTGGCTTTCAGACATTATAAATGGGAGCTCGTGTGGTGAGTAGGAGGCACAGGTGGCCAGGATGCCTTTCCTAACTCTGCTGCAGTCTTGAATACACACATCCCGAAACATTTCGTGCCTTTGATAAGCAAGGCTCACTATCACTCACCAGAACTGGAAGATCTCAAAAGTGCTGCATCACAGAGTTAGTTATCATTTTAATCAGGCCACGACTAAACTCTCCCACTGTTCTCTGAACTGGCAAATATCGATGGGCAGCTCCTACCCTAGGAACATGAATCATGCATAGAAAGAAAGCACCGACTTTGGGATAAACACACCTGCTTTCCAATTTCTGCCCTGCTCTTTACTCTCCTTGGGGTGGTGAGCAAGTTATTTTACCTTTCTAGATCTATTTTCTTATCTGTAAAATGGTCATATCTACCTCATAGGGGTATTAAGAATTAAATAAAATAACATATATATTTTATACGTACACATCTATATATAAATGCTATATACAGGCTATATATAGCCTAAAAGCACAATATAGAACTCAGGTTGTCATGAGTGATATGGATATTCTAAGAATCTCGTGTCTCATAAGAAAGAGATGTTAAATGGGTTATCAAGAATATAAAGTCTACCGCTTTATATTCTTAGGCTCTGCATGAAGGATTAAGTCCTCCATTGCTCTTGGAGGCTTACCACGGCAGTGAAGGTCAGGCCAAAGGGCTATCTTAGTTCACCAGCAATTTCTGACAGCACAGAAACCCCGGGGTCAGAAGCAGGACTTGGAGATCTGAATACCAGTTCTACTAAAGCCAACACTGGACACCAGGCAGTCAAATGGTCTGAGTAAATTCCTGTTGCCCTTGGTGGGAGAGAGAGACAGAGTAAAGTAACCCTGCCATCTGTTGACCTAGCAACATATTGTGCCAGTTCTGGTATCATCTAAGGAAGGGCTCATAAAGCTCGAAAGGAGGGTGAAAGATCTATAGTCACAAGAATGGAATTGCTAACTTTATTCTGCAAACTCTAGCTGTACTACTGCATTTTAAATATCATATGCAGGCTAGTGGAACCAGGGATTCCAGGGACAATATTCCCTGCAAATTCTTTCAGTTCTATCCCACTCCATTCCACCCGAATACCAATCTGATTATTAAAACAGCTATCTGCACTTCTCTGGGGGCACATTCAATAGATTTTTGAAGGTAAATCATATGAACAAAGAAGAATAACTTCAATATATGTCACTAGAAATAAAGGACTCCCTACAGGGCATGTGGCATTTTTAGCTTTATATCTTATGTCTGTTTTCAAACATACAATATTGATCAAAAATTATAATAGTATGTCCAGTGGAAATTGCAGCTCTGGTTCTAAAACATCTCCTATGAATGTATTAATAACCAGAACTACTAAAGTGAAGACACATTGACCTCGGATTACATTTTTAATCATATTCTAGAGCTGAAACTGTATGTTTTGAGAAAAAGAAATCAGGAAAACAGGAGTCTCCTATTTCTAAGCAGGAGCACACCAATGATTTTTAGATTGATTCTTGTCTGTTCACTTTGTAAAGATCTCTAAAACTTCCATGTCACTGTTGTTTGCTTAGCATACCACAGCAGTACCTGCCTTTTTAGGACAAGATCAGTTTGTGCCAAGCTTCCAGCTCCTTTTCTATTTTCCTGTCACCACTGAGGGTTGGTTGGCATTGGCTAATAAACGTTCTCCTAGAAATGCTCTTTAAATCTGTAAAACAAGTGTTCAACTTGACATTCATATACTTGTTACTGAGGATTTTCTTTGTTTTGTTGTGTTGTGTTCTGTTGATTTGTTTTTGAGGAACTGAGTTGTTTCCATTCTATTCATTTGGTGAAAAGATATTTATAAGGTGTCTACTAAACATGGAGCAAAATGCTAAGTAATGAGAATTTCAGGGTTGGATATGTCCGAAGCATATACTCAAGTGTAAAAAATGTGATTTTTCCCTTTTTTTCCTATGTGTACATAAAATTCCTACTTAAAACACACGTTTCACTTTAATTAAGGAAGTTCGCTTTTGTTCACTTCAGGTCAACTCAGGGGCTTATTTTCAGACACTTCAGGCTTCTCTTGGTCTCTTTAGGTCAAGTTAAGCCAATTTACAGGCCTATAGATTCTCCCTTTATACTTAGAGGGGCATTAAAATTCCCAGAGAATTTATAAGAATTTAGGTGTCTTTCATGCTTTGAATGTTCTCAATAAGAAATCACTCTTCTCTCTTCTTTAGTCATTTTGCTCCAATTTTGCTCCTTACATTTTGGATCTTCACATGGCCACTCTCCTCAGGTTGTCATGGTCACTCTCATCCCCACATCTCTGCCCCAGGCTCCTTGGCTTTCACCAGCCTGTCTGTGGTGTCCCACGCCTGTCTCAGGAAGCACCGAAATCTCAATGCTTCCTACACTTCTCCTCGAGGGAGGTGGAGCAGTGCCACATTAGGGCATCTACAGAGTTCCTGGCAGCCATTTCTTGGCTGCCACTACTGTTGCCTGACACCATGGAGGACTTCCCAAGGGGGCTCTGTCTGGGTTGCTCTCCTGTCTCCTCTCTCTCTCTCTCTCTGCTCCCTGCTTCTAACCTGCTACTCCCTACCCCCATAACTCAGGGCCCTTTTATGGGGACATATCTAAAATTCTCTTCAAGCTAAGCTCTAGAAACTCTTCTCAAACTGGAAAGTACTTTTTCTACCCCTAAGGGTCTGTATAACCAGGCTTTTTACTCAGGTACTTACTGTTCTTCTGTGTCCTATTGTGGTCCCTTCAATAAAGTGTCCCCTGGGGCAATATGTGTGACTGATTCAGTGGTAGAGAGGAAGGTAGAAAATGTGTTAGGGAAGCAGAGGGCACACCGGAGTCAGTGTCTCCAAGTTTCATCCTGCCAGGAGCATACACCAGCCAGATTTCTGATTATGCCAGCCTGCAATTTATTTGAAGGTAATGTAATTCAGGTAAAATCCCTTCTCCTGTCTTTATAGTTACACATCTGTTCCCTGGACCTTCTCCTATCTCTACCTGTTTCTCAAATGTATAGTTTCCATTCCTAAAACTTCCAAGCACACTCCACGTGCACATGGACCAAGAAAAACGAATTGATCTTGTCACAATAATAAGGTCAATCCCAGCATTTCTCCTACTCTGACAAACCACACTCTACTTCCGTCCTTAGAGAATTTTTAAAAATTGAGACAGATGTTAAATACATACTTTTTAAAAAACACTTTTCAATGGACAGGAAGACAAAAGACTAAGACATATTGTGGCAACTCCCGTTCTAGAAGAGTTACCAAGTACTTGGTCAACCACAAGAACAATTCACTTACCCTTGTAGCTGGACACTGTGATGGCATATTTCAGGGAGAGTTAAAAACCTATAAAAAGCCTAATGCATCCTCTAGAAGCTTTTTTTTCTCAAGCACCCTGAAAAGCCCTAAACAATCATCAATCTAGAGCATAATATTTTTAGTTCTCTATTTGTTCATAGGAAAAAATGATCTATATTTAAAAATCTACATGTATTTGTGTGGGCTAAAGTGGGAAGAGCCTCTTGGTGAGATTAGGGGAGCAGACGTGAGCAGCCCTTCGTGAGAGGCAAGGACGATGCTAAATCAGAAAGCTGCATCTCTACATCACTACTACGTGCCCTCGAACTAAGGTAATGATATATCTCAGTGTGCTTATTGACTTTTACTTTCCCTCTCAGGAGTCCCAGTTTGAACAATAAATAATAGGGTCACCCTTTCGAGAGCCTAGTGCAGTTTGATTACCAAAGTTTTTCTGCCGTGCAACTCTGAAAACTGCTGACGGCCAAGTTCCCTAATGTTGCAGAGGCATCCCCTTGCTAGAGTGTACCACTTCCTTTAAGGACTATTTTGCTTAATAAATGCACTTTATAGCCCCTAATAAACTTGCCTCAGTTTGCCAGCTTTTAGGGAATGATGAAGCCTTGCTTGGAACACCTATCTTGCCTTTTAGTTAGGAGCAAAAGAAAACATACTCCCTGGTACTTGTATCTCCTATTGCCCCATTTCTCCCTCCCCCACCTACTTTCTTCCCTGTGTAGCATTTAGAAAACTCTGTCCAAGAATATTACTCTATATAAAAAAAATCATCTCAAAATTATTAAAATCTCTGTGGGAATTCATGATTAATTTTAAGGCCTGGCAGATTAAAATACATTATTATGTACACTCTAGTGCATCCTTTCAGATATTTTCAGAATCTGATTTTGCTCTCTTGATACACACCAATGACTCTACATGTATCTAGTAGATTGCAAGGAATAGATTAGCATTAAAGAGGCAGCATTGTGTTGTTAGGTTGTTATATGTAACTTGTGCTCATACATTAAGAAAAATGTACCTGGCATTCCCTCGGACATGACTGGGCCTCTTAAAAAAAGAGAATGAGTGAGAGAGTCATTAATACTTGGTGACAATACAGTTGTGGCAGCACTTCTGAAATTCTGACCTTTGGAGTATTCACTGATGTTTTTATCCAGTTCCCAGACGGAAGATGAACCACAGCAGCCTGCTAGAAAATGAAATACAGGCATTTATTTTCAGGAGCTGTCAAACTTCCTACTTCCTAATCGTAAAAGAATTGTCCTTTTGGCTTTTCCTAGGGAGATCATATTTGCAGCTGCAGAGAGAAGGATAAACCCACAGCTTCCTTCGCTTTGCCAAGGACAAAGAGTAAAATCTATGAAAAGCAAATAAACACAAACACACACAAACCTTATCTGTTTCACTTTCAGGATGTTCAGATAGACTGACAGGGACATTAGCTTGTCTCCTTTTCTAGGATATGGCTTACCCACCTTTAATTACCTTGCTCCTTGCATGTCTTTGAATAAGAAGCATGGTTTTGGGACCTAGCTATGGGTATCTGTCACTTAGGGGTCAAGCCACTCACCTCCATCTGAGGTATTCTGTGATCCACATGTTGTTAATAAGTAGCACTCGTAGAAACAAGCATAGAAGATTCTGACTCCACTAAGAACTTCATAGGGCTTTTGCCAATAGCAATAATTATAGATATGGACGCTCTTTGATCCCAAAGCTAGTACACAGCAATAAATTTTGTTAAAACTAATTTACATTTCCCCTTTTAAATGATGCAACCAAAGGCACCCACCAAGTTGACTTTAAACTAAAAGCTGAAGTGTCCTTGTTGGACCACATCTCTCCCTTTCCCCTACTCCCATTTCCCTTGCCAGACATTTGCTCTAATTACCTTCCCCCCTCACTTGCAATTTTATGAAATAGTTCTGTTTTTAAAAATCCCTAACATGAGGGTTTGCTCTCAGCATCTTCACCTTTACTAAATAATATGACACTGATCCGAGTTTAACATGGGCTTCTCTAATCTCCCCGAGTTTCACGTGCCTACAGTTCCCCACTCGTGCTCACGCTCCACCGTCCCCTTCACCATCATGTGCCTGCTTTCACTCACCAGTGTTGCTCAAGCTTTTCCTTTACTGATGCCTTACTTCCCCCCTTCATGTTCCCCATCTGCCTACACAGGCTTATGGGTAAGAGGGACAAAAGTAAAGGGCTGTTCCTTGAAGGAAGGGCCAAATTCTGCAGAGGTCCCGCTTGTCTTCCTTGCTGAGTATATTGTAACACTCTCCTCACTGGTTTTTCCAGTCTTAATGACCTTTCAAAGGAGGGTATGTATTCAAATCCTCCTCCCTCCTTCCCCACTCCCCTTTCCCCTTTCCCTCTGGCAATGACTCAAATATTGTCGGTGTCCAAAATTTTTTTTTCTGTTTTGATTGTTCATTTACTCTGTTCTTTAGATTCTACATATAAGTGAGATCATATGGCATTTTTCTTTCTCAGTCTGACTTATTTCACTTAGCATGACATCTTCTAGGGAGATTCAAATATATGGGGTGATGGAAAAATAAATGACTCTGGGTGGTGAGAACACAAAGCAACACATAGATGATGAAGAACCGTACACCTGGAACCAACGTCATCCCCATAAATTTAATAATGAAAATGTGTAGTAGAGAAAAAGGATAAACGTGTATGTAGGAGCTGGAAAGCTAGTGCACTTATGCAAGGTTACTGCCACCAATCATAGACATTTCACTTTTGAAATTATCTTCATATATACATGCACTCACACACACAGAAGCATTTTTATCATCATTCTAAGACCTATTTCATTATAGTTATATGTTCATTCTAATTTTTGTTGTTATTGTTGAAATTTATTGTTTGAATGAAGACACAGTGAAGATAGGGACCCCCAACTAATTGCCTATTTCCAAACATCAGACCTGACCTTTCTTAATCAGGGCTCTGGGTTACCATAAAAGACCCAAAGTGTTTCTTGGGTTTTTATTCTCCCCTCTGATATTTCATGTTCATGTATAGTCCTTCCAGATAACATGTTAATATAGTTTCCATGTAACTTTTTATAATTGTTAAGCTATACCTGAAAGAAAAGATGCCACTTTAATCAAATAAGATAAGTGACTCCACTAGAGGGGAGGATACCATGGTAGGTGCCTTACCAAGTTCTTTGGAGAGGTAGGTCCTTGAATAGGCATCTCTCAAAATTTAACCAATGAAAAAATTAGCAGAAATAACTAACATCAGGAAAGAAGGGTTTTAATATTCATCAGTTCATCTCATTTCTAAAAACCAGTTGAGATTAGAACTATCTCCCAAATCTGAAACAGGGACCCAGTGGGAATCTCACCTGGGAGTGTGCACAGCTGTGTACAGCAGTGGTCTTCACCAGCCAGCCCTCACAGGAACACCAACTATGGTACACGGCTCTCAAGGAGACAATGCCCAACTCCAGGGCCAGCCCAGGCCCCAGTGCTAGCCCAGAAAAAGCAAGTATGGAGGTAGTGTTTCGCTTAATCTGGCCCTGCTAAATGCTGATCATTGGCTATCCAAAAGCAAAGATTGAGCCTCTAAGTTTTTATAAGAATGAAAAAAATGAAGAAGAAAGTTTTATCAACTTTATATAAAGTAAGTTCTTAAACATTACATGGCATCTAATAAATATACAGTAAACTCTCAATTAACTGGCACCATGGAGATTGGTAGATGCTGGATAAATGTAAGTACACTCTCAGTTAACTGGAATCCATACCAAATAAATGTAGTATTATTTCTTCAATTTTTTGCTGGTTGCTTGAGTTTTGGTTAACTGAGAGTGTACTGTACATGTGTATGTGGGTACATATGTAGATGATAGAAGATGATAGCTAGCTAGCTAGCTAGCTAGCTAGATAGATGATAGATAAGTGTGTAAGAGGAAGAGAGAGCTGCCAAAGATAGAAAATACTCAATCCATGGTTGTATTACTCCTTTCCATTTCATTTATCATCTCAAATCCAGGAGACTAATATATAAAGCATATAAAATTAAAATAGAATCATCAAATTAAAATTTTAAACAATGAACATCATTTAAAAGAGTAATGAAGCTTCAGGATATTAAGAATAAACAAGTACAGTTTTCGAAAGTTAAATAGACTCAAGTTCACATACTCTCTCTTCTACTTATTTATCCTGTAACTTTCAGCAAGTCACTCATCCCCTCTGAGACCTGGTTTGCACATCTGATCAAGTACAATAAAACTTAGCAGACATGGTTACTGTGAAATTCAAGCACACATAGAGTGTCTGGCACACCAGGGTTCTAATGCATCGTAGTTGGCTTTCGTTCCCCATAGTGTTGATGGAGTAAAGCACAGAAGAGAATCCTCCGAGTTCAGGCAGGGAGATATGCGTACTTTTCTGTCTTGAAAGGTAAAGAGTAAAGACAAAAACTCCAGCTGCAGAACTGAAATAAAGTCCAGAGTCAGAAGGGCTAATCTTGGGATCCACAAATAGCAAAAAATTTAGGAAGTAAATTCTGTAAACATCAGGAGTTCCACCAGCCATAGGACGAGAGGTGAGCAGTGTGGGTCCAAGCCAGACACGACTGAGGCGAGGGCCTCAAAGGTTTGTGCTCAGGAGATAGGAGCAAGAGAGCCAACCCACAGCCTCGATGCAATGGATTTGGATACATCATTCAATGTAACCATGTGATCTGGAGGGAATACGGATGTGTACACGGCTGTGGTCCTCTCTCGGAAGGATTTCTTTTTTGCTTAATTAAGTTGCTCTGCTCCTCAGTAGGAAGGAGAAGGCAGTGAAGATTAGGGAATATAAACATTCATGAGTGTGTGGCCTGGAAAAGGAAGGGTTAAAAAGGAAAAAGATTCAGCCTACAGTGAGGACTACATGAGAGATGTGGAATAGAACCAAAGGGTGGCTGGCCTCTTGTGCTCTTTAGTTTGGGAGCTTTTTGAGAACAATGCAATCCCCGCTGGTGTCTCCCCAGGGTTACTTCAGTGTTAACAAGGATAGTATTAATGCAGCTACCAGGTATCACACGTTTACCATGTACACTATTCCAGACTCTTTAAGCCAATCATCACCACACAGCCAGGACCTGGGTGCAATCTATTTCTTCAGTTTGCAGACGAGGAGACTAAAGCACGAAAAAGCAAAATAAAATAATTTTGTCTAAAGTTACCCAGTCGGGAAGTTAGGGAGATGGGTTCCAGAACCTGTGCTCTTAGTCACAACTGAGTGAAATTCTGAGGTCTGATGCTTATTTATTTGTAATAAGATACCATATGAGGAAGAGGAAAAGAGAACCCACGTTTATTCTAATGATAAAACTAATAGTAACAGTGATAATGGCCACTGCACTTTACTTGTAATGTGCCAGGTCCTGGTGCTGAACCCTTTACACAATACTTAATCCTCCCAACCACTCATGTGGGGGTGACTATGACTATTCAGTTAATTTTGGTGAGGAAATTGCACTCAGAAAGGTTAAATAACTTGTATCAACTGTGAGATATATGTGTGCCTTTGTTTTTCTTGGTTTCAAGTTGTTTTAGCTTCTGAATTAGGCCACTCACCTAATTGAGCAGCATCCCTGGACATACATGCAGTTACACACACACACACACACACACACACACACACTCACTCACTCACACATTTCCCTCCGTGTTAGACTTTAACTCTCTCCTTCGACTTAAACCTAATATTATAATGAAGGTCTAAAGTGGAAGGCAAAATTCTGACTGCCTATTTGCTCTAGAGTTTCCGCTTTCACAGCAATATTAGATTGTAACTCATAAGCTCTGACCACGATGAGTTTACTTCCAAATATATTAATATTTCCACTTTTGATCAGGGTTAAAACCCTCCCTTGATTTTCTGAAACATCACAGTGCAGTGGGCACTGAATTCTAAATGTCCTACAATGTTAATTCCCTTTTGTATTTGCTGCGGGCGGCTTAGCCAGCAGCTTGGGGCAGACCCGTGGGTAGGGAAAAGAAGGAGGGAGAGGAAGGACTGTCACCACTGGTGCATGACTTGAGGGAACTCAGCCATTCACAAAAGGATTCCCTAGTCAACATGCAAAAGGGGTTCTTTGTACATTTCCCACTCATTTTATTTTCTTCTCTCGCTGCCAGATTTTTTAGTTTTCAACAGTAGGGAAACTGTAGGAAAAAATTATCAAAATCAAGAGGAAAGTAAATAAGGGAAAAGCAATATGTCTGTCTGGTCATTATCTAAAGCATTGGAGGTAAGATATTTGTAACTTCAGTATCCTCTGCTGGAGAATTCATTAATTTATTCTTTCAATCAATAAATATTTACTTAGCCTGCACAAAACCAAGAATGGGAGATACAATATAAACAAAAAGGTGATATACCCTTACCTTCATAAAATTCATATCTTACTGATAGAGAACATCAACAAATAAGCACATGCTCAAATAAGCTTATATTCATGAATATTATGAAAGAAAGTAAGAAATAGTCCCACATGTATCTATCCCTCCAAAAACTGAATTTTGGTTTGAACAAATAATTCTAAGCTAGCGATATTTGAGTAGAAAATAAATATACCATCAACATTAAAGATTTAGTTGATCATCTGCATGATCATTCAGTAACTATGGTCCCAATTCCAATCCCAATGGTAATAATATTTTGAAACTATATTAAATTGGGTTGCTGAAGTAGGAAGCAGAGAAAAATCACATTTAAAATAACAGAAATTCACATTCAATTAAACATTATTTTTCAATAAGCATTCAACACCGTGCTAGGCATGAATACATTCTTGTTTTTGATTACTACACAGATGAAGACATAAAGAGATGGACACATAATTACAATACCCCCAAACAGCTGCTCCAATGAAGGGGTACATGGTATGAAAGAGTTGAGTAGAGTAATCAGGGAAACCTTCAAAACAGAAGGTAATTATGGTGAGCCTTGAAAGATGAGCAAAAACTCAACAAATAGCAGTAAGTCTGGAAAGAAATGTGGAATAATATTATAATGAAGAGATACGTGTCTGCTAAGGAAATTACACTTTATCCAATGGACAATGGGGAGATACAGAGACTTGTGTGCGGAGGAGAAATTCTATCACATTAATGTTTGAGAACGATCTCCATGATGGAAGTATAAGGAATAGGTTAGACCAGTCAGGAACAGAGCCAGGGAGACTCGTTAAGAAGGAAGTGTGTGGGTTCCCTGGTGGTGTAGTAGCTAGGCTCCAGTGCTCTCAACGCCATGCCCTGGGTTCGATTCCAGCCAGGGAACTGCAAAAAAGGAATTATGTCACAGGAGAAAGGACTTTCCACCATATTCTCTACAATGGGGATTGTGGAAGGAAAGAAGCTCTGGAGAAGAGGACCACAGTCTTCCATGGCCCTTGCTCAGAGATTGATGGACCATCGCTAGGGGCAGGTAGGCATGCCCTCCCAAACTGGCAGGTGTGAAAATTGTGCAAAGGAGGCCCCGAGATGGGGGCAGTCCCTTCCCCCAAGGGACTGAGCTTACATCCCCAAGTAGTGTCCTGTGTAAATTTAAGTCCAGAGGAAGTCTCCGCCTCCTTGCTCTCTATGTGCATTGGCACTGATTGGATAAAAAAGGGGATTCAGCTTGTCATGCTTCAGAGAGACACCTATGCCTGTAAGAATCAGAGGAAAGCTTCCTCTAGTCCCACATGTATCTAGTGTTCCAAAAACTGAATTTCAGCTTGAACAAATAATTCTAAGCTAGCGACAGTTGAGTAGTAAATAAATACACCATCAACATTAAAGATTTAGTTGATCCTCTGTGTCATTATTCAGTAGCTATGGTCCCCAAATTCCAATACATTTTTTATACATATATATAACCGTATTTGGAAGAAGTGTTGTTTTTAGACTTATAGCTGTCCTTGGTCTGGGTTTTTGTCATTTCCTATTTCAGAACTTCAGATGTTGCTTTCAATCCTTGCTGCTCTTGTCTCTCCTTGATGATTTGTCATACTGGCTTCTCAAGCAGGACCTTGAAACCAGAGATCACCTAAACCAGTCGCCAGGAAGAAAAGAGATATTTTTAATATGTGAAGATGACATGGAGAATAAAACAAGGCTACCCAAATCCAATGGTAGGAAAAAATTTACTCCCTTTTTCTCATTCTAAAATTTCTGACTTTTTTCACCTTGTCTATAAAGGGATTTCCTTCAAATCCCTTCCTCCTTTAATCATGCTCAGAATAAGAGGCTTGTTTTGCCATACAGAGAAGATCTGCACACTTATCTAAACTCTGGGGGACACGATTTTCTTATTTTCTTAGGTTTACCCACAGAAACACAGCTCCTTAAAAACCTGGGAAATATTTACATCATAGGAAATTGGATATAAACCACCTCCTTGAAAAGCCAACAGCCAGGAATACTTCTGTGGATCATCCTGTGCTTTGAGACTTTCAAACTTATCGCTGAAACATGAATTACCATTTTTCCCTCATGTAATTATTTTTGTATAATAGTTTTTCTGCTTTCTAGTTTTGTGCTTGTATCCTTCCTCTACCTCAGAGAGGATGTTCCCAGATCAATCGGACATGGGTGAGAAATAGTCACTCCAGCTTCCAAACTCCAGTTGGGATATAAAATGGGTTTTGTTTCTTGTTTTTAAGGGAGAGCTATTGGTGGCACCTGATGTGGGATACAATGACCCAATTCCCCCATTTCAGGAAAGGCCCTCCAGTTCACCCATTCTCAGAGGTGACCCACCCAAGGGCAAGGAAGAACACGAAGTAGGGTGTTCTTGTCATTCAGCTCAAGATTTTTTAAAACACATTAACTGTAATTTTAGATAGCCAGAATTTAGTGAACCATTAAAAGTGACCCAGTTCGCTGAACCAGACTGAACTGAACAGATGGAATTCCACCCTTAACATGCTTGAGTGACTCCACGAACAATGCAGCCTTCTTTGAAATCCCTCCTCGGAGCTGCTTACCTCCCTTATGCAAACATATGGGGGGCGCTTTGGCCATTCGTATGTTTGTCTAT
Organism: Lyroderma lyra; assembly: GCA_004026885.1. Classification (NCBI taxonomy): domain Eukaryota; kingdom Metazoa; phylum Chordata; class Mammalia; order Chiroptera; family Megadermatidae; genus Lyroderma; species Lyroderma lyra. The sequence goes on from PVJL010000049.1 coordinate 331,788, forward strand.
TCTCTTATTGCAACTAGAAGCTGGTGCTTAGAACGTGTCGAATGGATGAGACCAACTGTTGTGCTTTGCAGGCTGTTTATATGTTTCCACTGTTTATATGTTTCCACTTTTTTTCTGAATTTGACTCTGCATGTGAGGCTCACCTCCTAATTTTTTTTCTTTCAGAACCTGTGTCAGATGCAGCCCTCTTAATGCTATGACTCCCTTCCTTCATAACCTCTTTCTTCCCACAAGCAGAAAACTCATACTAGAGGTGGCAATCTCCTGTGTCCTTCCTCTGCTGTTTACAGCCTTCCAGGCACAACTGATTATGGAGACTTTGAAAATTAGACATCCGTGCTCCAGCCCTTCTTATTAAAAAACAATGGAGCTGATAGGAACTTTCTCACACATTGGAGAATGACATCCCTCTGGATCAGAATCCTCCAGTAACAATGACCATATACCTTCTGTAACTGAAAAAAATCCCAAATGTTCAGAAGAACTGTATGATCCAAGGAAGGGTTGGAAAATGAAAGACCTTTCAGAGCCTCTAGGCAGTGAGGAAACAGTGAGAATATCTCATGGAAAGAGATAGATAAAAGGTTAAAATTGTGGCAAAATAAGAATAAAACCCAGAGACCAAAACAGAGCCATCTGTATCTACACAGACTTTAGAAAAATAGAGATTAGCGAGGTTTCATTATGCTGGCTCTCACGTGACTGGGGGAAGCCGTAAAACAAACTGTGTTACGGTCTCGGGATGAGGTCTTAGAAGGGGAACCAGAATGGGTGCGCATTTGTTTATTTTCTCCTGTATCAGCTTTAAGTGTTAATTAACATAGTGCACTGCATTTTCTCTGTGTCTGTGCAGCAGAGAGAGGACCCATATTGTCCCCACCCCAGCCCCCATATGGAGTCTGTGGGACAGTTAGGTTTGGCCTTCCGTCCTCGGTACAGGGCAGAGAGATGCAAGCTTTATAGCAAGTCAGAGCTTGGCTCCGATTTTTGGAATGACCAGTCAATTAACCTCTGCATCTTAGCTCACTCATTTGCAGGATGAGAATACCAGCACTGCTCATTATGACCCCGAGGAAGCTCACTGCTCAGTTCTGATTGGAAACTAGGTCAGCAGCAACCAAAGCCGTGGTTGTGGTTGACGTTTGAGCTTCCTTATCTCCATCTTTCTATCTTTTACAGCTTAAACTCTCCAGTCTCTCCAGGCTTCTTATCTATCACCTGTCCTCACGCTTGAAGATAATGAAAGAAAGTGGCCTTGAATGCCTGTGGAGAGTCTGACTCCCTCTTCTTCTATGTAGCCATTCTGATGTCATGGCCAACGGATTCTGCAGTAGTATGGCCTCATTTATGTTCCTCACGTATCAGTTACATGTTATATGCATGCAACTAACCTCACTCTTAATAACGTTCAAATAATTCGTTCATTTATTTACATCTATCAAGCACCTGCTATTTGCAGGTTCTATGGAGATAGAAAGATAAACAAGGCAATCATTGCCTTATTAAAAGATCTCTAGGGATGATCAGACACATATGAAAATAGTAACAGTAGAATAGCATGCAATAGGTACCCATAACGGCCTGTGCTGTTTGATATCAGTGGAATTCAAAACATACTTTAAAGAAAAGGAAAGAAAATGTCCTACCAAACAACTGAAGTTAAAATAATAAACATTTTTTGCATATCAATTGCCATTTGAAAACTGTCATGGACACTCTCACCAAGAACTTTGCTGAGAAGGAAGAGCAAGGCTGTTCTTATTCCAACTGTCTCTGTGTCCTTGCTTTAAAATGGTCACAAGTGCAGCATCACTGATGTCATCTGGAATGTCTTCATCATTCTCAGGCTTCAAGATGAGAGCGAGGAGCCATAGTGAGCGTTTTCCTCAGCCGATTTGAAGATTTCAGCAGGGATTCCATCAGCTCCAGATGCCTTGTTGTTTTTCATCTGCTTGATGGCTTTTCTCACCTCATAAAGAGTTGGAGGGATTTTGAGATTGCTGCTGATTGGGAGTTGTGGGATGGAGTTGAAAACACTCCCACTGATAAAATAATTTCCACTGAAGACCTTGAAATGCTCTTTTCAATATGTGTTGACATTTTCTCTCTCACTGAGCAGTTTTCAAGTACCCTTATCTTCCTGATAGCTCTTATAGAGCTTTAGTGGCATCAAACCTAAAACATGTGGATATGGAATTGACTTCACCGTGACATCTCACCATCTGCCCTGCATGTTGGAGGGTTCCTTCAATCTCTACCTTGACTTACAAAAGTAACAATCTCTTCTTTGGGAATCAATGGCAATGCCAAATGCCAAAAGAGTAACAGCAAGAGAAGCATGGCAGATTTAGGCTCAAGATTGTTATAAGATTACAAATTTGCATCTACTAAATAATACTTAATAATGTCCGGGTCCTAGGGGGAAACTAGCATATTGTGGCCCTTGGAATATCCATGTCAGGCCATGAGTTGTGTGTTAATTTACATGGGAATTTGTTGTTTTGACTTAAAGTCTATTCTCAATAGCAAATTGAGTTTAGACTATTCTAATCTTGCAGGAAACAGTTATAAGACATTGGCTTTCTCTTGTTCTCTGAGTAGCTGTCCCTTTCTTATTTACAGGAACTTATTTGGATTATAGCTTTAAATTTTATAATGAGAGTGTTAGAGACCCAGTATGGTTTTAGGGCATTTATAATTTACTCTCAAGGATCGTCTATTCAGAGGGCATCATTGGGCACAGCAATCTAATGCAGAAGTTTTCTGCCCCTTTATAGAACTGGACAAACATTACATATATTGAATTACAACTATCTTCAACATAAATTGTTAGAATTGGAAAGAAGCCAGTATGCTAATTTTATCAGTGAAGAAACAGAATTTAAGAGAAATGAAGTATTAGTTATCCCAAAATTGCACAGCTGAGTGGTGCTTTTAAAAACTTTTCTAGAACTCAGTGCTTCTAGGGCAGAGTTCTTCCAACAATAATATTCTGTCTCCCTTGATAGTATTACATCTAATAAGGAACAAAATCCAAATTCTTTATCCTCTCTAATCTCTTGTAAACAATATCCAGGAAGCTTGCTATTGTTAGTTTTCATATAATTTGTTCAAGCTTGGAATCTACATCAAATATAATCAAATCAGGAATATTTAGTATATTTAGGCACTAAATATGAAGCTCTACAGTCACTAAATATTGTATAGCACTGACACTAAAAGGATTTTAAATCACGGAAAAATCTCAAAGTTTGGGACACCAGAAAAAATATATAAACTATTTTATTTTAAAAGGAAGAGCAGTATGCCTGAAACCTATGTAATCCTTGCTAACAGATGTCACCCTAATAAGTCTAACAATAAAAATGAATTAAAAAAAAATAATAAAGGGCATCCTAAACAGTCAAAAAAATAAATAAATAAAAAAAATAAAAGGAAGAGCATTCTTAAGGACTACAAATATGTTTTGTTCCTGTTTTGAAAAATGAGTGAAGAACTATAGGAATTTTGCAAATATAGACCATAAGTAGTGAGAGAGAATACTTGAGAATACTAAGCAGGAGCCAGATTAGAGAGACCTTGCATGCTAATCTTAAATGGTTAATTTTTTTTCCAGAAGAAGGTGTGGACAAGAGGCCGAGATTCTTCTTCGTATTCTCTTAACATCCATAAAGGGCAGGGGATGGGACCTAAACAATCCATTACCACAATATCTTACCGTTATCAGTTGCATGCAGGTTATCAGAAAAAAGTTTAAGAAACTAATTCATTTTAGGCTCTGATATTCTATAGCAACCTACACAGAGCTCACCTTAGCTTCTGACTTATCTTCTACCGGCTTCTCAACTGTACAATGACTACTCTTAGTTACTTATCTCCTGGCCTTACCCCTACATGGACACCAATTCTCAGGTCCCCTAGGGCTCCTAGATTCCTTCATTCCTCATTTTCACTTCAGAGATGAAAAAGGAGATGAAAAGAAAGCAATTTTAAAAGGTCTGGCCTCGAACAAAGTATAAAACCCAAGGACTGTCATAGCCTTTTTCTGAGAATCATCATGCTACGAGTTCCTCTGCTCCTTTTCTCTACTTACAATTGCTTTAATACTAAGCTGACCAGATGGACCATTTTAAACAAGACAGAACACAATAATATTGTCCTGTTTCAAAACGTACATAGGGTCAGCCTAGTCTCACTGGGCTAAATTCAAGGTGTCAGTAGGATGACCCTACGTACCATTTGAATGGGGCAGTGTCATTGTTTTCTGTCCCATTTAAAATGGTATGTCTGGTCAGCCTATTTAACACAGACCCCATTTTGTTATTGGTGCAGGTTTACCCCTAAAGTGGAGTAAATGTGTCATGCCTTATGAAGATGTTTATGATCAAGGGAAGTCACCCTACGCTGTCACACTTTGGAATATGGCATGCTCCCGAAGGTGAAGGAGGAGCAGCTACAAGTAAGAAGATATTTATTCTAGCATGGGGCATTCCGGTGCTTGGGATGGCTGTGATCAGATTGGTATCTCAGAACACTTCCTCCGGCTGCCATGTGGGGAGCAGGCTGGATGGGGGGACAACTAAACAGAAAGAAAACCATCTCATCCTGTATTAGTATTTCTTTTGCTGCTGTAACAAATGACCACATCTTAGTGACTTAAAACAATGTACATTTATTCTCTTACAGTTCTGAAATTCAGAGATCTGAAATGGATCCGCAGGACTGCGTTGCTTCTGGGGGGTCTAGGGGAAGTCCAGCTTCTAGACTTTTCCCTCATCCCTGGGTTCATGACCTGACATCACCCCTCTCTTTGCTTCTGTTATCACATCTTCTCTCTCTGTCTCTCTGGACCTCCTGCCTTCCTCTTATAAAGACCTGGGACTAAATTGAGCCTACCTAGATAGATAGTCCAAGGATAGACTCTGGAGCTCAGAATTCTTAACATAATCACATCTGCAAAGTCCCTTTTAACATGCAAGATAACACATTCATAGGTTCCAGGGATTAGGATGTGAATGCCTTTGTGCAAGGGTATTCAGCCTCCCCCAAGGCCTTTAAAATGTCCAGTGAAAAAGAGATGGGCAAAGTAGGCAGGTGTGTGAGATATTCAAGGAGTAGAATTACGATCTGATGATTGGATGGTTGTGGAACTGGGGTTTTAGAAAGGGGAGTCCAACAAAACTCCATGCTTTTTAACTTCACTGATTGGAAGGAGTGATGCCATTTTCTGAGATAAAAACATGCAGAGAAACAGGCCTGGAGGGAAGGGGAAGAAGAACAAAGTACCTTTTTGACATACTAATTTTGCAATGCCTGTAAGAAATCCAAGGGGGGCTGTCAGTGGTCAGGTGAATACACAGGTCTGCAGCTCAGGCAAGGAATTGTAAATGAAAAGGTATATACTTGGAAATGATGAGGGAAAGAAAAAAGACAATTGAAACAATAAAAGTAGATGAAGTCTGTCAGAGAGAGTATGTAAAATGAGAAGACGTAAGGCCTAGGGACAGAGGAATATCAATATTTTAAGGCCAAACAAAGGTCTGGAGATTCCAAACAGATATAGAAAATATGGCAAACCTAATTTTTTTAATACTAGCCCTCATTCTTTCTCTCCCATTTCCTTCCCTTGTCTCTGCCCCATGGTTTGAACTTAGTAACTACTTAGTCTCTCTCTGATCTCTAAGGAAGCACTGATTCTATAATACTCGTAGTAAATGCTACTACAAACACTGCTATTGAGAGAGTAACTGGCATCTATCTCCAAGGAGATAAAAAGAAGAGAGCAAAAACATAAATTTCCAGGAGAACAATATGCAACAGGTGACAGAGTGAATGCAGACCAGATAGTTGAGAAGCTTTTCCCTGTCCTGCCTCCTTCCTCCATCTCAACACCTTCCTCCCAGTAGCAACCATCAAAAACTATCAAAAGTTCTGGTAGTCCCCATTAGCAGAGAGGTGAGCCCCTCTAGAGCAGTGCTAGGCCCTACTCTTCATCATGCAGGACTATCACAGACCTAGCGTAAACAAGAGTCCTATATATGCAAGAGGGCATTAAGCTTGCATAGGCAACTTGAGCACGTTTGAAATATCAGCTCGTCATCCTCTATTTTGAGTTGCTGACAGTTGAACCATGTCAATGGGAGTATCTTGGGGCCCAGGAGGCACAAGGTGGGAGGCACTGCAAGCCCAGTGTCCCTGAGGCAATAGGTGGGAAGACATAATAGCTCCCAATGTTTCAGTGGACTGAAAAATCTGAGTTCAGATCCAGGCCACGATTTAGACTCACATCTTGTGTATTGCCCCACCGTCTTTATTACAGGCCCAGCTACAAACCACAGTCTCATCAACAGCAGACCTCCTGAAGCATCACATCTTGAAAGGGGAAAACAAACTTTCAGGCACTTAACTTTGGAGGTGTGCTCTCTCACCAAGATCAGCAGAGCTTGCCGGGCAGTGTGGGGAAGTGTGTGTGGCACTGGCTGCCACGGCAGGGGCTGTCAAAAGGGTTTCTTTGATCAGCACTAAATTCTCCTCTGACCGTTCTCTTAATTCACCTACTAGGTATCGGGCATGGTCTCTCGCTAGTCCTCAACCCTGAAAAAAAAAAGAGAGAGAGAGACAGATGCTTGCATTCTACTGCAGACCAATGGAATCAGGATCTCTGGGACTCAGGGGTCCAGGTACTGACATTTTTCTAAACTGTTTCCACGGTGGTTTCAACTTGCAGCCAGGGTTGAAAAGCATTAAGAACTTCAGGAGCAAATCCTAGTTGGTACAATGGCTGATGAGTGAGGTTCAGCTCAGGGGCAGACTGATTTCTCTTTTGACAACAACTGGAAAAACTGGCTGCCACATCCCCTCATCTGATAGCAAATTCCAAATTACCACAGGACTTCTGGAGAGCAGAGATGTTAAAGGGTTCTCTCACTCTGAAGCAAAGCATGCACGTGAGAATTTGCTCTGATTTTTTTCATGGTTAAACAAGAAATTAATTATTTAGTTCCTGTCTGCCATATTCATCGCCTAAGGAAGGGGTCTGTCATCCGTCAAGATTCAAATCTTGGCTCCATCACCTACCCTGAGACATGACCACGAAACAGCCCCTCAAGAGTCTATTTCTGGCCTCTAAAGGAGATGCGGGGACACCTACCTACAGGTACAGGCAGTGAAGTAGGTGGGAGCTCGGCACAAAGGCAGCATTCTTCCCGTATACCAATAAGGAAATAAAAAAATAAAGCCAAGCCCTTTCCTCAAGAAACCTCCAATTTAAATAGAAAACTGAGATGGAAATTCATGAACTATTTGAGCCCGCTAAAAAATTATTGGCCATCAGTTTAAGACAGCACCCGAGGATGGTTAATGGCCAAAATGGTTGCAGACACGAGACTTGGAGAGTAAGGTCAGCGGAGGAGGGACACACCATGTTACTTATGCGGGCCTCCTAACGATCAGAGGACATTTGCAAAGAAGGACGCATTTGCTCTGACTTCTAAAGGACAGACAGGGTTTGGGTCAGCTGGGCGGAGGAAGGAGGGCTGCCCTGATGGAAATCCGGAGACTCAACGCAGAGGGCCATCGAGAAACAGTCTGTTTTCCTCTGTTAATTCTTTGTTTCCTGACATGTCGCGTTCTGTCGGTCACATGTTTTCTTCTCCCTTCAGATGTGTTTTGTCATATCCTTTTTCACATAACTCTTTGTTTGTTTTTTAAGTCGGTCTGGCAGGGTCACCTCTGAAGAAGGCCAGGCAGGCCTCAGTGTGTACCCACCATTAGTGCGGGGAGCAAGGCCGTGAGATCACGTTATTCTTTGACCCTGAAGTGCCCTTTGGGACACTTCTCTTGGAAGAAGGTGCACTAGCAGCTCCTTTGGAACTCCACATTGGTACCTTAGCACTGAGGATGGTAGCCCTTTGCAATTCCCAGTGTAGTCTCTGTGGTGGTGGCACACTCCTTCACAAAGCAATGATAACAATCCATTTCTGGAATTTGGAATCCTTCTGTATTTCATCACTGATTGTGAAGAGCTTTGTGATGCCAAATATACCATATGAAATGATTTGGGGAGGACTACCGCTTTCATACTCCCCTGAGGGTTTCCTTCCTTCCAGCCCTTTCTCCTTCCCTATTTGATAGAGATAAGAAATTGGAAAAATGAGGAAGACCTCTGCCTTCTTGTGCTCTATCAGGTGAGAATTACGCAGGGCCCAGGAAACCCACCTCTCAGGCCAAGGCGGAAACCCCCTTCCCAGCATTCGGGGGAAATGAAACCCGAGGTGTGCTTTGCAGAGCAAGGATGTTTCTCCTGGAGCCGTCAACCCCTGTACACAGCAAGGGGATTCTCGCCCCTTACGTTTCTGATACATTTGCACTTAGCTCATCAAGATATTGTTTCGTATGAGCTGTTGGATGTCCAAAGCACCTTATGAGCCTTTTTATGACCCTTTTTTTACTGAGAAGCTGAGAATTATGCCTAGCCAAGAATAAAGAGAACTCAAAAGTTTCGAGCTCAGTTCAAAACGTGGACCCCCTATTTAGGCAGAGGTTAAATTGTCAGTCCTTTCTGAGTTTTGCTGTTTAATTAGAGAGAGACTCAGAGGAGTATAAGACAAGGAAAAAACGAGTCTTGATTAAAACATGTTTTACTTCAGGTCTGGGGATGTTTGGGATTAATTAGTATGGAAAAATATATCATTTTTTTATATCCGGCCTGTTTTTGAAGGAGCGGTGAAAGCAGATTTCATTTTGTTGTTGTTTCCTGAGCAGACGTTCTTCATCAGATGAATGAACCTGTTTGTACTAGTTAACTTTGCTGGAGTTTAGGAGTTGTATTTAAAACAGATTTTATCCTACAGTGATATTAATTTGATAGGATCCCTGATCTGTAAACCATTGGTTATCTTGGTCTCTCCTGATAAGGAAAAAAGTGCCAAGGATTTCCAGTTGGTGAGCACATTTGGGCAGAATCTTTCACACGTCACAAATTGCAGATGGGAGGCAGTGATCTCGAACATGCAGTCACATTGCGTGACCATCTGACACCTTCCATTTAGAAAAATAATACTTTCCTCTCAGCATACGCTCCCTGCTGCAACCAGCACCAAAAATTATGCCTGGGAGAGCCGTTCCTCCTAGACCAGGGTCTTAAATATTTCTTAGGCATCTTTTAAAAGATTCATACTGCAGCAGCACCTAGCTCACACGATCGTCACACTTAAAAAAGAATCCCGAAACGCGACTTCTGAAAGATGTAGCTGATAATAAAAACACCCACGAAGAACAAAAGGGGTGGGGGTGGGGCAACTGGAAGGAGGTGAGAAAATGACACCAGACACATTTGTAAGGTGATTTATTCTTGTCTTCTGTGTGATTCAAGCATATTCACGTTAAAGTCAATGGACTTCTTTGTCGGCTCATTTCTAAGCTGCTTCACAGTGGCATAGAATTTCGCAGTCCCCAGGAGGGAGACTGGAGTCCCTGGGATTGTATCGTGTATAACTTGCTCATCCGCCAGTGTTCTGCACTAACCCTTGCTCATTTAAGACAAGGAAAGGCATCTCTGCCTGGCCTCCTCCTCTGTACATTTAATGACCCCTGGCAATAGCAACGGCAGTGGTTTCCGACAGACATGTTTAGGCAGAGAGATTTTTAACCAGAAACTCAGAATTCTGATAAAATATCCAACTGGGCACAGCTCATTTGCTTATTAATAAAGGCCATGGCAAATCTGTATTCGATCTCTACACACACACACACACACACACACACACACACACACGCACACACACAGACTATGCACATGCACATGCTATACACAGAGCATGCGTGACTATCCCCCTCATTGCCCCAGAATGAAAGCAAACACACTTTTACAACTTGCTAGGTAGCTAATATCCATCTTGTGAGAATAAAGAGGGCCTGAGTAGCTGCTGTCCCTTGAGAACTAACCCTAAACTGTTTTTTTTTTAGACTCCTGTGGGGAGGTGGGGTGGCAGGGAGGGGTATTCTCTAATCATCACAGAACAAAGGTGGCCAAAAACAATCCACCACCTGCTTTAAAAAAACTACTGCCTTCTTCCCATTTTCACACTGCTCTAGGTTTCAGGGGATTTCCCAGCAGCCGCAAGTTAATGGTTTTAAGGTTGTATACATGAGGATCTAACCAACATGTTTAAAAAGAAAGAAATGTTTCTTTTTAGGAAAGCCAAAATGGTACTTCCAAGATGAATAGCTCTCTTTCCTTATAGCAAAAGGGACCAGATAACCTGATAATTATGTGTAATCATAACACCATCTTTCACTTTTATAATGGAGGGAAAGTACTAGAAAAGTTGCTCCATCAGAGAAGTAAGCAGGTGGGTTTGTTCTCAAGAAAGTTCTAATGTCAACTGCAGATTTGACTTATTTTCCTGAGGCTTCAAAAAAACACAGGATCAATACTCATTTGTAAAATCAGCTCTGCTTCTGTATCTAAGGGACAAGAATAGCAAATGGAGGACTTCAAAAAGAAAAAAGTCAACAAGAGAATGCTGCATTGATCAGCATTGCCTCTAAAAAATCCATCACATAATAAGTTTTGTACAAATATTTTAGCCTGTTGGAGTTCTCTCTAGAACTTTAACTGATACTATTATTTGTAATAACAATACTCTTTGTCTTACAATCTAGCTCTCATTTTCTCTCTCCTTATTTCTATTTGTACATGAGTTTTCAAACATATGAATACATATTTTGTATACATGCAAAGAATTTAATCAGATATTGTATGAAATACCAAACAATATAAAATTTCTTTGTAAGGCAATCTGTCCATAGGATCTACACATACCATAGCTTAGTATAATGTTGAACAGTGTTTAACCATCGATGGTTTCATTAGGTATCACCTGTAAGTATAACGCCAATTCATTTGTCTACCAGATAGATACTTACTAATATTTATGCTGTAACTTTAACCTCATCACTAATTCATTGACAAGGTACATTGTATGACCTGGATAAATTAAATAAATGGAATGTAAATGCCTAATTCTTAAAAGCTCTGGTTTTATTTGAGCCTGAGCTATTGTCTATATAACAGACAATTCTCGATCTGATATCGAACTTGGGAGATCTATCATAACTGGTAATCACATTTATTGATAACTTATCACATGACAGGCATACTTTTAAACACTTTAAATGTATGTGAGCAAGGTACTCTTATCTCCCTTTACAAACAAAGAATCTGAGACACAGAGAATTTAAAAAATTATTCAAGATAACATGGTTAATAAGTAGTAAATCTAGTATTTGAACACTGGACAACTGAATACACCACACATGCTCTCCACTTGTATATAAGCTGCCTCCTTGGGAATTTTGCTTAGGGATGCTCACCATTAGTGCTTGGAAGAGCTGCCTCTCTGGGTAGAACTCTAATCAAGAGTAAACTACATAGGGCAGAAAAAATTTCTTACACTGTTTGAAGAGAGATAGTAGTTAGTATACATGAGCTAGGTTTGAATCTATGATCTGAATGAAAAAAAAATCATTTTATGCTGAGAATAGTAGATGGAAGGAATCTAGGTTTTAATGACATCACTGACCCTACTCTGAGGGCTCCTCCCAATCTCTGGGACATCTCTTATCCTTATCATCTGTATGACTTTTGTTTTTATGTTGTTATTGAATGATTACATTTAATGTTGTGTGCCCATTAACTACTAGAAAATCCATATTAACATTATCAATTTAATATTTGTTAATTTCCTATAAAAGTGTATCACAATTTTTGTTTATTAAACCATCATGTTAAGTGGCAAAATAAATTATACATCAAAGATTGTAACCATAACCAAAAAAATCAAACATTAAATGAATGTCAATCTTGTGTGTATCATAAATGATAAAAATTGGTTTACATGAATCCAAATGCATCAAATATCACTGGCAATATATCTTAAGAAGAGAGGTAAAGAAGAGTAACATTTGTATAATGATTACTATTAGAGGCATTTGACAAATCTGAACTAAAGTATCTTAACCAGTCTGTAATATCTTTCTCAAAGTTAAAAAAAATTGATAAAAACTAAAAAAAACATACTATAGACTAATCACTTGTCAGTTTTATTTTTAATTGAAGTCATTTTGTGGTAGCTTTTATAAGGACAGATTCATACAACATTTCATATCTTCCCCTTCAATTTCTCCAGACAATCAAACATCTTAATACTAAACTGAAAAGATGCCAACAGAAACTTTGGGTGGGTATTTTGCTGTTTCTTCTTTAATAAGGAAAAGGGTAATTCATCACCATTCATTCACAAATATGTAAGGAGTGCCTAGAAAGTAGCAGGCACATTTCTATAGACATAACACTAAAATGAAACAGACAAAAATGCGTTAAGATGGAGCATACATTCTAGTTGAAGGAGACAATCAACAAACAAAAATAGTAAAATAACTGATAGTAATAAGTGATATAAAGAAACTGAAGCCACAAGGGAGGATGGAAATGCCTTTGTGATTTGAAATAGGTAGGCTTGAAAAATGGCACTTGGATAATAACCTGAAGACAGTGAGGAGGCAACCCTGTGGATGTTCAAGGAAAGAATGATCCAAGCAGAAGGAACCTGCAAATACGAATGCTCTGGGGCAGTAGCGTGCATGACATTTTCAAGAATTAGCACAGGAGAGGGATTACAGCTGACTAGCTGAATGTGAGTTCCGTGAGGTATCAGGGATAGCTTGTGGAAGAAGGCCCTGGAAATCTCTTGAGATGACCTTGGCTTAAAATACTCCCATAGAGGTGGGGCTCAAAAACACCCATTTCATCATGGCTATCGTTTGGTCAATACTGAATTTTTTTTCTTTATCTCTTATGTGTCCTGAGTTTGTTAAGTACAGCCAGGAAAATCAGGCTGTTCATCATGCATTATATTTAAAAGGACAGGACCAACTTGAAATAAAATCAATCTAATCCGTATTTTATTTTTTACCGTAATTCTACATAGCATTGCGAATTAAATTTTCCTTTATGATCTTTCTTAGACTTTTATGACCTTTCATCTCTGCAATGATCCACTGATGCTGCTATAAATTTTAAGCCAAATTACATTTGCACAAAGAATTTTAAGCCAATCATATGAAATGAGTTTTAATAAAAACCAACAGAATAATTGCTCTCTCCCTTCCCAGTTTTCTTTAAAAACATTCTTTTTTACCGGCTTCTCTTGGCATTTACCTCTATATCTATAAATAATTTGCTTAGTTAATATCTTTGTCTATCTGTTTGGCTTTCAGATACCTACCACTTCTCTTCCCCATACCAATATAATTGACACAAACAGAAAAAAAGTTAAATAAAAAATCAGTGTTCACATTTCTGTGTACTGCAGAGTGAAATAATTACTACGATTACATTCCCTCTCTTGTACAACTGTCCTTTCCTGAAATTAATTTTGCCTTTGTCTTTTACTTGCGTAAGTATTTAGAAGCAAATTTGTAAGTTTTTCCAACTACTCCTTTGGAGCCATACATTTATAACTAGCTAGATTTTTTTTTTCAAATGTTCAGATATAGTTGATACTTTAGCAATCCTTTCTTTCACCTTGCCCCACATTCTTATCTGGAGATTTTCTTTCTAGAAACTTCAGTTTTTCTTCTTCATTCTAAGATGGGTTGTTCTTTAGGCCTATGATATAGGCATCCTCAGATTTCCCTTCTGAATCCTTATTAAATGTACATTTTTGTCCCTGGGCCCTTTATCCCCCTTTTCTTCTTTTACTTCCTGGTTTTACCAAGGCATACCCTCTAATAGTTTGCTTAAAGCTAACTATAAACTAATTTTCTTTTATCAAGATACACAGGAGATACACTAGAAGAGGCATTATTCCATGCTCAAGCTCTTGTTTGATGGTTTGATTGAATAGAGAATTACGGGTTAAAAATTACATTTGCACAAAGAATTTTAAGTCTTTCTACTCCTGGGGCTCTGCCATTCCCAGTGCTTTGCCTGATGTGGTCATTTTGTTTCCATTCTTTGTGCTGAGCTCTTTGAATCTTGATCTCATGCTCTTCAGGACAGAGAAATTGTCTTTTCTTTAGTCAATTACTCCACTCTACTTTTTCTGTCATCCATTTTTAGAAGTGCTATTGATAAGATATTAGACCTTTTGGATTGATCCTTCATTTTTATATACAGAGGGTGCCAAAAAATGTATACACATTTTAAGAAAGGAAAAACTGTATTAAAATTGTAATACTCAGTATACGAGTATATACAAATAACAAAAGATGAATACAAGTCACATTTGACTTCTGCAATTACAAGAGGTGCTCAAAGTGTCCAGACACTTTTGATTATGGCGAACTACTGCTTGAGCAATGTTGACCCAAGTGTCTACTTGTATCGCTGTGCATGCCAATTCAATTTCTGCCTGAAGTACTGCTGGTGTAGCTGGTTTTCTATGGTCCACCACATCCTTTAAGGTCCCATAGGTAGAAGTAAAGGGATATTAAGTCCGGAGAACATGGGGGAAACTGAAACAAGGCTCTCAAATTTCAAATACCACTTCAAAATGGTCTTGCGCTTCCACCATTTTCTTTGACTGTCCTGCCTGTCGCATGGTGACACTAGTATTCATTGGATTAATGCCATCTTTTGAGCAAACAGCATACTACACATTGCTACAGTAATTCAACTCAAGTTTGAGAATACACAGATGACATCTCTTAAAAGGTGTATACATTTTTTAGTACCCCCGATATATATCTATACAGACATAGATATCTATCAACCTATATGTCTTTTTCTTATTTTCTCATACTTTATTATCTTCCTTATAGTATCTGAGGATATTCATTGATGAGCTTTGTTTTGTTTTTTGTTGTTGTTTTTTTTTGTTTCTTTTAGTGGTGATTGTGGTGGTTGGTGGTGATGATGGTGGTAGTTGATTTTTACTCTTCCTTTGTGCCCAGTATTATCTCTATTTCTTTCAAGTTTATTTTTTGTTTTGATTTTTTTAAGTTTCTCTATCTTTTAGACTTTGATTTTTAAAAATGGGGTTACATTTACCTAGGTTTCTATTCATACTTAAGATTCACGTAGTAAAATGTGATTGGATAGTGGTCAATAAACAAGACTGTTGATTGGCAAGCAATATAATTGAGTCCTGGGGCTCCCACTTCAATTTCTTCAGAGAGTAGCTCGTTTTCCTCATGGTCAGTGGGAAGGTGAAGGGAGCTGACTCCACTGAGTAAGCGGGTACTCCTGGGAGCTTCTGCTGTTAATGTATTTCTAACCACCTTGATTTTCAGTACTACCTTTAACCACGCCCTGCGCTAGACTGAGAATTCCAAGTCTCGAGCCCTTAGAGGTTCTGAAGTGTCAATCAGCTCATTTTTTTTGTTATCATTCACCACTTGCAAGACTTTTAGATTTTAGCTTAGGCTCCATGCTCATGACCCCATCAAATACCATTCTCCAAGTTATATTGAAATTACTTATTGGCTGCTATGCTCTCTCTTTTCATTTTTACTCTTGTGACTCTATTTTATGCCTTTATTATCCAATTAGATAATAAACCTGGAGAAAGAGGAAATAACATGGTCACATCTTCTCTGATCAAAACCAATAATTTTAATTTTAAACATTTTCTGACTTTTTTCCTAAAACTTCCTTACAATAATAAAGCTGAGAAAATATTGCTTTGATTTGGCTTCAAATTAAATAATGCCTAATAGAACAATTACTCATAAACATTTATTTGCAGTAATGAATATAATAAATGTGTTCTGTAATTTATGATTACAGCATCAGGGAAATATGTTACCTTGTCTACATGAAGAAGTCTCCTCTTCATTGTGTAAAATAACAGAGGCTCTTACGGAGGAGTGCTTTTGGTTAATTTTTTTGGCTTCATAAATATCCATCTCAGTTCTAAAAAATTACATTAAAATAACTTCAATAAGCATTCTGGAGGAGATTGCTTTGAGTTTTTCTGGCTGAAAGTCCCTGTATGAACCTAGGACTTGTTATCACCAGATTATAGGATACTGCATACTCTCAGATCCCCCACAGAACCTATTTCCTGCTTGGGTCAGCGTAGCCTAGTTTCACTGAAGTGCCCATGCTAACTAAGATCTTGCCATCAAGAGAAAAATTTTTTTTAAATTTTTTTCTCTGACCACAGATTGTTAAAACAAACAAACAAACAAACAAACAAACAAATAAACCACTAATATGGCAAATCTCAGCATGCCCTTAAATCTGTGATTAAGCAGGATAAGCAGTAACACTGACAAGCTGCCTTGGTAAATTTCAGAAGCCAAATGAAACTGTTGGCTCTTAGGAATGAATCCACGAGAGGATGTTACACTACTCTTAAGAAGTAGTCACAGGAGATTTCACAGGACTCCACAGACTGAAGAAAAACTCTTGAAAATAATAAAAGAGCAGGGCAAAGGCAAAAATAAGAGAAAACGTAAAACCAGTTTTTTGTTTGTTTGTTTTGTTTTATAATGGCTTTATTGAGATATAATTCACATAAAATAAAGTTCACTCTATTTAAGTGTACAATACTGGGGACAGTGGAAGGGGAGTGTTAATATATCAGAGTGGTGCAGCCATTATCACCCTCTACTTTTGGGACATTTTTATCATCTCAAAAAGGTATCCCCTTGATAGTCATACTCGTCCCTTCCTTCTCCTAGCCACTGACAGCCACCCATTTACTTTCTGTCTTCATGGATTTGCCTGTTCTAGACTTCATTTAAATGGAATCATGTAATATTGGGTCTTTTGTATCTGGCTTCTTCCTCTTAGCACAATGCTTTTGAGGTTCATCTATGTTGTAGCATAGATCAAAATTTCATTCCTTTTAGTTCCCAATAATATTCCATGTATGATTATACCACATTTTATTTATCTATTCATCAGTTGAAGGACATTTGGATTACTTTAACTTTTTGGCTATCATAAATAATGCTTTTATAAACATTTGTGTAAAAGAACTTTTGTAGACATAAATTTGTATTTCTCTTGGGTATATTCTGAGGAGTAAAATGGCAATTCATAAACGACTGAGAGAATGCCAAATGGTTTTCCCAAATGGCTGCACTGTTTTATAATACCAGCAGTACTGGAGGGCTCCAATTTCTTCACATCTTCATCCATACTTTTTATTATCTTCTTGTAAACTATCCTAGTGGATGTGAAATGGCATCTTATTATGTTTTTTTAGTTTGCATTTCCTTAATGAATAATAATGTTGAGCATCCCTTTATGTGCTTATTGGACATTTGTATATCTTCTTTGAAAAAATGTCTATACAAATCCTTTTATAAATTGGGTTTATTTCTGAGCTTTTAGTTCAATTCCATTAATCCACATGTCAATCCTTATGCCAGTCACATACTCGCTGGGTTTCTGTAGCTTTATAGTAAGTTTTGAAATTAGGAAGTCTGAGTCCTCTAACTTTGTTCTTCATTTTCCAAATTGTTTTACTTATTTTGGGCCCTTTATGTTTTCACACAAACTTTAAGATTTACTTGTCAAATTCCACAAAAAAAGGCAACTGGCTTTTTATTGGAATTATTTTGAATCTATAGATCAATTTGGGGAGTATTATCATCTTACCAGTATTAAGTCTTTCATTTCATAAATGTGGAATGTCTTTTCATTTATTCAGGCCAGATTTTATTTCCTTCAACAGTATTTTTCAGTTTTCAGGGTACAAGTCATACACTCATTAGTTAAATTTATTCCTAAGTATTTTATTATTGATGATATCATGATAAATGGAATTGTTTTCTTAATTTCATTTTCAATTTGTTTATTGCTCATATATAGAAATACAATTGATTTTTACATAATGATCTTTTGTTCTCCAATGCTGCTGAATTCATTTATTATTTCTAATATTCTTTGGTGTGGATTCCTCAGGATTTTCTTTATAAGATCATGTCATTTATGAAGTGAAGTAACTTCTGCTTTGAAAACCTGTAGGCCTTTAATTCTCATTCTTACCAAACTGTCCTGTCCAAGACCTCCAGTACAATGTTGAATTGAAGTACTGAGAGCACATATCCTTGTCTTAATCTTGATCTTAGGGCAAAACATACTATCATTCACCGAAACTATGGTTTTAGCTCTGGGTTTTTCCTAGATGCTTTTTATCAGGCTGAGAAAGTACCTTCTTATTGCTAATTGGTTGTGTGTTTTTATCATAAAAGAGTGTTGGATTTTGTCAAATGCTTTTCTTGCACCTATTGAGATCATTATGTCTTTTTTGTTCTCTATTTTACTAATATGTTATATGACAAGGACTAATTTTCAAATGCTAAGCCAACCTTGCATTCCTAGGATAAACTTCATTTGGCCATAGTGTATAATCCTTTTTAGATGTTGCTGCCTACTGGTTTAATTTTAGTTGTGATCAAATACTCTGCATGCTATTTGGAAGGGGATGACTTAATGTGAAACACTAAATATAACAACAATAATAATATGCCTGCTTGGCTCTGTACTGCACATTTTTACGTCAATTGGCTCATTTAGTCTTCATAGCAGCCCAATGAATTAGATCCTAATATCATCCTAATTTTACAGATTATAAATCTGATTCTCAGAGAATTTATGTAACTTGCCCAAGGTCATAGAACTAGTGAGTGGAGATGCTGGTGAACTAACCCAAACAGTCTGACTCCATAACTGAGCTTTTAACTACCACATTCCAGAAGTATATGTTGCAGTATGATTACTTTTGCCTAAATAAGAACTACCTCTTCTCTTTTTATTTTTGTTTCCATCTGTGTGTTGTGTTCAGCGTTTGGACCACAAAAGATGAATAAGCAATGCTGACGAATAGAGTTAATTTTCAGACAGGGGTATGGATTTGTTCAATTAAGATTCCTTTCGGCACTCACACACCATAAACTATAGAGATGAGAGCATGGGGGATGACTGAAAATAGATCGCAGACACACACTAGATTTAACTATAAGACATACAATTTCTTTTCATTAAAATTCAAAATTATGATTTCTAACATGCTGTCTTTAATATCTGTATGATTCTTTGTTCCCAATGTTTAGAAAGACAACTAAGGTCGTCCTACCAGATCTGTTTGAGTCCTTGAGGTAATAAACACATTAAGGATAAAGAGTTTACAGAGGAACAAAATCTTAAGAGAATACGCTAGAGTTGTATACTCACAGTCTTATAGAGAAATGAAATAACATGTTTGATTGATGGATCATTGTTTTCTTTTTCCAAAATACTCTTTAGTATGATCATACTGTTTTATAGTTCAAAGGAGGAGAAATATTAAATAAGTAAATAAATAAGTCAATTTGAAAGGAAAAAAAATGACCAAGAGTCTAACTTTATATTCTAATACCATTTTGAATCTTTATTTCTATTTTTTCTATTTTTCAACTTAAATTTTCTGTGTCTTTAAATTTCCTGTATTTAATATTCTCTTGGGTTTTTTTCAGAAAGTACTCAGAAAGATGAAGAGAGCTTTGAAAAGATCTATACCTAAATATAATGTCCTACTGAAAATTATTATTCAAATTAAATATGAGCTAAAATGAATTAAAACTCCTCATTTTTTACTGATGAATGTTCCTGTTCTTACCAAGTAGCTAATGGATCATGTCTCAGAGTATTTAGGCATTCGGAATCCACAGTCTCCAAAAGTACCTCAGACTCCAAATCCGAAATCCAGAGGTTAATAACATTCAAGTAGTAGTTCATCAACTCTACTCATGTCAATCAACTTTGAGAAGAGCTTTAATGTTTATCAGAAGGAAAAGTTAGGAGAAAGGAGCCCAGCCCTCCTCTCCCTGCTGAATTGTTAGGACTCTGTGCTCTGCTTTCTCCCAAAACAGCCCTGAGTGGTGGCAGCTCCGTGCTCTCCCCGACTGCCCGTCTGCAGCACTGCATGGCTTTGCATTGCTTAAGGATAAACAGGTTGGAGTTGCATATGGTTAACATTTTTTGTTTGAGCTGGTGCAGGGAGAGATGGTTTAGCATCTGCAGGTCTCACATGGTGTCACGGGCAGTAAAGGAATGACGGAAGTAGTTGCAGACAGCATGGAGTCTACATTCTCTCTTTGCCTAAGAAATCATGGATAATTAAATTAACATGGGTTGAATGCAGAGCATGCAAACAGAGGCATTAGAACAGAAACCCCTTCTCAACATGTGATCACCATATTTACCTGTACTACGTGAGGCAATAAAAACCAGAGGAGAAAAGTAATAAAAACAAAACAGTAATAAAAACTTATATTTACATAATTTTCTTCTGCCCCAGGATCCCAAAGCATTTAATGAAAATTACATAGGAAACCCTGTGATGGGACGTGTGACTTATAACCAGCAGAAGAGCTCATTAACAATTACAAGGTGGCCAAAGGAACTAGAGACAAAATGTATTTTAGAAGGAGAGTCCTGTCTGGGGTCTTCTGACTCATCCTGTTACCTTCATGGCTATAAATCAGAGTGATCAATTTCAAACCCACTCCCACTTGTTATTTGTAAGTGGTGAGAATCATTCATTAAAGGGCACAAATTTGCCAAATTACATCACCGTGGAAGAATGAAATTCACATTTACTTAGGGAATTTTCAGGAGTACATTTTATTTCCTTTCAGTTTCTCTTTATCAGTGTTTCCCAGTGTAGTTAAAGGACAAGATCCGCTTTTTCTGCGCCCAGCATTACCAAGCTTCCCAGGCATCTTTCCTATACATGAATTGAAATTCATACGGTGGTTATGAAATTACACTGGCTTTTTATGACTTGGAAAGATTTGTAAGTCACAGATGTTAACTCCAGCTGTTTTTGTCAGTGATCTGCAGGCCAAGGTGGCCCTTTGTACGTGTGCTTTTACGAATGCATTTAGAGTGTGTTCTACTAATACTCACATATTGAGAATACTCACATAAAAATAGATTCAAGAGATCAATCACGCTTGAAGCCAAGAGGATTTTTTCTAAAAGATTAGACAGTAATAAAATGGCTACTTCCACAAAACATGCAGATTTCTGTGAAAAACCTCTTGCCTTTCAGCTCAACACCATCTCTTGTATATGTCAGGCAGATGCCAGTTATACTCATTACTATTCATAATAATAGTGAGTGCACACTATGTATGTATTCTGTAATGTCTTTAAACATATTACCTCATTTAGGCCTCAACTAAAGGATGAAGTAGGTACTACTTTTATTCCTATGAAAGGGTAGCAATACTGAAGATTGGAGTAGCTAAATTATCTGCTAATGTCATGTTAACAAAGTGCCATTGATTCTAAAATGAAGTCACAATGAAATCATTCTTTAGTCTTACTTTTCTCTTGGATTCTTATCTCTAAATAATAACTCCAATAAACAACAGAAAGTAAACCCTCTACTCTCAGTTAACTGAAACATAAGCAAGAAGTAGAATCTTATAAAGTCAGAGATTAGACCAAATACAAAATCATCCCTATATACTAGGTATTGATATAGTATCATTATTTTTATCAATTCACCTAACAAAGACTATATTTTTCATTGGTATAGTGATCATAAGTAACTATTATAATGACAATTACATTACAAAAATAAAGCATAGCACTATCTCTTACAAAGGGGTTTTATGTTGTACTTGATAGGACTTCCTGAGACGAGATATAATCAATGCTATTGTCTATCTGTGAACTTCTGAAATCTACGTATTCACACTACACACTCCAAGCCTCAGTTTTCCTTCTAAAATCCTTCCAGCTCCAAAATTCAATCATTCTATAATTCTCAGTCACAGCTGTTCATTTAAAACTACCCCTCTTTTATATTCATTATTCTTTTTATATTCTTCAGAATGTAAGACAGTTAATATTAACCAAGTATTCTCAAATAGTCTCACACACATTGGATGTTCCTTACAGCAATCTTGAATTCAACAAACCTTTATGAATCAACTTGTTATAACAGTATTACAGCAAGTCAGATAAACACTATTAACTCTTACAGCTTCCCCAAATATTCTTAAATGATGTTTTATGCTACATGATTAAAAAGCACTGCCATCTTCCTTAAGGTTAAACCTGTGACAATTATGTATCTAGGAAATAAAACCTCTGCGTAGAATTGTATTTATTCATTTGTGAAGGAGAAGAGAATAAAACAATATCAAAACAGCAAAGAATAATGGCTAATATTTCCTGAGCGTTTGCCCTGTCCAATGCTGTATAGACATTACTCCATTTCGATTAAATGTATTCATGATAACAACAATCATGGCTCAGATTTCTTGAACATCCCCTCATTTAATACTCACAATAACCCTATGAAGTAATGAAGTAGATAATTGATATTCTACATGACATATTATTATTTAGAATCTTCACATTTTATTTGAATAGTGATTCTCAAAATTTCCCCTATGAATAGCAGAGACTAGTATTGTCTAACATCTAGTCTCCCCCTTCTTCCCAAGAGAACCTTAACTGTGTTGAGGGTGCCAATGTGCCCATCTACAACCCAGCATTCCCAGCCTCTCCTGTAGTGAGAGGTGTTTCTGCCACATACTCCCAGCCAGTAATACATAAACAGAAATTTCTGGGCCAGAAATTCTGAGTAAGTCTTTTTAAATTGGACAGTCTTAGCTGATTTGTTCCCTTCGCTATTTTGCCCTTTATCTTCCTGTCTAAAAGATTGGAGCACCAGCTGCCATTATTACAATGAGGCCACTTCATTAGATGGTAGAGCAAGAATTTGGAAGTCTCGGTCTCTGAGGATGTGTGGAGACGCCCCTCCCCGGCACTGGACTTCTCATTACATGAGGGAAAACAAACCCCATAACTTGTTTAAGCCACATTTTATTGTCTTTCCCCATTCCTATTATATGCAGCAAAATTCAATCTCTAACAAAAGAGTAACATTAAACTTCAGACATCCTTGCAGAAATGAAGAAGTGGGTACTCAGACCTGTAAATATCAGTTATGACAAATCAGGACAATAACCTGCCTCCAACTTCCTAAGAGTAAACGTGATGAGGGCTTCACTCAACTGCCTTCTGCTATCCAAATGTCCAGAAACCCACAAAGGCCCTAAAGGCCCAGCCTTCTCTTAAACATTCAGGGAAGCCAATGTTGACCACATTCTTGTGCGAGGGGCTGAAATATTTAATGTCAGTATAGTACCTTCTGGTACTTGCTTATCACATGATGATTTTCCTGTGTAGTTCCATTGACTTACGTTTATTATTTTTTCCTTTCTTTGTTTTTTTACTAAACAACTGAAACTTTTTGCAAGTAGAAGGGGTGTGTGTGTGTGTGTGTGTGTGTTAACATGCTTTTCACAAATACATTGTGAACTCTTATACGTACTAACTTTCTTGTTGACTACTAGGATAAACATTTGTCCCACCTTAACTTTTGATTATTAAATAGTGGTGGTAAGCAGTGGTTCTTCTAACCTATAGCATAAACATGTTTCTATAGCAACCTGATCATGTGTTTCCCACTCACTCCCAAGCACAGTTCTAGCCACTTGGCAGATAGTCAATAAATATTTGAATGCAAAACATAATTGAATATAATTATACCACTTTGACTTCTATATTCAGATCATCATGTCACTTTTAAAGCACAAATTCTGAGTCACTCACATCTTTTATTTTATAATGCTTCTCTGTTCTTCATACCCCATTTTCCTCATCTGTAATCTGGTAATTTTAATAGTGAACCAAAATAATAGTACTGAAGAAAAGTGAAATATTAATCACAAAGCATATAAAACAGTTTAGTACATAGTAAAAAATCCAATAATCATTGGTATTATTATTATTATTATTTTCTTCTGGCCTCTTTTCACTTGGTTAAAGTGATATGCTCAGCTTTAATCATCAAAATTAAGAGGTTGAGATAATCTACTGATATTATCATGGTCCTACTTATAATGTTATACTCATCTTTAAAATACACACAAATTGCATACTACTTTAGTAACCAATTGTTTCCATTATTAAAATCTAGCAGACATCAGAGATTATTTAGCAAAACATGGAAACAGGTATTATAGCAATATAATCCCTTCATGTTTCATTTTTTATATATTTCAATAAAAACAGATACCATCATGACTAAGGTTGGTTCTTACCTGAGAAGAAATTTAAGGGGTACACACACTGCAGACAAATAGTCCCTGATGGATTTTACATCTTGTTTTTTCTATACTACTCTTGTAATTTCTATACTACTCTTTACATCTTGTAATTTCTATACTACTCTGTACCTCTGGGTGTGTCAGTCCCCTCCCTCTTTTCCAAAGTGGTGCCTTTCAAAAATGTTGGCTTCACACTCAGTCTGGATACAACTCAGCAAAATCTGGAGCAGGTACAATAATTCAAAGTGCTGTGAATGGACAGCATTCATGCACCAAACCACAGTAGGAGGCACAGTAGGAGGGAAACCATGCTCATCAGGTTTTCTGTCTCCCTTCCTTGGCACTCCTGCTTCAGATGCTGATGGCCTCTCTCTCTCCACATGACTCCACAAGATGAGCCTCTAACCCTGACCTCCTCCATGGTTATGTCCCACCATCAAACCTAATCTACCAGCCTCATATTCACTGATTTATCCTCACAGATTCTTGTGAGGATAGAAATAGGAGTTCTCTTTTTCTCATCTTTTTAATCTACTGTTAGACCCTGCATTCTTTTAAATAATGCAAGTCTAAATTTTAAAGTAAAATCATAAAAATACTAGCAACTGTGCTATAGCTAAAAATGTGCATAATATTAGATTGAAATGTATTGATAACTGTGACATCAAAGTAACAAACACTTTAAAGAAAAGATGAACTCACATTTTTTGAGCTGTCTGAAACAAAATAATTGAAAGACTTTTAAAAACTGGCAAAAGTATTTATAATGTATATGACATTAATGTTTGACTATCTTTAATATATAAAGAATTCTTATAAATTAAAAAAACATATATTCCAATAACCAAATGAGCAAAGAATATCAACATGCAACAAAATATGAACAAGCAATAACACACACACACACACACACACACACACACACACACACCCCTAATAATAAACCAGGGAAAAATTTTAAGATCAATTTTTTGAGCTAGTCAGATAAATGCTGATTGAATCAGTGAGTATCTACTCAGCAAATTTACTTTAAAATTGAAAATACTTGCAGATGATGAAGAAATAGTAATGCAGGAACCATCAATACTCTTAGCAAGTATAAATTGGTTCAACTATGCTGGATGAAACTTTGGAAAAAATATATCCATTTTTGGTAATCTTAGAGTTGTGACAAGCTACATCCCAATAGCCCTTCCTCTAAGAATTCATCCTGAGGAAATGATTATTGATGTACCAAAGATTTATTTACCAAGGTTGTTTATCATATGCTTACTTAAAATATCCAAAAACATGGAAATAACCTCAAACCCACTCAATAAGATGTAGGTTGAATAAATTGTAAATGTCCATATAATAGAAAATTTTATAAAACCATTATGAATGAGATTAAAAAATAATATCTACAAAAATAAAAATACATTCATGTAATATTGTGGAGAAAGCTTACAAAAAAATAGTTTATATAGCCCTGATTCATTATTGTAACATTTGTAAGTAAGAATAGCCATGAAAATAAAGAAAAACTATACAACCACAATAGTGGTGATTTCTGGTTGATGATACTTCAGTGTTTTATATTTTTCTTTTTACCCTTTACCTAATTGTGTAAATCTTCTACAATGAACATTGATTACTGCCATAAGTAATTATTATTTTAAAATATTAACATTAGTGTCAAGTAACTAGGTAATCAAGTAGTGAAGTAGTGAATTTTGATGCAGTATGAAAAAGTTGGCTCGCGATATGTAAGAGGATTTAAATCCCAGTGTGGGAATGAGGAAAGCAATTGTATAATGATAAAAATAAAATCAAATAAAACAAGTGTGCAGAGGAAGACAAGCTGAGATGTGAAACTAATAAAGAGGAAAAAGGGATGCCATCTGACAGATCAAGGAATGAAAGTAAAGGAGCAAGCTTTTAGTAGATTTGAGTATTATAAATGAACTTACTACTTACAAAATAATGTGTTTTTATTTGGGGCAAATGTGATAATGGCCAAATTACTTACCCTAAAATGCAAACATCTTAAAGAGGAGCTAGTAGAGCACTAGAAGCAGTTAATTGATCTCCAGCATGACTGGGATTTTCAGGCTGGTGTTAAGTTTAACAATCTTGAAAGGTGTTTTGGAGTTCAAATGCAAAATAAGTCCCTCCCTTGGAGGGAATTCTGTGAATTAGTTGTAGACACAGGCATTTACAGCTCACAGGTTTCCTCATTTGCTGGAGGTTATCGTTATCTTTATAGTTCTATATATAAAATAGGCGAGTGTCCTAGGTCATGCCTCTTTCCATGAAAAATTGATCATATGCTAGGGGGTGAAGGAAAGAAAGCCCAGAAATGTCTGTCAATGCACAGAGATACAGAAGACATAAACAAACACAAAAGCACATCAACTTTAAAAACTGATGCCTATCCCCAACAATAAAGTAATTATCCTCTTAAGGGGGGAATTGTTAAATTGTTATAAATACACCCAGAATTTTCCTATGCTCCAGAAAAACCACCACATAAAAACGTCCACCACAGTAGTATTTGTATTTCCTAGCACATAGATGTATAGAATGTTACAGCAATAGGCTACAAATCTACAAAAGGTTTTGTGGTTAATGAAACCAACTGGCCTTGAGAAGCAGGCATAGCTAGATTTCCCACTGAGCTCATTTTTCTTATATGCAAAACTGAGGTAACACCTCAGTTGCAAGGTTGTTTAGAAGATAACATCAAATAATACACAAAAATGCCTGGTCCATAAGACAATAAAGATCATTAAGACATTTTTTTTTTAGGACTGAGTTGGAGAACACTTATATAAAGACAAAAAATATATGTAATTTAAGCTGAAATACATCATTACAATAGCAGTGTTTTCTTTGACAATTTTTTTATCTGAAATGCCACAAAAAAAAAAAAACACAAGCAAAATTTGAATGCCTGTGTTTATAATAAAGTTTAATATTTATTTCAAATTTATATTTTCATCAGGTATGGCCAGCATTTTAACAATCTTATTGATTTTTCAGCTCCATTCACAGTCTCAATGACAAGTACATCTGTACAATTTCTAGACAATTTTATAAATTTAGCATGGTATATGTGAGCAAAAATGTCTACATTAACCCTTTTGCTATGACATTCAGATATAGCTGAATAAATATTTCCATCAGCTGATTGTAGTGTTTGAGCTTACTCCACAAGCTCAAAAAAACTTGGTTATTCAGTGTGAAACTCTTTCAAGGACTTTTCTCCATATACAAGATTTTTAAATATGTTTTCCTGTGACTTGCACTATCAACAACAAAGATGTTTTGTTGCTATATTGTGTAATATTTTGTAATAAATTTTTGTCCTCAATGCCATTAGGTTTTAATTTACCTATACTTAAGTCTAATTGATGCCACTTAGTATTTGAGCATTTTTTGCTAAAATTCCATATAATGATATATTTATTACCATATAACAAAAATTTAAAATAAAAATAATGTCATTTATATATAAAGCAGCTCAAAATGTTATTATTAAATGCATAAAATACTCAAAATATCAACTTTTTTTTTGTGGCTTTTTGACACATTTTGAAAAAACACAAAGTCCATTAATGCCATGAAAGGGTTAATGTCGAAGGACTGGTGAGATCATTTTCTTGCTCGAAATAAGTAAAACATTTCTATAGATCTGGTTCCTAAATCAGTAAAGAATAAGAAAATTATTAAGACATTATTAATCTCAGTTTGAGGATTTATCTACCTTTTCTTTTTTGCTTTTTTTCATCTCCACAAAGTAAGGCTGAGTTTTACTTTATTCACATAAGATAGCTTAGAGAAAAGAATCTTTTCAGATAAAATAATTTGCAAAGGAAATATCTTATGCGTTTATTTTAGCTTGTCCCTATAGAAGCAAACTTTCTGAACCATTGATTACATTCTATAACCATTACAATATGGTGAAATGAATGACAATGATATGGTCAATCAATCAGCAATACATTAATTTCAGTTTAACAAAATTTGAATCAAGTGCTTTGAATCTAGAAAAAGACTTCTTCAGTCCCCTCCTTTGAGAGAGGTTAAGCTGTTTAGCTAAGGATTCATGCCAGTTAACAAAACCTGATTTAAAACTCAGGCATCCAGCTTCAAGATAGAAGGTGAAGTATTGGCACTTCTGAGAAATAGTCAGGAATAGATTTTAACAATCGGTTTTTAAACACAAGATTGCGAAGCACACCATATGCATGATACTTCTTAACTAGATTGTTTTCTTATAATTTCCAAGGTGAGTAGAGTGGAGTTTTAGAAGAGGATGATAAATGTCTGAATGTCTGCTTTGCCATTTTTTTAATACAACCATAATGCCTTCAGCATGAACTTTTCCATCTAATACAAAGTGGGAATAATAGTACCTACCTCACAGGAGTGTTAAAAGAATAACATGAAAGAGATCATGAAAGTAAAATCAATTTGTAAACTATAAAAAAAAAAAATGCAAAAGGGAGCATGATCATTATTAATCAGCGTACAAAAATCCTGGCTCCCTTATTGTGAATGAACTTGATTTCAGAGCTCTCATGGCTTATTTCAGCAATACAGCTCTTAGATGTAAGATACTGAACTTTCTCACCAGTGGGATTTTTGCTACGCAATAAGAAAATATAAGTAATTATCTAAAATAAGGCCATCTAATTATATCAGGGGCTTCTGATAACAGCATAAACTATAAAAGTGGAACCTAAGTGCTTTATTATCAGAAACATAAAACAGAAATATAGTCTATTATTGCATTATTGCAAATTCTTTATTTTTATAATACAGATTTGAGAGTGCTTCCCAAATTGTCCTTTTCATACATGATATGTTCCTGTTAATTTTTCATATTGATATTAATATTATTTCATAAAGTCATGCCATTTTAATTAATGGATTTTTATAAATATACAATAGTTTATACATGAAAAAACATGATGTAGTTGAGGTCTCTGCTATAGTCATTAATTTTTCCATTTTATACACCTCTTAGGCCTTTATCTTATCTGCGAAAATATACATGGGGCCATTTGTACAGAATTCATACCCATACTTAATGATAACCTCATAAACTATTTTCCCACCATTGAAGCACACATATGTTTAACTTTGAAAGGCATTGCCAGAAGAATGCCTTTGAAAAAAATCTCACTGCAGACAAAGTCTCATCAATTGCTGCTTTTTTTTCTACTGTATACTTTATGAATTGCCTCATCATAATTAACTCCAACCACTGGAATTAATTACTCCAGATGATTTGGAAACTGGTCTTCTCGACTCCTGTAAAATTTGTTGAGATCCTCCCATAAAAGCAGGGGAAGGAGTGTGAATAAAGCAAAAACTGTCTTTGAAAAACTAAACATGTTGTAGTGTTTTGTTTTGTTTTTGGAGAAGAAGTGCAGGAAGATGACATTAGGCACATTTTATTCCTTTTCAATTACATATAATTCTAGACATTAAGAACTGATAGTGATCATAGTGAGTTGCTAGTTTAACCCTCTCCTTCCGCATGTGAAGAGGAAGGCTCTAAAAGCTTGGATGAATTGGTCAAGGTCACAGATGGAGTTACGGCTGAAACAGAGATAGAAACCAGGCCGCCTGCCTCCACAGTGCAATATTCCTTATACTGGACCTGTCTGTGTTGATGTCATGAGCTCATGACCCACAACTCACCTCAGGGTTCCATTCAGCTGTAAAATAAGAAGAGACTTGATCTTACAGACTTTCTCATATAGAAATCATACATGGCACTAAGGGTCTTAGCGATGGTGAGGCTACATTGAAAACAAACACTCCATTCAAAAAAATGCTGGGATGCTCATGTAAGGAAGCTTTCAACTTGACTCAACCCATCTCAACTTTGTCCCAATTGTTTTCAGATTTGCCATCACAGTCTTTTCTCCCTAAATCTGTTATAGTTAGAGAATAAGCATTTATATTTGATAGAAACCAATTCTGTGTCAGAGAACTGCAAGGAAGATTAGAAAATACTTGATAACTCTTTAAGATTTTTTAGTTGTTGGGGAAAATTTATCTTTTAAATGATGTAGGTATTTTTTATGTCAATTTTTTCAAAATGTTAGTATTCATTCAAAAAATATTAAATTCTCTCTTAGAAAGAGTCCGCATGACCTATCCAGAGCAGAAACCTGAAAATCAGGGATTGGAGGCATGGAACGTTGCATACCTTTATAAAAAAGCAAAAATTGGTATAAATG
This sequence comes from Lyroderma lyra, assembly GCA_004026885.1. NCBI lineage: Eukaryota > Metazoa > Chordata > Mammalia > Chiroptera > Megadermatidae > Lyroderma > Lyroderma lyra. Next base: position 362,159 of record PVJL010000049.1, read on the forward strand.
GGGGGAAATGAATGAATGAAAAATAATAAAAGTAGGCTTGATTATTGTTTTTCCATATCTTCTCTGTGAGCTTCTTGATATAACAAAGTGAAGAGCAATGCAGCGTGTCAATTGAGTTTTCCCAGAAGCAGATGCCAAGACACAGCAAGAAATGCAAGATCTTAATTGGGGATAATGCCTGTGAGCAAGGAAAGGGGAAAGGAGCAAGAGCTGTTAGGGAAAACTTTCAGACTATGGTATAGGGCTGACACCTGTGTAAGCCCTGGGGCGGGAAGGAGAGAGAGTTGGACAAGAAAAGCTTGAGCCTGTGGGGCAGCTCTGAGAAAGTTTGCACCAGCCCAACGAGGAGCTCCATCATAATAAGCTCCCACAGAGCAGTCCAGAAAAGCCCAGCATGGTACTTCTGCTTTCCTCAGTTGTTGGCTGAGCACGGCCTTGCAGGTGCTTGGCATCTACTCAAAAGCCGAAGCAGATCCCAGAGTCACCTACAGCCAGAGGCTGTTGCTTGTGTGCATTCCCTGTAGCAGGTTTTTCCTTGAAGGGATCACCTAGAAGTCCGCCACCAGGGCTACCATTAGCTGTCATTGATTCCCTTCCCATGTGGCTGCATGGGCTGACATTTCCAACAGCCAATAGGGCCACTGCACCAGTGTTACCAAACTTGGTTTGGACGCATACTCGATCTGAATGACTTACTCAATTACTTTCATAAAGAAATTTGTTTGTGAAAAAATATCTATGTCTTATCCAGTCAAAAGCATATCAAAAACACTTCTGAAAAGCTCTCAGATTGTTTATCCTTGTATGTGCCCCACCCCCCACCCCCATTTAAAGCACTTCGGGAAAGTCACTTGTGTATTAGAGAACAGCTAATTCTGAAGAATCCCCTGCTCTTTCTGGAAGACGCCTCCTTCCCCCTGAGTATCCATAGGACATTTACGCAACCTTGATTCTTCTCATTGATTTTGTCTCCCCACAGAAAAGCAACTTCATTTTTTGTCCTGCTGATTTGTTTTAATCAAGTTGCTCAGTGATATAAAACACAAAATAAGAGAAGAGGAGTGTTGCTTGTTTACTCCGGTTGTGTTCTGGAGCGGTTTTGCTCTCTGCTCGCTCCTTCCCAGGCGGGGTCTCTGTGCGTGGCGTTCGCCGTTGCTGGCCCTTCCGTGCACGACCTGGTACCAGCAGCGCGTGGAGCCTTGGTTCCAGGGCCGTGCTCCTAGGCACCGGGGGGCACGTGATGGTATTTAAGGCAAACTGACACAGAACAAAACTTTTTCCTCTGGGTCAAAATTAAAATCCATGTTATTTCTATCATTTTGAGCTATACATACACAATGTTTTCATCTAAGAGTGGAGGATAATGTATTTACAAAATGAGCCCTAAGCTCTCCCCTGAATTCCAAAATTCTGCTTCACATTTCCACGTGATGGATGATTAATAAGAAAAGACATCTCAGACTTACCAGGTCTAAAACAGAACTCTTGATATTCCCTCCCCAAACCTATTCCTCCAGTCTTTTCCCACTCGGTAAATTATAGCTCTATATCCCTTTAGTTGTTTTGGCCAAAAAATTAGAACTCACCTTTGATTCTTTTTCTTTCTTTCTTTCTTTCTGTCTTTGTATTCAATCCATGAATGAATCATCTCACCTCTCTGAAGAGCACTCCTAACCACTTCCACCATTATGACCGTCACCCAGACCATCATCAGCTTGAACCTGGATTATTTCAGTAAGATCGGAAGGGCTCCTCCCTCTTTTGCTCCCTTAGACCACTTTTCTTTTTGCTGCCAGACTGGTTTTTAAGCATAAGATATATCATCTCAGTCCCTTTATCAAAACTCTTCAAAGACGTGTCTTCTCATTCAGGATAAAATCTGAAGTCCTTGTCACGGTCTGTGGGGTTTTATATGATCTGTTCCCTGACTAAGTCTCTGAACCACCTCCTGTCACCGTCTCTTTTTCCCTCTCTGCTCAAGTCCTAAGACCTTCCTGCTCTTCTTTGAGTAAGTTTAGCACACTATTACCTCAGGCTCTTTGCATTTCTATGCCTTTTGCCTAGATCGGTCTTCAACCTATTTTCAGGAGGACAAGAGTGGATTTTGGAAGAGAAACAAGAGAACTGAGGAGAGTTAGAGGAAGCTCAGGGCCCCAGAGCTAGAAGGGACCTAGCAATGTACAGATACCACAGAAAGAGGATTAGGGGGTTGAGTCCATTTTCTGGAAGCCTCAAAACACAGGAGAGCTGCCCTGGCAGCTGGGCTGTACTAAAAAGTGGTGGACAAATCTCCCACTCTCTGCCCCTCAAAGGAAATATTCACTGCTGGCCATCATAAGCCAGGTGCTTACATATAAAGTCAGACAACGAACTCATCCTAGAAAATGTGCTGCATATCTCATTGCCAAATATCACGACAGCTACCTTCAAAGTATTCCCCTTGGGGGGCTATGGACCAACACCAGGACCTAGTCCACCCTTCAAAGCAATTTTGGAATTCTTTTGCTGGAATGGCCATCAAAGCTAGTGTTGCACCCAAAATCCGACAATGAAGTTTGCTAACGTACCACCATGCTCTTATGTTGGCAGCACTGTACAGACAACTAGGTAAGGTGTCACAATCTTGCCAAGGATTATTTCAATAAGCTCTGAATGTTATAACACCTTACCAGGTTTGTACAGTGCTGCCAATGTAAGCACATGATGGCAAGTTTGCAAACCTTAATTGTCAGATTTTGGGTACAACAACAGCTCTGATGGCCATTCCAGAAAAAGAGTTGCAAAATTGCTTTGAAGGGTGGACTGGGCACTGGCGTTGGCCCATAGCCTCCCAAGGGGGATACTTCGAAAGTGACCATAGTGACATCCAGCAATGAGATATGTAGCGCTTTTTCTAGGATGAGTTCATGAAATTAATTGCCTGACTTTGTACATAAGCACGGGCTTGTGATAGCTATCAGTGACTATTTCCTTTGAGGGACAGAGAGTGGGAGATTTGTCCACCACTTTTTAGCATAGTTCACAAAATTAATTGTCCAATCTCATATGTTATTCCTATAAATCCCCACAGCAATACCATGGGATAGATATGCAAGTATCATCACTGTTGTCCATGTAAAAAAGTTTATTTTCTCACATATGGTGAGGGTCCATATCATACAGCAAGGGAAGAGAGGCAAAACCAAGATGGAATCACAGACTGAGGTAACTGCAAAACTCATGCCCTTCTCTTCATGTCACGGAGGCTCCCAATGAAATGAGATAGGTGCTTACCATGCATTGGACCATTTGCTACAATCCCTACAACCTCCTACCTCCCTGCTTATGATATTCCATCAGAATATCCTGTCACACTCCCAATCTTTGTTTACATTCTGACTTATACTTTCTAGACTAGCTCAAATCATCCCCTGGCTTTCCCCTACCACTCTCCTCTCCACCTCCTGTAAGAATCAGAGACTCTCTCCTTCCCCACCCTCATAGTTGGCAGTTTGTGTCTCTCTTCCAGCATTTTTATACCCTCATTTTTGTTAGCTGTATACGTGTCTAACTCACCCTATCAATTCTAAGCAACTGGAGGTCAGAGCCACATTTTCATCGTATTTTTACCCCTGAACACATAGGGCAGTGCCTTGCAGATACTAGATGTTCACTAACACTATTGTAGTTGAGAATAATGCCATGAAGTTGTAATTTATTAGTCATTGGTAAGAATGGTTTTCATTGGTCACTTGCTAGGTGCCAGATGCATGCTAACTTTTTACTTGATGTATCTCAATTTTTTCCTCACAATAACCCTCTCACCTATATGTTATCACCCACAATTAATATGAAATAAAAATGAAAAACTGAGAGGTTAATTAACTTTCCTGGTGGCCCCAGAGCTAGGAAATGTCAGGATTTGAACCCAGGCAGTGTGAATTGAGAAACCCCATGATTGAACCACACTATCCAAAAGTGAATTTTATGACTTCAGGAAATACTCTAAAAACTGGGTCTTTCATTCCAATCTTGCCCACCAGCGCACCACAGAATTCTGTGCCCTTGACCATTTTAAGCTGTGTTGCAGGAAAAGATGCAGCAGCCAGAGACATTCATTTAGTCAAGAGGTAGGTGTCATATCTGTGGAAGGTGGCTGCGTGTGCTGCATCTGAAGCAAGTCCCAGAATTCGAAATTCTCAGCCGAGATCTTCATTGTACCCAAATAACATCACTGATGACTAGAAATCAGTCAAACCAGACTTACTTATCCAAAACCAAATAATTCTTTCTTTCTTTCTTTTTTTGTTTAATGCAGAATATGTGTAGAGACTCAAAAGACCAGTTAAAAACTCATAGTGATCATGGTTTTGGTCTCCAGTGATCATCAGGACTGACAGAAATGACGGACACAGCTATTAAACTGTGGTCATGGCACCAAACATGGGTATATTCTGGCCATGGCCACCAGCTTCCAAATCACCTACCAGCCAACAGACATAACTGCTGCCTGAGACCGTGGGGCCTCTGCATGAGCTCTTACGAAGAGATGTGCAGAGTATCAAAATCTTAAAGTTCTTCTAAGGTAATTGCCAAAAAGTTGACTAAAATTTAAGACTGATTAGAACATTTAAAATATTTTTCCCATTTGATTGTTTAATTTTCACAACTTAAAAAGGAAACATCCTTTTAACAATACATAATCAAATTTTTAAACCTCTGCAAGATGGCTAACTTCTTAACTTGCAAGTGAAAATAAATTCTTTCATCTCAGGTGTAACTGGATGGATTTCAGTACTGATTCAAGACATCTTTACAATTCCTAACATCATCTCTGAGGGAGGGGTTTGGGTGTCACCTCTCACCTTCTTCAATTTGGTGACAACGTTGAGTGTTTCTCACTAACAGAGGGTACTAAGTAAGTTCACTTTAAGTTGGATAGAACAAGGTTTACAAATATTAGCACATGTACACACAAAGGAGAAAAATCAGAGGAGGGAAGCCAATGATTTGTTTGTCATCTGAGATGGAGCAAAGGGGAGGATTAGTATTGTTTAATTTGAGGCAAGTAGCAGAAAGTCTGAATTTAAATGCAGCTCATTTGATTTTATTACCAGAGTACATTTGGAAATTATTAGATCTGTCTTTTTCCCCCATGCCTGCTGCCCTATTTTTGGTCATTACATTATGTGAGTTGACACCCACCACACAAAAAGGTTGTTCCTTCTGCTCTGTTTATCAGGGCTGATATGAGGAACGGAAGAGAAAGAAAAATTGCACAGCTGGTAGTACAGTGAACCCAAAAATATACAGAAATGTACCAGAGGGAATAGTCATCAACACGAAGTGAACAAGCACCCAGACTATTGATTACATGCTGCTCACAGAACACCAGGCGTTGCTGCCAACTCCTCTCTGCTCAGACGCTGAGCTGCAGACAGCATGTTGTACCTTGCATCATCAGTTTTGATGAATAATGCACTGATAAGCGCTGCAGCCAGTATTCCGGGGGAACTGGGAAGCCAGATGTCATCTGGACCTCCGATAGTTTGAACCCTGGGTCTCTGACAGACACTGATAAAAAAAAAAAAAAAATACAAGGCGAGCAGTGCAGAATGGGTGAGGCCACTGCAAGATTCTGGTGAACATTATGGCATTTTGGCAAATGGACAAGAATCAGCTTTGTCACAAGCAGGCGTAAGGAAACTGTGCTTAAATAGCATTCATTACTAAATGGTAATGTTGGCTTGTCCGAAAAGCTCACACAAGCACTCACAAGGAGAGGGGTTTTGAGGGGAAACCATTTTTTAAAAGGCTTAAATCCACATGTCTGCAAATAAACCATCGTGACAAACAGATGGAATGAGCTCTTTTTCCTCCACGATGGAATTCAGAGGGTGGTTATGACAGATTTCAGTGTTGTCTTAGTGGGAGAGTGCACAAGATCTGATTGGCCCCCAGTGCACTGCATGCTTGAAGCATTTCAGCAGGCGTGCTGCACAGATCATGTTTTAATTCCATCATTACAGGTAAGTGTTCAAAAGGATCAATTAGACACAAGGTTTCCTCCACCCGGTAACTGCAGACCTACCTCACGTTGTTTTATGAGTGAAGCCTGGAGTTGGAGCAACAATTGTCTTTGCTCTATTTAATTCTTCATCTAGACAACATATTTACTGACCCTAAATTCAACAATGTGGTCTCTGGCTCCATCCTCAATTGCAATCGCCTTTCTTTCTCTACTCCCTTCCAGTCCTTGCTCCTCCCATCCAAGTCTCCTCACTGCCGCATACCCTTCTGTCCTCCATCACCCTTCCATAAGCAGGCTCACCTCTTTCATCCTATTCTTGGCCTCTCCAACCCCACCTGTCAAGATCAAACACTGACACCTGGCAATCTACTCTCAAAGCTGGAAAGATTCAATGTTTAATGTTCAACAAATCTTCAATGTGGGAGATGTAAGCTGCAAACATTGCAAAGCACCAGCTATGACTTTGAAACTGGCTCATTTGGGGAAAGATGAATAATAGTGTATTATGCAATCACCTGTCTTGGAGGCTGCCCTCTTTCACACATTCTAATGCCCTGCACTCCAGATCAGATCGTTTGGTCTGAGAACCAGAGGGAACCCTGGGTTGCCACTATGTGTATGTGTGTCTTCCCATCCTCCACCCAACTCTTGCTTAGAAACCACGTTCTGTGAGCAACCTTATAGAAATTACGTTATCTACACCTCAACTGCAGATTTAGACCCACTCAAAGCCTACAAACCATTTTGGCCAATAGACAAAAAACACGCTAGCCTTGGGTGGCATTGATACACACCCCGATTAAAATAATCATTTTAGTCTCAGCCATCAGCATCATAACAGGCAAAAGTGGTTTTTCAAAATCCCTAAAATAACCCGTGAAGTATAATATAAACAATTATTATATATGAAGGCTGTGGGAAAAATATCCAGCCATTGTCAATATAATGAGAACAGTTACATGACTGGATACTTTCCGGACAGTCCTGGTGCAACCATATACTAAACAGTCTATAAACAAGCATAATTGTACACATATCATTTTATAATAGAGTTTGTCTCAGCATGGCAAGAAGCTCTCTCTATGGAAAGCCCTCACTTTTCTACCTTATCTTCACTCTCTACCTGTGCTCTGAGTGTAACCAGGCTCACCTGCACTGGTTTTTCTTGGGGTGCTTCTGTTTTTGTTTTTTATTTGTGACCATAAAAGTTTTAAACACAAAGGAGTAGAAAACGTAGAAACTGAACATCCACATAATCTTTACTTATTTGTAAAAACTGTTAATTTGGGCATATTTCCTTCACCTTTTTGGGGAGAGATCGAAATTGTAAAAGAAATTCAGATCTTATATTTTACCTAAAAAAACTTCAATAAGTACCAATAAGTACCTCTTTCAAAAGAGGACATTTTCTTTCCCAGCCCAATATTGTTATCACATTTAACAGAATTTGCAACTTCTTAATATAGCCTAATATTCAGTCCATATTCAAATTTCCTATAGTATTCCTCAAAATATTTTTGTAACTAGTTAATTCGAACTTGCATCAGTTATATAGCATGTATTGTATTTTCTTTCTCCTGCACTATTTAAATATTTAAACTGGTAATCTCTCTCTCTCTCTCTCTCTCTCTCTGTGTGTGTGTGTGTGTGTGTGTGTGTGTGTGTCCCTTGCCCACCCAACTCTTGCTTAGTAACCATGTTCTGTGAGCAACCTTATGGAAATAATGTTATCTATACCTCAACTGCAGATTTAGACCCACTCAAACCTTAAAAACCATTTTGGCCAATAGACAGACAATCTTTGGAATCTTTGGTTTCATAATTTCGCAGCTCAGCTCCTGTTACTACTCTGCTGTCATATCATGGTTCTAGTTGACAAGTCAAAACACAGCCCCTGACATCCAGGAACCTATCTCAGTCTTCGAGCTGGGACTCAGTGTTGTTTGAAGATGGCTTGACACTCAAAGCCAGGCCATGTATATTCTTCTGCTAAAATAATCTCACAGAATACCAAGCTCAGACAAGGTCACTTAGATAAAACAAGGTCACTTCATAGCTTTGTCTAAATGGAGACATAAGCAAGGTCACTGTGTCTCCCACAAAATTTTAACCCACCCTCTACAGGCTAATATGAATGACTGCTGCTTCTTTGCCATTTACAGCTTTATCCAGGAACACTTCCTGTAAATAAGATACTGAATTACAGAATTATTTCTGCTTTCTATCCAATCTAGAGTAAACCCCCACTCCCTTAGACCCTCTTCCCCAACCCGACTCCTATAATAGGTTCTTTCTAACACCCTCTTACTACAATGCCCCCACAGTACCCCATCACATGCATTCTCCCTTGCTGCAAGGATAGTAAACCCAAAATTCAACTACACATGTGCTCCTGGTGGTCCCTGACTGGTAAGCATTGACATAGTAATAACCATTATTTTTTCCTTCTGCCGTAAGGGCACAGACCTTGGTTATAATTCTGGCTGTATAATACAGCGTTTGGCAGAAGTAAGGCCCTTTTTAAAGTAGTTAAAATATTGTTATGTGACAGAATTACATGCTTATGATTTTGTAATAAAAGATTTGATATAGATTACCCTCTCATAAACAAGGGTGTTACTTCTGCCAGGCCCTGTATATTAGTTGTATGACTTTGGCTAAGTAACAAATTTTCAATGCCTCAATTTCCTCATCTGTGAAATGGGACAATATCATAACTAACCAGTAAGTTTTAAAAATGAAATGAGCTAATATTTACGAATCACTGATCATAGTGCTCACACATGGAAAATGGTTCTTATTTCAGTGAAGGTAAAAATATATTTACAAAATCTAGGAAATTATTTCAAGTTTTGTTTAAATCTAAACTAAAATATCCTTGTGTATCTTATATTTGACACTCACATAAGTAAGTGGAAATATATATATATATTTACCGTGCCAGGATGAGAGATTCTCTCTCCCACATGAACTCTAATGTAATGTTTTAAAGCTTTGACTTCTTCGCAGATGGCATGTGGGTTAAAATTACTTGGAGCTTAGAAGCTTCTTGGGTTGTCTGTAAGGCTGAGCTGCAAGAATAGATTTATTAAATGAATCTAATTTTACCAGTGTTTGGGTGTCAAGGTGTTTCCTCTAAGTGCGCAGTGTATGTACTACGACAGTTCAAACGCAAGCTGCCCTCCCCCGCCGAAGCAGCCTGTGCGAGGCGCTGCGTCTCACCTTCAAGACCGACCCCTTTCCGGTGGATTTGCTGGGTGTGATGACCACAGTCCTGGGGTTGCCATCCAACTTGCACAGTCTAAAATTCCACCCCATCTTTGTCTTGGAGATGGCCTAACTCAGGGATGCTGAGCCATGCTACCAAAGCGTCTAACAAATGCACTTGCAAAATCAGAATTTTTATTTTTAATTTACAAGGAGGAGGTAGGTGCCAACTAACCTTCTCCTTGTAAATTAAATACCAATGAGCTAAATAAGCATTCCCTATAGACAAACTGCATACGAATCAAATTGTGACAGGGTTGGATGGAATCAGAATAAAGAGGTCATACGATTCTGATGTTCAGTAGTGTCACTTCTGATGGGGGTTGCAGCGTCTGTTCGATGGACAGACATAATACCTACTTAACTGAAGAATACGAGGGCTGTCCAGAAAAAATCCAGTCATAAATGCCTCTGTTTCTCATATTACATGGCTGGCTACTTCTGGATAGCCCTCGTGTATCTTCATGAACAGGGCCTGTAGTACCCTAACAAAAGCTGACCTCTGTCCTTTCCCCATCCGTCCACTTCTAGAAAGTCATTCCTTCTATTTGCCACATTTCTTCTTTATGTAATAAGGACATTTGGAAGGCAATGAGTAACCAAGACATTTGGCAATGTACCAATTACACTATGTTGTGTTTGTGTCGTTGGACTGTCAGGGCAAAGGCCAAACCTCTATGTCCAAACAAGGCTGCTTCCTGAAAAGCACGGATGTCTTTTTGCTGTTCGTCCCGAGAGGAGTTCAATGTGCTGCTGTAGAAGTGAGCACTCAGAGGGCCAGTGCTTAAAGGGGGGCTGGAGAACAGCTGTGGGAAGCAGAGTTACTTGGGCCCAGACTGCAAGGCCTGGAGAGGTCTAGAGCAATTCTTCGGGGCAGTGGAGGGGACAGTGTGAGCACCTTTCTGTAAAGTTAATGCTGACCGGAAGATGCATGGAGTAAGGCCAGCTGCGAACACTAGGGTTGATGTGGGTTTAGGAGGTGTATCCTATTCTCCATGATGATCTGCTTAGTTTTTCTCTAAAACATCAATGAAGCCTCATTTTAAAAGTATAGTGTTACGGGGAACGATGCCAGAGTAAAAGCTCCTATCAAAAACTAGTAAATAATAAAAAGAAAGAAAGAAATTAATTTTCACTGAGACAAGGAAATAGTCACAGTGCCAAAGCCCAAAATATGAAATGTTTCTAGCAAATACTATTTCAAAATACAGAGTTTTAATTAATTAATTAAGAATGATCACATCTCCAAATGCTAATCAAGTGGGTATTTGAATAGAGAGGTGTGATCTTGGGGAACAGGCCATAGACATGACCATGGGACAACAGGAAGACTTGACTGAAGGACGTATTATTATTTTACCTATTATTTTGATTGTCTCCAACCTGGACACCCATCCACAGGACAGTGTGAGGTGAAACGTGGTGAATGAACATCATGATGCTAAAAATCAGACATGAGACATGCCACAAGGAAAAGGATTAATTGATTCAGTGAAAGGTTATTTGTGTACGAAATTTAGAAATTGCGACTTATCCCATCCAATGTTCCCCTTCCCCCTCACCTTTATTCTACCCCCATCTCTGCCCTATTTTTGCATGTTTTATAGCAAACATTAGGCTCCATTCAAATGTAAGCTAATAATCAGACAAGAGACAGTGTGATGCATATGCATAGAAACTGCAATAAAGAAGAAACAGAAAATAAGCAAAGGCCATACAAAGAATAACCTCAAAAAACACATCAATCAAGGAAATTGAAGAGCTTAAAGTATCACAATCTAAATAAAATTAGAGATAGTGTTATGTGTCTTCCAAAAAAAGATGTCAAAGAAAAGCTATATGTGTTCAAATAAGAGATTATAAACTAAAAGAAAGAGATCAGCTGCATCTGACAGAAAAATAAAGAATAGAAGAGAAAATTAAGACTATTGCAGATGAAGGCTATCAAAAGCAGCAAAAATAAAATCAGCATGCCTGAAATCTGTCAGGGGCAGTATAGGCACGTATGAGAAAATAACATCACATCGTACTGCATGCAAATGCAATGTGCCAGGAAGTATCTAGGAAGATAGGTACAGGGAAGATGATCGTAAGCCCACTCTTTCAAACCCTGAGTTTCTAATGCACGGAAAAATCGCAGTGGAAACGATCGTGCTAGAAGTGTCCGAGTGTTGGATGTCAGGGTGGGTTAGAGTCCAACCTGGTCAGCCAGCGGGACACTTTGCTTAACCGGTGGTGGTTCCATGAGGTTCCAGAAAGTGAGAGCATTCTCTGGGAAATCCGCTTTGGCACAAGAAAAGGCATTTGAACTCTGGCCAGGAAAAGAGCCCTGGGAGGCTGTGCAAAAAGCAGCTATTAGAAACAGAAGAAGGAACCAGGTAATAGAGAACCTCAGACACCAGCCAGTTCATCATTTGCATTCTCAATACTAATAATCCTGTAGTTATAATGACAAATATTTGAGACCCTTAAGTAACTCTTTACTCATCTCAAAGTAAAACAGATATCCAAGAAAAATACTTCCCATGATTATACCTTGACTCTAAATACAAATTTTATTTGTCCACATACATGAGCATGTTAAAATTGTATGTTTTCCCGAATATTATGGATACAATTTTATATTTTTTTCATTTAAATTGGAGTGCCATATGGAGTCTTCCACTTAGCTATATTAAAATTTTTTTATCTCTTCATTCACTGTTACTTTTATTTGTAAATGCTGTGCTGTGCAAAATTTGGGCAGGATCTGTGCAAATAGGTTGCAGAAAAGAACAATGATCCTCCCCCTGAGGATGGGGCTGAGGATGGCAGGTGTAGCTGCCAAGAACGTTAGCTGATGTCAGGGGATTCGCTGTCTCGGGAGGGGCAGTGACTGCAAGGTACCTGCGTGACAGCGAACGAGGGGGCCAGAGTAGGAGAACTGGGATACACGCTCAGAGAACGCACAGAGCAGCATCTTGGGAAGCCCCCTCGGACAGAACTAGTCTCTTTGGGGTGACTGCGTGTGCCTCTTCCCATGGGCAACGATTTTATAGCTCAGCTCCCCGAGCGTGATCTGATTTCCCTTATTTCCAAGTTCTTCCAGGTATTCAGAGTGCTGAGTTCGTATAATTAAACGCTGTCTTTCTGGAATCCCTCTAATTTATAATGATCAGAATATACAGCATTTATTACAAAGGTTGCATTTTCACCTCTGCTTATTTCTCTGCCCCCTCTCCCCGTCATCTTCTCGATCCTGTTTCCTCACATCATTCACAACTCCATCTGCAGTGCAGAATGTGAGCATTATTTCATCCTTGGGGACAGTCCTTCTCTGCCATCTGCACCATAGCAGCAATAATTCCAGCAGGACTTGTTTAAAATAATACTATGTCATTGCAAGACAGGAGTTTCTGAAAAGGCTCTTTTAGGGTACAAAGTCTCCCCCATGATCTCCTTTCCATTTTTCTCTCTAAAATCACTTTCATTGATAAACTGTAGTGTCTCAAAATGGTCTCGTTTATTCTAGAAGCAGAATTTTAAAGTGAGAATTGTTTTCATTTGTAAAGTAGTTTTCAAAGCTGACTTTGAGCCTCTGGATAACTGAAACAGGCCCCGCTGGCTCTAAATTTTGCTGTTCAACAGTTTAGGAAAATGCATAGAATTTAATTTGAGAATTTAGTTAGTTGATAGCTACACTACTTTCAAAATAACAGATTCTCTTGAATAATAAGTTCCTTTAGTGAATTCGAAACATTGTGTTTGAACATATCTTGAAATAATGGGGCCATATCATGTAAGGAAGAAGGGAAACAAATGCAGTCACAATTCTCAACGAACAGGTTACAGATTTAACAGCAAACGTACTTTGTGGAGGTCACGTAGGTGTGCGTTTGATGAAAAAAATTACTAACAGAACTGGTCAGCAAAAACGGTATATATTGGAATTCATCTATGGCTAGGCACTCTGCGATAACTGGTAGATGTCATGCTGTACTCCTGACAAATGGGGATGTGACTTACCCAAGAGCAGTGTCCCACGTTTTGCCAACTGCTCTCTCAGGAGGAAAATATTGGTGAAGACTAGAGACGTCTCAAAGCTATGGTTCAAAAGCTCTGACTCAGCCCTGAGGGTAGGGTGGAATAAGTTAAGGAAGAGAAAAGAGGGAAAAAAAGTTTTTCTAATTCAGGCTCATACTAACATTTTTTAAAATAAGTAAATAAACAAACCAACCAGAGAAACCTGGTAAGAAAGAAACATCTAAAAGTTGGTGCCCACTTATTCTATTACAAGAGAATTTGGGGAACGCAGTATATTTCTCTAGTATTTCGAACAGAAATTAGAATCAGAAATCTTTCAGATAAAGCTCATGTACTAAAATGCATTTTTAAAGGTATATTGTGTTTATTTCTGCATCGACTGCCCCTCCCCCACTCCACCTTGATACATTTTAATAAACATTTTTTATCAATACACAAATAAGGGAAGCACACACATCATAAGTGTGCAGTTCAATGAATTTTTACACAATGAACACACCTATAGAACCGCCACCCAGATAGAGAAGTAACCATCATCGCCACCCCAGGAGCCCTCCACAGACCTCTCTCAGCCCACAGTCTGTCTCTACCTTTTCCCAAGGTAACACTATCCTGACCTGTAATGCAATAGGTTAGTTTTGCCTGATTTTCAACTTTATATACATGGAATGATAATAACATGTACCTTTTTGTGTCTGGCTTTTTTCATTTAACATTGTTTATGAGATTTATTGATGTCATTGCACAGAGCAATAGTTTGTTCATTATCATTGCTGTGAGGAATTCCACTGTGTGAATATACTAGAATTTATTTATCCATTCTGTTGTTGACAGACAATTGGGTTGTTACCAGTTTGAATTGTTATGAACCGTCATGCATAATGCTGCTATCAAGATTCATACATATATCATATTACATATATCTTTTTGGTGACTGTGTGTATCTATTTCTGTTATAGTGGAACTGCTTCCACATGGCTGTGCATATAGTATTCTGTTCTAGAAGATACAATGGTTTTCCAAAGAGGTCGTCCCCATTTACCATCCCATCAGTAGTGTATGACTATTCCAGTTGCTCTGAAATTTAATCAACCTTTAGTTTCTCAGGCTTTTTAATTTGAGCATAGTAAGTAGTATTATTTCACAGTATAATAGTTTTAGCTTAATTTTCTTAATGACTACATGATGTTGGGCACATTCTCAATATGTACTGTATTGTCAAAATAATGCCTTTATGTTTTCTATATTCATTTTTAGATTTCCTATCTCTTTGTTGAAGTTCTTACTGAGATCATTGAGCATTCTTATAATTAGTGTTTTGAACTCTGCTTCTGGTAGAGTTCTTGTCCTCATTTTGTGTTGTTCTTTTTTTCTGAAGATTTGTTCTGTTTTTTTTTTTATTTGGGACATATGCCTTTGCCCATTTTGGCTGCCTCCCTGTGTTTGTTTCTATGTATTAATTAGGGCTGCTACATCTCCCAGTGTCACTAGAGTGGTCTTATGTAGCAGGTGTCCTATGGGGCCCAGTGGCACAGTCTCCCTGGTCACCTGAGCTGGGTGCTGCTGGTGTGTCTCTTGTGTGCGTTGTGTGTGCCCTCATGTTGTAGTTGAGCCTTGTTTGTTGTTTGCACATTAATGGGAGCTGATTGGCTATAAGGACTGGCTGTGACTACAGTGGAGGAGCTGTGGTGCAGGAGTTGACCCTCCATAACAGGATTCACTTTAGCAGGGCTGGGATGCCTGCCCAGTCTGCCCTTCGGGTGTGTTGTCCTTGGAGTCAGCCAGGTGATGTTCCAGCTGTGTCCAAAGCTGGACGCTGGGTGTGCCACCCCTGGGGCCTCCTGGGAGGTGCCCTGCCACAAGCCAAGTTCAGCCTCTGCCTGTGCCCTTGCCTGGACCACCTGGCATCAGCCACAAAGCAATCCATAGATGGCTGCCACCTGCACTGGCCTTGGAGTTGCCTCAAGAAGCCAAGACACAAAGTGAGACTGGCTTCTGCTAGTGCTGTGTTTGGGGCCGCTCAGCAAGACATACGGGACATGCCAAAACCAGATGCTGCTTGTCTGTGTTTTGTGAACCTTTGAGAGATTTTAGGAAATCTGTAGCATAAGCCAAGACAGGCTATATGTATGGAAAAGCCACTAGAATTGACATAAGTGGACCCATACATTGGGTAGGCAGGTCTCAGAATCCCCAGGAAGGGGCAGATAAATGATGTTAGCCAGTTTGAAGGAGACTCCGATGTGACCATCACCTGCATAGGCATGCCAGAATGGGGGAGGGCTCAAAAAAGAAACAATGGTTTCTGCCAGCTCCTCCCTCCAGGAGAAAGCTGCCCCTCCAGCTTTTACCCTGAAGCCAGGCAACTCATTTCCTTCCTATATGTCCCTGGCAACTTTCCAACTGTTGCCCCACTGCTGAAGCTCAGAGCAAGAGAGTCCATCAGCGAATAAGTCCATTAGGGAGCCCTTTAAGATGAGCATGTTGAATGACAGCTGCCCTCCATCTCACTCAGCCACAATCTCTGCTGGTTTTCACAACCAGAAGATATTGGGGGATCTCTCTCCTCTACACTGAAATCTTTGGCTGCAGAATCTGATAAGGAGCTGGGACCTCTCACTCTTCTGGGGGTGAGGGGACCCTCCCAGTTTTTAATGACCACACATGGCTGTGGAACCAACCCAATTCCCATTTCTCCCCTTCCTACCAGTCTCGGTGTGGCATATTCTGTCTGTCCTTAGAGGTGGGATGTCTGTTCAGCTAGACTTCAGACAGTTCTGAGATGGTGGTTCTGTAGTTTAGTTGTAATTTTGATATTTTCATGACAGGATATAAGCATATTGTTTATGTACTTCACCATCTTGACCAAAAAGATCTAATATCTTTTCTTTAAAATTGTTTTTTAACAGTTTCTGGCATATAGGAATATAGCTGACATTTTTTATTAGCTTGCACTAGTTACCTAGCTAGATTTATTCATTTTTTTAAGTACTTGATCTTTGAAATTTTACTTAATGGCCCAATATATGTTCAATTTTGGTAAATGTTCTACATGCACTTAAAAATGTGTATCTTTTGCAGTTGCTTTCAGCAGCGTTCTATACAAGTTAACCAGGTTAAAGGCATTAAGTGGATTCACCAAACTTTCTATATTTTCATAAAGTCTTCTTTGTGTTTGCTTCGCTTAGTTTTTCAAGCACATTATAAAGAAATGTGTTTGAATCTATCCCTATGGCCATAGGTATGTCAGTTTCCCCTTTTAATTCTGTCAATTGGCTTTACATAGCTTGAGGCTTTGCAATCTGTTGCATACAAATTTGGGATTCTTATTTCTTCCTGGTGAATTGGCCCTCTAATCATGAAGCCTCCCTAGTACTTTTATCTTAAAATCCACTTTCTCTGGTATTAGTATATACACTCCAGCTTCTTTTTCTTTTTGGTTAACATTGGCACAGTATTATAATCACAGTTGTTTTAAAGTGTGTGTCCTGTATTCCCATTACCTGACTCACCTATCATTCTCTTTCTATGTTCTTTATTGTTTTTCCTCTTGGTTTTATGCAGCTTGGTGTTTTCTCCTGGTATTTTCCTTCCTGATAATTTGTTGTTGTTGAATACCAGGTACTGTGCATCATCACTTGAAGCTCTGAATGACATCATCCTCCTGGAGAAGTGATTTACTTTTGCTTCTGACAAGCATTAAGAACAGGAGTAGTTTATATTAATCCAAGTTTGGATGGAGCTGAATTGAGGCTGAATTTCTATTTTTTTGAGAGCTATGTTTTTCCACCTTTACTGAGAGAAAGTAGACTTTAAGGGGTCTCAAAGAAAAACTGGCCAATTACTGAGGTCCTGTTTTTTTTGGTGGGCCCTTGTCTCTCCAGGACCACAAAACTGTGGAAAGTTTACATGACCTTCCATCCTCTTAGCTGAAGGTTTCCTCTTGACTTTACAATGTCTTAGTTAATGCTCATAAATTAGCACATGTCACTGCTCCTCAGGATTTCGACTCCTCAAGTTCTGGCTTCCCCAATAACCCTGAACTCCAATTTTTATCTTCCCAGCATTATAAAGGAGCCAAAAACTCTGCTCAGTATTTCAACTTTCAAGCCCATCTGACTATGAATCCATATATACATGGAGGGGAAATATGGCACAAAATAATGGGATAACCTTGATTGATATGCTTCCTTCTCCTTAAATTTATGGTTGCTCCAGTAATGACAGCCTTAGTAACTCTCACCATCCAATCAGAGGTTTAATACCTCCAATGCAAGATTTTTTTTTAAAGTGTCTGCCAGCTTCTCTACTTGTACTTGGCAGGAGGGCTGTTTTAATACAAGGCAGTGTTGGAGGCAGAAGCATCACTCACACACTTCTGAAATAGCATCACTTTGGAAAATGCCAGTATCCCTTAGCTGTGATAAAGTGAATGGAAAATACATAAGGATTGTTTTTGGTTTTGTTTATAGTATTGAAGAGTACTCCCAAGTCTGGCCAAGTTAGTGAAAAATTTGATTCAAGTGAGAAAACCCTAAAAGGAAAGTCTTAAGGGAAATTTAAATGTCGATGTTTCAGTCATTCCTTTACATTTAGAGATTTTCTTTCTAGAGCATAAGTAGTAATAGAAAACATACAATGGGCACATAATGCCTCTAATTTTACAGGTATCCCATTGCTACATATGCTGGGTAAAGCTGTGATAATTCACATAATGAGAAATACAGTGATTGCGGGGTATATAGACGCGGCGTTGTGAAGGTGGTACACAAGGATACTTTGCACCAAACAAAAAACTGTGATTTCAAGGATGGTTCTTCAACTTACCTTTTCCCACGTCTTGCCTCTACCTGACGTACTCCTTTCACATCAACACGACTGTGTACTCTATCTGCCCCATTGCAAGATCCAGCTGAAATGGAAATACTAACTTTTTTGCTCCTCTGAATACCCAACTCACATTTCCTGTACTGATTTTATGGAACTTACATCTGTCTTACTAACATTGTATTTGTTCATGAATGTTTTCTCTTATTCAAAATTAAATCTCATTAACACCAGAGACTGAAATGTTTTCATCTGTGTGTCCCCTGAAGTACTCTGCATTTTCAAATAATTGTTGGCAAAATAATTATGTTGAAAAGCCTAACTACATGAAGGGCTGTACAATATTCAATGTAAGTCGAAGTACAAGAATAATTCCCTCCACTCATAGTTGTGGGTAGTTCAATACACCAAAATATAAAAGGTATATAATAAAAATAAAAGTAAAGTATAATCGCACTACAATTGTAGAGTGTGTATATGAGTGTGTGTGTGTGTGTGTGTGTGTGTGTGTGTGTGTGTTAGTTGAAACATTCTCTCCAGCTAAAGATGGACAGGCAATTGTTGATCATTAATTTTGTCAAATTCATGCTTCATTTGTAATTATCTCTGTTTATTTGCATAAAAACAATTCAACTAAAATCAACAAACATATTGCAAGACACTGTGTTGTTTATTCTATAAACCACAAAGAAGTATGCTGTATTAACCCTGCCCTCAAGAGGGAACATTCTGAGGACTTAAGACAGTAACACATTAAAAATAAAAATATTGATAAAAGACTTTTAAAAATCACAATGCGGGGTTATCACCAAGCAATACATGATTAATTGCCTAATGACGTGTAGAGTCAATCATTGCTTTAGGAATTGGCTGCAGGGTGAGCGCTTCCTGGGGAGGCAGTGGACAGGGCTGCCATTCGTGGAAGAGCATTTGCCTTTTGCCTGAAAATCCCTGGTTGGGTGGGGGCAGGGACAGCTGAAATCCCACCACAGCTCCATTAACCAAGCCCTCTGGCCTGATGCAGCCTGCTCCAAAATAGAGAGGAGAGGCCTTTCTCTAATTCACACAAAGATGTTGCATGTACTAGGAGACTTTGATTGAGGGGAATTTTACGAAAGGTGTAAGATTTGAACAAGGTCTTGGAGTACTAATGTAATTTGCTGTTATTCCAGCAGACGAAAAGTACCATGGGTACGTCTGGGGACCAGTAGTGTGGGGAGAGTAAATTTCTTAGAAGGGCAGTATTTCAAGATTAAAAAAAGAACATGGGGAGGATGTTGTATGAATGTGTTTATACATGTATAGACTTATACTCCAGGCTGAAGGGTATAAGATTTAGTTTACAGCTATTTGGAGCCAGTAAATGTTTTGGAACAGGTTATAAGTGGTTAGTGTTTAGGTAACATTTGTCTAATGCAGTATATTAAGTAAATAGGAGAAATGAGAGACAAGAGTCAGTGTATCTCAGTGGGGTGCCATCGTTTTGTCCAGGCATGATTGAGGAGGGTATGGTCCAGGGCAATGTTAAAAAGTAACAGGAAGAAAACTGTACGAGAAATAAAAGGGAAAAACTCAACATCATTAGAAGACTAAGAGAATTAGGAAAAACTAAAATAGGAAGACTTTTATTTTACAATAAAGATATCTTATTATAGTTATTAACAGCAATATTTCTTCTTCAAGTAAGGTTCATATTCCTTTTCCAATTTTGAATTCATGTATTCAGTGGGTTTTCTTTTTAAAATTCATTTTTATTGTTAGACTTATTGGGGTGACATCTGTTAGCAAGGACCACACAGGTTTCAGGCACACAACTCCACAGTGCACTGTCAACTCGATGTATAATAAGTTCACCACCTAATGTGACCTCTCCCTCCATCACCCCACATTCAGCTTCCAATTTTGAATTTATGTATTCAGTGGTTTTTATTAATGGAATCTCACCAATCTTTGAAAAACAATTCTTCCAAAGTTATATTTAAGATTTCACTTAAGTCTTGAGACTAAAGTGATGAAGTTGCACAGGATCGTAAGATACCTAAAAGCATGGCCTCTGGAACTAAATGTCCTAAGCTGTATCGAAGCTCAGCACTTACTCACTATGTAACCTGGGAAAAGTTACTTGATCTCTCAGTTCCTCAATTTCATCATCTATTAAGGTGAGGGCAACAACAGTGTCACCCTGTAGGACTGTTGTGAGGAATAAAACAGCACCTAGCACGTAGTATTAGTTGTTGTTGAGGATATTTTAACTCTCATTATTTCTTGTGTTTCTCAAGCCATATTTGCCTGGGGCTAAGAAAATGATCTTAAAAGGTACAAAATAATATTTCGCTAACTCCATCACCACCTGATTTTCAGGTATTTCAAAATTCTTCCGTAAGCTGCCAGGTAATTTTGAAAATGACCAAGTAGTGTCTCGTTGGACTATCAGGATATTCAATACTCTTTCTTTCTCAAAGGCCTATAATGGCATTACCTCAGGCTTCACTGCTACCCCTCAGAAGCTCTGCCATCGTTGATGCCTATATGTGCAATAGTGTTGGCAGTATCCAATTTCGAAGCAGGAGCTCCTAAAGGATACCATGGACAGTATGCCATCGTCAGTGCCACCACTGCCAAACCCACTTGTCCTGCTGTCTCCAGCACTGCCACTTCTAGGACAGCATGACTTTTCTTCCTTCCCCACACAGCTGTCAACTTCATGGCCACTGATGTCATTTCCACTTATACCTGGTGTTCTTACTATCCCTCAGAGGTGGAGAAATTGCTCGTTATTTTAACTTGGTCTTCTTTTCCTATCTTTCATCCTAAGGACTCAAGTTTATGTCCGGTTAACTAGCCTACTGGATCCTTCACATGACAAGCACCAGGCCATACTTAAAATCTTCCCACTGACTTGAAATTTACTATTTTTCCTTGAATCTCCTTAGGAGGAAGTCTTCCCTAAGAGGTTACTTTAGCCTAAAGGGCAATGGCCTACTTTTGGCCACTCTACCTCCAGAGGCAATGTCAAAATCTGGGTAAATGCAACATGGGTTTAAGGAGGAATTACTTGTCCAGTGGCTTTAACAAAAGGAAAAAGAAAAGAAAGGAAAAACAATATCACACAAAAAGACCACTTTTCTCAGAAGAATCAGATTCATGGAAATAAATATTTATGTGAAGAGACATGTTTTCCTATAACAGAAAGCTAGGCAATAAACAGGGGAAAAAAAGTGGAGGCATCAGAGAAATAAAAGTCATCAATGGATTCAATTTCAACCCCCTGACAATGACTGATAGATCACAGGAATGGAATCAGATGGACGCTTGTCTCTGTGTTCATTGCAAAAATATTCCCTCACACAGCTTGTGAAACAATCAACAGGACCAGGGGCTATTCTGGACTTAGTCCAAGGCAATAAAAGTAGGTAAAATGAGTACTGTAACATAGGAGCTAATAAACCCCTAGGGGAAAGTTATCATAATATCACCAGATTGGAAAACACTTCTGAGAATATTTGTGAATGGTAATGGAAGTATAAAAATATTGGAAATGTGGAATGAGTTAAAAAAAAGTTGATTGGAATCAACTGTTGTGCACTATAATGGAAAGGTATATATAGTGCTGAGAAAGAACATATGTCATTTGCTACCCTGAAATTCAATTCTAATAACAGAAGTCATTGTAGTCTCATAAAAATGCAGTAATGGAAATCAAAAACAATTTCCTTATTTAAAAATACTATCAGCTTTGATATGGAATTAGAGTCTGGAGATTAAAAAGAATGAAAGAAGTCACATAGCAAACTTCAAAAGTTTATTTAAAGTGTAATTTCAAAAGAAGCTATATAGAATTACAGAAAGAGCAGGAATTTTGGAGTCTGACTGGCCTAACTTCATGATGCTGAACAAGTTATTTCTCTCATTTCCTCCTCTACACAAAGAGCACAGGAATGGATCTATTAGTTAATGGAACTATTGTCTACAGTAAGTCAGATCAGTCATGTATGTGAAAGCACTTGCATGGTGGATGGCACTGGGTAGGTGCTCAATAAACTTCACCTCCACACCCTTTATTCCCCTTTCTTTCCATGGTCAACACTGTACCAGACATTAGCTCTCCTTTCTCATGTTCTTCTTCCCACCAAGAAGGGTCAAGTCTTAAAGTCAGATGAGCCAGTGGGAAAGATAGAAGAGTAGGCATGGCCCTGGGAGATCTTTAGGGATTAAAACATATAAATGAACTGTGTTACAGAAAGTGCTTTTCACCAGCTGGCAAACATTGATCTAGTTTAAGATAGTCTAAAATATGAAATAAAATCAGCAGTGGATTGATTTATTTTTTATCGTAATGGAGACAATGCAGAATTAGATTGGTAAGACCAAATGCTTTGTATTTCTCTTTCAACCTCTTTCTTTTGATTCAAGCTTAATTGATATGTTCTTACAAATCTGACTTCTAGGGAGCAGAGTTGGTGAACCACAGCAGCCTCCTCAGATCTGTGACCCCTAAAAAGTAGGCAGCACATTCCTGGGTATACAGAGGTGCCACACATAGGTGGTTCTCAAAAGCTACCAGAAATGTACATTTTTAATGTGAGAGCTCTGTTCAAGCTTACAAAAGAGCATTCACAATAAAAATCAAGAGTAATCTATCTGTTATTTTTACCAAGTTAGGCTTAAGAGATATAATCAAAATGCAATTGTATTTTAGCCTCCCCTTCCCTTTAAAATGCATTCAATAGGGAAGTTGTCCCTACTATTAAATACCCCTTCCAACATGTCCCTTTACTTTTGTTTTTGCTGTTTAGTGATAGATGGTTCTAGATTCATGGTAGGTTCAAAACAGTTTCAAATCAATAGTCAGATGCCTATTGCCAATAATGAGTGAAATTCTGAACCTGATTTACAGTCAAATCCTCAGCGGGGCCATTTTCAGAAGAGCTGCCTGCCATCTACAGGGCAGGACACTGGTCTTCTTTGTCCAGTCTGACTCTCTGCTTTTCCTACTCTATTCATTAACTATGGCTTCTTACCCATCCTGGGTTGCAACACAGGGTGCTAGAAGCAAAACGGTGAGTAGGAAAATTTCTTACATGAATTGATACTACTATAAGCTGACTTTATGCTTTCTGGGCCTGCAAGTTGTTTAAGCTGACTCTCTTGTTAAGGTTATAGCAGCTAAATTTGGCAAGTACCCTGATGGTCCCCTCTATCTAGGTCTCTAATTCACGCTTATCCTTGAACTGCTCCTCCCCACACCTCCAGCCTGGGCCCTAGTTCTCAGATAGTCCATTATATAGAGATGTTTCTTTGCTACAGTCCCATTGCCTCTTCCAGGCCAGCTTTTTTGCCAGGACATAAAATGACTTAAGGCCATTTCCACATCAGATCCCTCTCTGGTCCCTAGGGTTTTGCCTATTCGAACTTCTGTCAATAGAAGTTACTTTCTGGATGCAGCAGAGACTCACCTCCACTCAGCTGCAAATCAGCTCTCCATCAGCTCTTCAATTTCCTGGGCTGAAGTCAGACCCAGTCCGCTCTGGGCTCAAACCCAAAGGAGGGATAACAAGTTCTCCGAGCAATCCTTGAAGTTCTCTCTTGCTCTGTCTGGGTGAGGGCAGGTGGGTGTCCAGCCCTCTTCCCTTAAGGAAGGAGGAGGCTGTCCATGCAGCTTTCCCTGAGAATTGGTCCTCAAAATGCTCTCCTTTTCCTCTCTCAACATTGTCACATCCTCTCCATGAGTCACTGTTTCCCGAGTGGCAAACTCCAAATGTGTGAACCACCACTTAATCTCCTGCTTTAAATATGCACATTTGGCTTCAGCCCCTCACTTTGGTGTGCAACATCTATTGTATCATGAGACTTTACTCAAAACCAATTTTAGCATTCTATTACAGATACACATATCAAATTTAAAACACGAAATAAAGGAAAATATCTACCATTTTGTATTAGGAGAACATTGCACCAAAGTATGGGAAGCTATTCAACCACACCTGATATACTGAGGCTTCCATGTATTCATTCATTCATTCATTTATTCATTTATTCAATATGATTGTAATTGAATATCATGTGCAGGCACTGTGCTAGGCTCTGTAACCACAATGCTAGTCAAAAAGGGTTATGGTCCCTGATAATGACTGTACAGCCTACAAGAAAAGCATCTGTCCCAGTTTTTGTTTGCCTTCCTTTTTTCCAAATAGAGATTTTATTAAGCTTTTGTCCTCTTGGCTCAACTTAGAAAATACATCACTTTCCTCCATGTTAGCCTGTATGAGAAAATGAAGTTAACGTATACGTATATGAGGCAGCCAGTTTTTGCCAAAAAGTAACTGGATTATATGATATGGGATTGTTACCTAAAGTCCTTGCCAAGGTTTTGTGTCATTGAAACCTGAAAGTTCACTGAGAAGTAGTTCTTGGTGGAGCACCATGGGTCAGCAGGTGAAGCACTGGCATGGAAAGGACTCTGCAAACATGAATTTTAATTTGGTGCTGCCACTGACTGCGACCTTGATCAAGTCCCCAGACTTGTATCTCAGTTTCCCTGCCGTAGGAGCAGAAAATTGGTTGAGTGTTGCTGTGCTCTGTTCTCTTCACATCTACAGAAAGCAAATTAACACTACAATATCTGTTTTGTGTCTACAAAAACTGAGCTACCAAAAAAAAAAAACAAAAACAGAAACAAAAGCAAAAGCAATCACAGGATGTTTCTGTGTTCATACAGTGAGTGAGAAGCCATCCAAAACTTGGAACCGAGTGTCTGCAACTCCATAATCTCTTACCTTAGTAATATTCTTGGCTATGCTAATTATGAGTTCAGGTTTATGTGCTTCCGTTTTAATTTCCTTTTTATCTTGCATAGAAATTCTATCTTCTCTCTTTCTCCCTCTTGACGGCAGACATTTTTAACCATGTGGTTTAAGGATAATATGAGCTAAGAGAAACAAACATGTACTGAGGCCCTGTTATGAGCCAGACACTGCTGGGCACTGAGTGTACAACACAGTGTGATCAATCGGGACTCCTAGTTGTTGAGGGCCTACTGTGTGCCAAGTGCTCTAGGTGGATTTTTCTTTTAATTATCAAAGCAACTCCCGTAAGGTAACTAACAGCCATTTTGCAGATTATAAAACTGAGGCTCAAAGTTGTTAAACATCTTTTCCAAGATCACACAACTAGTAAGTGGAGGAAGTGGGAGTTTTACCCAAACCTTCTAAGTCCAGAGTACATATTCTTAACCACTAAAATACTGCCTTCCAAAGATGAATAGATTAGATAGAACCTCCTGTGAAGCGGTTCACGGATGAATGCGGGAGAAAGGTTCGTAAATAACTGCCGTGGAAGTACAGAGCAATGTGCAATTAAACTTGTTTACGACTGGAGCAAATAGGGATGTGAGAAAGTGTTTCAAAGGAGACAAATATGACCTTGCAGGAATTGAATGAGGGATTAGAAATAGGCATTCCAAAGGTAACAGCATGGGGCTAAAATACTGTAAATCTGTAAAATGTGTGGGGGAAGGAACTCTGAGCAGTCGAGTGTAGTGTAAGCATAGTAGAATTGGCTCCTTCTTTCCTAGATGTCCAACCTCTCTTGGACCTTTGAATAGCTGCTCTGAACCTGAATACAGACATCAGATTTCTCACTACTCTGCCCTCCCTTCCACAGTCAGTGGCATAGAGGATACCTATAACTGCAAAGATATCGCCAACTCCACATCACACACTGAGAAAATGCCCACACAACCAGCTCCATTGTCCACCTTGTAAAAGCATAAAACTCTGAGATAACCTTAGTTAATCTATAGGTGAATGATATTGTCTGATTGCGGAGCCAGACACAGACTGATGGTAACTTTTAGGACAATGGTTTCCTTGTCTCCAACATCCAAATTGATCCCACACTACATGTAAAACCAACATATAGGCAACACAAATGGGTTAGGGTTCAGAAAAGGGGGTGGATAATGCTATTGAAAAGCAGGAAGTGTGAGGGAGGAAGTAACAAGAATGAGAATGCTAGCAGGCATGTGGAAAAAAGAGAAAATTTCATTCAAAAATATTTCTCAAAAGTATATGATAATCCAGACTCAGATCTAGGCTACAAAGTATCTCTTTTACTTGATGTTATTTTAAAATTTTAAATAAAGTGTTATAGAAGCCCAATATAAAAAAAATAATAATACTGATTTTTTGAAAACGTAATGGCATACATCAATTTCTCCTTCAGGAATATTCCAGCTATGGATTATCATTATTTCCCAAAGCAACTCATGGAGAGTAGTTTAAAAAGAATTTAAATTAAAATACATTCTGAACTATTCCACAGTTGGATATCCATTTAGTTAAGTCCTTATCACACACACACAAGAAAATCTTATTAACTTTATTTCCATATAGGAAATCCAAAGAGTGATATAGGAATTCATTTTGGGGTGGTTTTAGGGTAGTGACAATGGATGTTTGCCCCGTGATGAGTCATACTTAGGACAAGACAGAGAGGATTTAGATTTGCTACCTCTACACTTCCAGTCCACTCCTGGTGATTCAATTCATGTTACTAAATGGACACCTCTGAGTATAAGCTTGGGAACATTTTTATATAGGGTTTTAAAATATACTTCCTTGTAAACTTGTCTTATTGCTGCTTATCAAGCTTAGGAAACAAAACAAGATTTTCTGAAAGAAGATTGAGTTACCCGGGAAAAAGAATCAATGAGAACAGCCAAGCTATTAACTTTGTAGACTGTGATATTTGCATTCTGAAAGGGGAAAGGATAAAATTCCTGAATAAAAATATCCAGGTCTATAATAATGAGGATTATGATACTAATAATCTACAACTAATAATTTTGCACCTACTATTTTTAAATGTTAAATATTTCACTCTCTGAGATAGGTGTCATTCTTATTTTGCACTTGAAGAAGCCGTGTCTTTACAAGGTTAAATACCTTACACAAGTTCACATAGCTAATAAGTAGCATACTCATAACATGGCCTCAAACTCAATGCTACAAGTGTCAAGGATTGAATTTCAATACTGTATCTTAACTGCCTAAAAATTAAATGGCATATTTAATCCCTAAGGAATATGTAAACTCAGAAATCCAGATTCACAGATAGCTTCCAAATACTATATTTTAATGCACTAATGAAATATTTAAATCTTTGCCCTACACTTTATCCAATCTAAAAATTGTCTTCTTATGGATTCAGACAGACAAGCTTATCTCTGTGAAGGGCTGAGCCACAGGATCATTCAGCATACAACTCGTGCTTTCTGTTCACACCCTGTGCCTGATTTAGACCTCCTAAATTCTTGTTGTTGTGGGGTTTTGACGTGGACTTGTGACCTCATGTTGCCAAAATCTTGTTTTTCACCCCTGACCCTGTGTATTCTGGAATCCTAACCTCAGTATCTAATCCCTAATACCTGTCCCCCAAATTCTGGTCTTCTTACTTGCTAATCTCTCCCTCAGCTTACCTCTTTGGCATTAATCAATAATCCACCTGCCAGTACTTTTGTGCTTAACCAAATTCCCAGTTCTGGCCCCTCCAGCTTTATCTCTTAGTCCATTGTCTCCCAAACCCTGTTAGAATACGCTTGGAATAGCCTAATTCTCCAAGATGCAAAATCAGTTTGAAGCTTTAGAAAACATGAGCCTCGAAAATAAACATATCAATAAAACCCCCAAACTAAAGATATTGACATGCCTGCATGTCAATCCACCATTTCACCAGTCGTGAGTCAAAAAGATGAACGTGAACAGGAGGGAATGTAGAATAAATCAAGAAGCCACTTGAATGGTGTATGTTTTCAAATGCATAATTATCTATGTCTATCTTATCTGTCCTAAATTATAATCTCTTTGAAAGCAAAGACTTGAACTTCCTTCCATTTTAAATTCTGAACAATGTCCAGTATAATGCCTGACACTAGTTAACCCTCATAAATATATATTGAATTAATTATTTGATTGACTAGTGTTTAATGAATTCACTACGAACAGCCTTCTGATCTCTTGGTTCTTTTAGACTATCTTTAGCACCTCAATAAACAAGTAGATAATGCATGTCTGGAACCCTTTTTATCAGCTTACTTCCCCTATGCTGTGAGGGTTTTAGAAGCCAAGGCAGGACTGAAATTGTCTCTCTTGTGGTCTGGCACTCATCTGTACTTCCTGAAAAGAAGGGAAAATTAAATAATAAATTAAAGATAGGCAAAGAGAATAACACTGATTTATGTTATTCAGGCCTATTTACAAAAAAAAAAAATTCTTTCAAGCTATTATATCTGTATCTGGATAGATTAAAGTGAAATACAACTCAAGGCCAAATTAGAAGAGAATAAAACACTCTGCTACCAATATCCACTGGGGAACAAAGGGAAAATCCCACTGGGACTTTGAAAATGATGGGGGTGGCACTGAGGACTTCAGAATGGACCGGCTGCTCCTCTGCTGCCTGAGCAAGGGCACCATGCAATGGAACAAACAGCTCAGGGGCCATGTTCTAATCCAGATTCCCCACGTGTTTGCATTCGGGAGGTAAGCGACTGCTAGGAGGGGACTTAAAAGAAGAGTTTGTATTGTTCATGGAGCCTTTCAAGCAGAGTAAGGGTGGAATTCCATCTGTTCAGTTCAGTTCAGTTCAGTGAGCCGGTTCACTTTTAATGGTTCACTGAGTCGTGACACCTAGTAGAAATTACAACCAATGTTTTAAAAACCCTTTACATGATCATTTATGAAACTGTGGCATTTATGAAAGTTTACTGTCATTAAGTTTCAACTCTTTGTGTTTCTGATCTGTTTGTACAGCATCTCTCTCCAGTGAAAAAAAAGAAATATATATATGTATAATTTTTTTAAGTGACACTGAAAAGGAGGGATATATTTATTGAGTTCTGTTTTGAACATCGGCTTAATGTGTATTTGCTTTCAGACAAACAATAGGAAGTTACAAAGCTTTCACTCAAGGTCTGCATTCACCTAACCATGAGCTCTTTGCATGTAGAAAGAGCCACTGTGCCTAACAGTCTTTGCAGCAGCTTAGCAGATACTTTGCCTTGAAGAACAGGTAGAATTCCACTCTACTCATTTGAGTGACTCACTGAACAATACCAAGTTATTAAGTTTTTTTGTAGTGAGAAAGTGATGGGGGAGGGTGCTCCATCTGATATCTGCTCAGTGGCGTCTTACGAAAAGTCTGTGTGCTAGCATAGACCCTTGCAGGAGGCCCAGAACTGATCAGCGGTGATTATGACCTCAGTCAGATCATCTTTTCACTTACCTGGAAGAGAAGAAATAAAGTAATGCACTGATACAATGTCATAAAGTGAAGGATGGTGATTGCAGTCTATTTTGCAGATTGGGCATATGAACAAGCCTTGTAAGAAGTTCAACAAATAACAGAAGCCATTCCCCCTGCTCAAAGCTGCCAGACTTCTTTCTCACAGGGTGAAGGAAGCATGCAACCTTTTGGGAGGAAAAAAATAGAGAGGAATGCTTAAGGAGGATTTCCACTGCATGCACTGGAGATCTAAAAGGAATGGAAGTAAATCTCTAAACCAGAAATCTAAGGCAAAAAGAAACACAAAAAGGCTGACCACCACAGAAACTAGGTCCAGTTGATTATGTCTTCATCATTGAATGCCATTGATGTTTTCACCTTAACATGCATCATGCACTTCCGTGTACTCCGAAAAGTAGTTCTGGCATTTCCATTCAATCATTGCTCAGTGAAAGGTGGGTATGTAACACAAAACAGATGAGCTATCCCAGAGTCTCAACAGCAGAGAGCTACCCATTGGAAATAACATTTCAGCAAATAAAAGGATCCTTTTTCTTTTCTTTCTTGCCAGTGAAGGAAAGAAAACAATAAAAAAATTGAGAGCTCATTTAAGTGACACTTTGGCCCTTTTTTATTTCTTATACATGCCTGGGATTACTGTCTTTACTTTGCAGCTCAGTTTACCATATTACTCATCCTAAGACCATCCCTTTGAACTGTGCTCTTGTCTTTCTTCACCATCACTTCAGGTCTCATCATCCCCACATCAAAGCAAGTAAGGCAGCGAAGGGTTCCCTGCAAAGAAACCCGATGATGTGAGCTTTGCTTTTCTAAGGCCTACTCATATTTCTGATAAAATTTCTTCCTCTAGACTTTCTGGCTGCTGATTGTTAGGTGTTTTGGTCTTGGCTCTGTCTATTTGCTTTTGTTTCGGACTCAACTCTCTTCATGGTCCTCATCTTCCCATTGGAGAGATTTTCAGCATATAGTAAGAGAGATCAACAGTACGATCTCTGTTACTACGTAGAGCATTTGATGTTCTTTATCTAAACTCCTTTCAGCCTATTTTCCCTGTAGTAATCTTTCTTTCCAAATCTTCTCATTTCTAACAGTGAACTCTGTTAAGCAAGTTAGTTTTTATCAGGTGAAACCTGGGAACCAGCTACTAAGTTAACTCTGTTCACTTCACTTACCCACTTTTTTTCTTTTATAAAGAAAAAGTGTTATAAAATCTTTTGCATATTAATCTTTCCAACAAATAGCACAAAAGTCTCTTTAGTTAGACCCAAAGTTTTATTAAAATCTATACCAAAAGAAAACACTTCTCTTCAGAAATGAATATGGCAATAAAAGGAGAAAACCAATATATGTTTTTAAAAATAAGCTTCTTCTGAGTACTCTCTAGAAAGTAAAGATCAGCTATTTGGATGTTTGTGGGTTCAGTCTTTGTTTGAAACTGTTTCAGAAGCTAACCTGGGTGGCATTTAGAAAATCACAGCATGATTACAGATTGCTGGTGTGCTTTAAAAAAAGAAAAGAAGAAAAAGGAAGGTCAGGCCTCACTAACTTCTTGGAATTTCTGGAAGACACAACTGACCGTGAAGACTGGGAGAATAGAAATGAACATTCTATTCTTTGCATTTTTAAAAGAAAACTTTTGATAGTAACCTGTGTTTTATACTATGAAAAGTTTTAAAACAGGTAAATTCATTAGGGCATTGGGGAAGAAGTTAGAAAATGTCCAGTTGTTCCCAACAAAGTGTGTCCATTTGCTCATTCAAATGGTAACAGATGTCAAAGTGTGTGTAAAAACTCCTAAAATAGAAAAAGAAACTAGGCACTCATTGGATGCCTACTGTGTTCTAAGCAATGTCACACACTTGCTCTCATTAAATCTTCACTCAGCCCTGAGAGGTAGATACAATTGTCCTCATTTCCTACATGAGAAGGTTGATGCTCCACGAGATTAAGTAGATGGCCTCAAGTCACCCAGCTGGTAAGTGAGTAGGGGACCAGAGATTCAAACTCTGGTCTAGCTGGCGCCAATTCTCATGGTCTTGCCACTACACCACACAGACTCCAGCGGCAGCTAATGTGGGTGTCCCTGGCCCCTGCATCCTGCAGCTCTCCTTCCCCAAGAGAAGAGCCTCCGCCAGCCTCTCCTTCCAGATTCCCTACTGAACGCATTCTGGCTTTCTTCATTCACAGTAAGGTACAAGTACTCCATTACCACATTGGTGGTATTTGGATTTCCCCATGCTTTCAGCCTTAACCTGAAGTGATTTGGTTCTAAGAGGAAATTCTCACATCTGTAGGGGATGACGGGAGGAGAGGCTTTCCAACTCCTTGAAACTTACTCCTGGCCCTGCACAAGGCCTCTCTTGCTCATGTACACCTTTAAATATGAGTGTGTGCAATGCGCCGTGCAGAGTTCAGCAACATCTTTTGGCTAACTAGCTGACATTTTGGTGCTTAATAAAAATGGACAAAGCCTGGGGGAGTCAATTACAATAAGGGTACTGAGCTAGAACCTTGCTGAGAAGAGAGAGGAAAAACAAATGAATAAAGTGGCTAGAATTGAAAGAAAAGTGTAACAGGTGAGCTTCAATAATGGTCATATTAGTTCCTATCATAAGCATTGTCCTTACAACCATAAGATGCCTTTTAATATATTAATGTCCATACCCCTCAGCTAGCAAATTTTAGACACCACACTTAATATATGATATACACATACCTCTCTAAAAAGCAATTATAAATTCAATACTTAACAAACCTTTTTAAATTAAAGCAAATTAAAATTTGACAATGATTTTTTGTTGGTGGTGGTGGTGTTGTTTGCTTGTTTTTATGTAATCATCCCTTGGTAGCCTTTTTTACATTCTGGGGTATCACAAAATCAAAGTCCTATGCCCCAGAGCTAATACTTTGGCCTTCGGAGAACAAATGCCGAAAGGAGCTTACCAGAGGGACTTGATTGTAAGGGGGAGTCACTTCCTGTGAACCTTCAGATTCCACCAGCACCTCAGGATCGCCTATGACATTCAACATAGTATCTTTAACCTTGTCCTTTCATGCTCAAATGTGACACTTGGCCAAGATTGTCAAAACCTTTCCCAGAGTGTGTAGTTAGGCAATCAAAAATTTACCAAGTATTTTCTTATACTCACACTAGTTATTCTCACACCTTTTATTTCAGGAACCTTTTACACTCTTAAAAAATATTGAGTAATCCAAAGAGATTTCAGTTACATGGATTATACCTATTGATATTTACTTCACTAGAAATGAAAAGGCAGACACTTTAAAAATATACTCCTGTGTGTTAATTTATTTAAAAATGACAAATTTGTTACACATTAAAACAAATCACAATTTTATAAAAAGTAACAGTATCTGAAACAAACAAAAATTAGTGAGAATTGTGGCATTTTAAAAGTATGTTTGCAAATCATTGTAATGTCTGGCTAAATCGATGAAAACTGAATTCTTGTGTTTGCTCCTGCATTCAGTTTGTTATAATATGCTGCTATGGTAGAAGCATATGAAGAAAATCCAGACTCAGACACACATGTAATTAGAAAGGGAGAGCATTTTTGTAGCCATTTTAGATCATTTTGGATATTCTTTTTTGATATGACATTTAAACTTTACAAGTGGTAGTTTTATTTGGATTGGTTGCAATTGATATATGAAATTATATTAACTAACTTTCTTTACTCTATTACATTAAAATCCATTGTTCTACCTTGCATTTTTTTCACAAATTCTTCTTTACCTATGTATGATTTTATATCATTAAGCATTCATATTTGGAAAATATTGTTTCACTGAATTATGCAAACCTTCTATGTTGATACATATCATTATACATTATTTTTAAAAATCATCCGTTAATAGTACCACCAATCTCATCATGTAAGTGTTTAAATCAGGTTTCTGGTGGTGGATACAAATTTTCCAAAATTTTGTTTTTCACTAAGAAGCTCAAATTTTATTCTTGCGAATAAATATTATCAGTTGTTTTTCTTTAATTGACAGGTTTATTTTGTTCATTGTCAGGAAATTTTCTGCCATATATCTGTCAGTTATTCTTTCTAGTCAAGTTATAGTCTAATAAAGAATGGCTAGTTTAGCTTGCAACTGAAACAGTTGCACAAAAACTTTTCCTTAAGACAACTATTATAGTTTGGTATACAGAAGAACTTCCTATTTTGCCACACAGAATATTAAACAGATATGCATTTAAAGTTAAAATGTAATGAAATTAATATTTTTGTTGCTTCATAAAAATGTTCTTAAGTGAAACTGATAATTTTTTTAAACTATAAGTGCATAGCATTTAAAAATACAATGACTACTAGTTCAGTTTGATACCACTGCCTTGATTCTTACTAAAGCACCAGCAGTTTAACTACAATTGGATTTCCATAATCAGTACAAATGTCAACATGGTAAAATAAATAAATAATATAACATAACATAACATCTTTGTTTATTATAAAAATGGGTTTGACCCCACAGGCCCTCTGAAAGAATTTTAGGCACTCCCAAGGTTCTATGAACCACATTTTAAGTACTGCTGTTCTATGTCAATAATACTTGTGCTTATAACTACAAGAAACTTGAGGAAATGTAGAGCTATTAGATGTTCTCCATCCTTGCCTTTAAGCCTTCTCTGACTGGTTTATCTGTGGTATTGTTTATAAGGTGTGCCTAACCACAGAAGGGTTAGTGTGAAAGTTTTTCAAGGTGAATATGTTTTACAATAGTTAGTTCTTTGCTGGCTACTTTCACTCGCCAATTTTAGCCCCATTCGACAATTATTCAGATTCTTAGGGATTTCTGTCCTTTCTCTTAAGTTCTGCAGGGTTGGATCGCTTAATTGTTCCAGTGCAGATACTGTGTCATAATTTATCTCCAAATTTCCAGCACGTGATTCTTCATAAGCACTCAGGAAAGGTGGAGCTCAATGAATTAGAGGATAACAGGTAGTTGTCTTCCAGGGTGATAATGGTTCATTCTTATTTTATTATTGTTCTTTTAGGACAAATGACAAATGGTAATGTGGAAATTATCTAAGAATCCAAGGAACGATCATTTTTAGACAGTAACAAGCCCTTTCTTTATCATCTTTATTTTTTTTAATTCAGTGCTACATTCATATTGCTGAAAGACATGCAGCTATCTGAATGTGCCTATCTAGTTCCTTGTCTTTTAGCATACCAGAATTCGAGAGCACCTGTCTTTTGAATTAGTAGGAAATTGTGTATGACTGTCCCTCATACAAATTGATAGGACACCTTGATATTTCCTCATATTTTGTGTGAGTCTTTAGTGCACTAACTGAAGAAAGTCATGTAACCAAGCAGGTTTGAATTTTCCAAGTCTACAGAGCAATCCCCCAACCATAACTGTTTCACTTTGTTTCTAGCAAAAACTAGTATGCCAAACAATATTTATGCATTTTTTTTTACATTTTACAAATTATTTCATGTACATTCTCATTTTTTTCTTTCACAACACAAGAGCTACTGTATATCAAGGACTTAATATTTGCCAATCTCTAGGCTGAAAAAAATCAACATAGAGGGTTCTGATACATGGTAACAAAAACTCTATAAGGCAGGTATTACTATCACCCCTGATTAAAAGATGAGAAAACTGAGGCTCCGTAGGGTAAATAACTTGGCCTTATAGCTAGTAAATTACAGATGCGAATCTTAAGCCCAGTTTTCTAACTCTAAAGCTTGTATCTCTTCCACAAAGAACACTCCTGGAAATTTAATTTTAAGTTATTCTTGTTGAAAATACTCCAAATTCTTTATCAGAAGTTTGCTTCAAAACACTGTAGACTAGGATTTGCTCTTTAAGAAAGCTTATGAAAAGATTAACAGTCTTAGAATTGATGTTATTTTTTTAAGAGTCTTGGAACTATGAAAGAATATTTTCAAACCCTAAAATATTAGGTTAGTATGGCAATCCTGGAATATTAGTAAAAGTACTTGATTAATACCTTTAAAAAACTTTGTACTTAGATAAGGACTGGTTTTTTAAGAGTTTCTTTGCTTTGTTTTCCTTTAATTTTCTAAGATAATTTTTAATTTTTATTTTTAATATAATTTTTTAATATTATTTGTCATATTCAGTAAAGTGATGTAGGATAATATCCCAATTTATGTTATAGGTATGATAAAAAATAGATTTAAGGGTCATTTTAATCAATTCCTAAATATTATGTTTATTTTCTTGAAAAATTATATTCTTTCATCTAATACGATTTAATAATAACACAGAAAGAATATTGACCTCCCAAGTATTACCCAAGAGCTATATTGGGTTCATGTTTTCTATTGAAATGAAGACAATAAGTCAATCTCTACAGTGCATCTGTAAGTCAGTGAACATTAACCTTTGTCAAATGTCTTAGTGTCATATACATAGCTTAGAAATTGAAATGTTTTTTATAAGTTCTCTCTCCATCCAAATAAATCTGCCTAAAACACTATAGATTTTCCTCCCTGATTAATTATCAAATCCCACTTAAATATACAATCAGGCAGAAATAATGCCCTTCTTAAAATAGTTAAAGTATTGTTATGTTACAGAATTACATGTTTATTATTTTGTAATAAAATATTTGGTGTAGATGACCAGCTCATTAAAAAAGGGTGTTACTTCTTCCAGACCCTGTATTATTTATTTAGGTGGTCATTCATTAAATGATATTTATTTCACCAAATATAATTTCTATTGCCAGAGAACCAGAGTTATAAAGACAAAGGAAAGAGTACAACATGGTCCTGCAACAATTTGTGTTTATTTTTACTGCAATTAAAGTGCATTGACTCAGATGGTTTATTTGAATCTATTACATAATCAAATGAAATTTTAACTGGGTCAGCATTTCAAAGACTGAAAAAACAATGTAAGTTGTTACTATTACTGCTATTTTAGCACAGATTTAGTCATCTTATTATCTGTCCCAGTTATCTGTAGACTGAAGATAGACCAGGTAAAAATAATACACTTAAAGCTTCAATAGCCAATACAGAGGAGTCTAAGATTTCACCTTGTGGAAAGATTAAGGAATATTAACCTTTAAGCATTTTGGTGGAGTGTTTTGAAAATATGACAAGACTCACTCTGAAACACTGGTGCTCAAATGTGAATGGGTATCAGAATTGCCTAAAAGAGTTGAAAAATCACAAATTATCGGGCCCTGCCTCCACAGTTTCTGAATCACTGTGTCTAGGGTGGGGTCCAGGAATTTGCATTTCTAGTAAGTTCTCAGGTGGTGCTGATGCTGCTGGTCCAGGAGCCACACTTTGACAGCTCCTGCTCTGAAATAACCAGGATCACACTAGATGTTGGAATGTGAAATTTAATAACAAATTATTTGTGCAAGTGGATCTGTACCTAGGCTGACCAGATGTACCATTTCAAACGGGACAGAAAATAACGGTACTGTCCCATTTCAAACAGCTTAGTCTCACTGGGCTAAATTTAACGTATCAGTAGACTGACCATACGTGCCCTGTGAAACAAGACAGCACCCTTGTTTTCTGTCTCGTTTAAAACAGTACATCTCGTCAGCCTATTAGAGCCATACCATTGTCTAAGGTACTGCATTTATAGAAGAACAAGGGAGAAAAGGCGGGGTGGGGGGAATTTAATAAGTAACTTCGATAATGGAGCCAACATCGTGAAGAAAATAGAGAATCTTGCTTTGCTTATAGTATTTGAACATTACTTTCAGGGTCATGACAGTAAGGGTTGGAAGTGGTACCCCTATACAAAGCTAATGACTTGATAGTATCAGATGTAGAAACAGAAGAAATGAAAATATTAACAAAAGGAAAGAAATACAATTTTTTCTTCCTCAAGGTAAAAGGAACATTCTAAGTAAGTTTTGAATGGCCTTACAACACTGTGTTTCATCCATATGTAATAGTCCTAGCCTTAAGTTGGATAAAGGTTAACTTCATGGAGCATGGAGGGCACCACTAAGTGATCGATTGCTTTCACAGGCAAACTCGATTCCTGCACTCACATCTGTCCTTGGGGCTGCCACCCTCCCTAGAACCCCTGTGACCTCCTAGCCACTGCACGCTTACCACCTTTTTAT
Source organism: Lyroderma lyra (assembly GCA_004026885.1). Classification (NCBI taxonomy): domain Eukaryota; kingdom Metazoa; phylum Chordata; class Mammalia; order Chiroptera; family Megadermatidae; genus Lyroderma; species Lyroderma lyra. Next base: position 399,697 of record PVJL010000049.1, read on the forward strand.
ACACAACAGCCAGAAGCATGCATACCTTTCCGAAATTCTAAGCAAGACCAGGATTGCCCCACTGACTCTTGGACCCACAGAAACACAACGAAGTCACTATTAATATTCAGACACAACTCTCACCCTCATAGTCCATAGTAATGCTTGGGGAAAGTTGGGGTCATCCAAAGAGGGAGGATTTTGCCTGAAATTAACCTGTAATTTTAATGGGATCTAGTAATCTCAGCTAATAATCTCATTCAGCTATGAATTACAGTGACTCCTCTCCCCCATTAAGGGATTAAACACACAGGTTTTATTCTCTCATGTATAGGATACCCAGTCAGAAGCAGTCTAGAACCAGTATGGAGGTTTCACAAAATCATCAGGGACACTGGTCCCTACAAGCTCTGTGACCTCCCAATCCCAGATGTCAGCTCGGTCCTCATGGTCCAAGATGTGCTGCTGAGGCACCAGCTAGTGTAGGCACATTCCAGGCAGCGGACCGGAGACAGGGAGGAAAAGGGGTGTGTCCCAGCCTTTGAGGGAGACACTTCATAAGTCCCACACAAAAGCTCCTCTTGGACCCACCTGTCAGGAGGGCTGGGAAAATGATAACTGGGCAGCAAGGAGCTCAGGTGAAAACTAAGGTTTTATTATTAAAGAGAAAGAAAAATGCAGATATTAGGTAAGCTAATAGTAATTAGTGCCATCACATCCAAGCAGTTTAAAATTCTTACTTTCTGCCCTAGAATGTGGTAAAAAGATAAAACCCACCAAGTTCAGAATACCGGCACCGAGAAGATTCAGAATTAACACTCCAACCCGGTGATTGTTATTCAAGGGGTACCACGGAGCACGCTTTGAGAAACCCTGAGTTACAGCTCCATTACCATTTGTCAGCCATCTGTCTGCTGCTGCCTGGAATGCTGCTGATCATCCCTCGATTACAAATTCTGTTCTGTTCCTTCTCACTCCCTTATTTTCTATAATTAGCTCTTGCAAATGGGTTGGACACACTTGCCCAAATGTTTGTTTCATCAGAATAGCCAAGTCAGAATGATAATGACAGATGAGCTGTAGCAACACCACAAGCCCTTCCTTGAAGGCAGGCAGTAAAGGTCTTCCTCAGGAGCAGTGAACTTGGGTCCCAGAGTGAAGTAGCAGGGCCATGCCGTTTGGTGACTCTGATGGCCAGAAGCAGCCAGATCGGGCACAGCAGGCAGTCTAACTGGGACTGATTAATAGCCAAGCAAAATCTCTGGAGCTTTCTTCCCAGTCCCTGCTCTCCTTCCTCTTTAACACAGGTAAATGTCAAAAATGGACCTAGGGATTACAGCTGACAAAGGGTAAATGCCTTCATATTGTCCTCCAAAGGTTAAGGTCTCCCAGAGTCAGTTGGAAGCCCCAATCTCCAATAACCATTAATCCACTCTACACTGGTAGGAGTGAGCATATTTATGACTGCAGTCACTAAGGGTGAAATAAAGATTAGTTTTTAGTTAGGAACGCAAAGCTTTTGAGATCAATACAAACTCACTGCTGAAATCAATCTAAAGTTTGGAATTTTTAAGTAAAGATTTACTGGGCTTCCCTGTACAGTTAATTTTCCAAAGGGAAAATAAGCTCAGATATGTAACGTAGTAATCAAATTGAGTAAACACTCGTCAGTTTGCAAACTGACCTTGGTCATGCACATATCAAATAAGAGTATAAAGCAGTAAAAATGCTCATAATATGGATTATAAATTTGCCAATAAACAGGTAAAACCAAAATATATATAGAGATTTACATGATAAAAATACTAGCAGCTACATTTGCCTATTCAAAAACAAATAATCAATAGACATTAATGATGAAGTTGTTCGTGCATTTCCCTATTACTGTGTATATTAAGTGTTTCAATTATTTCTACTTAGATTGATAGATAAATTTATAGCCATATTTTATGAAAGTCTTCAAAAAAGGTGTAGAATTGTTCTTGAATACGAAAGCTACTGTTTGGATGAAAGAACAAGTAGACTGGAAATACACAGCTTGTTATACTCCTCTGGTGTTCATGTTTGATGCATGTATACAATTTATTATGTGATTTCTTGAGATTTGACAAAGTAATTGTCTGGCAAACCATAGCTTTAATGATTTTTTTTTCTGTTTCATGTGAAAAGACTGTAGGTATTTTAGGAAAATGGTTTAATAGATCAGTGTCTGTAACTTTTCCTTTGCTTGTTATGTATCTGCAGGTTGTGGAGAGCCAGGGAAATTTCAGGAGGAGCGTCATTTCATGTAGTACACTCATTTTTTTTCAGCAGAGTAAGTGCATGGAAGCTTACAATAACCTATAACTTCAGACTTATTTAAGCTACCCTTGGGCTTCATAGTGGAACTGCAAATCTCAGGAGAGTACGTAGGAGAGCGAACAGGAGAGCATCTTCAACATGCAAAGGATACTGGAAGACAGGCACACCCTCCAGTTAATTTCTGACTAGGCTGTTGTGATAGAGAACAGATTGGTGTTATCTGCCTCATCTGCTAACTACATACAGCTGCAGTTGTTAGAGGGTGGAATGACCAACTACACCTAACTGACCTGCACCTCAGATTCATTTGCACCATCAGCTGCCTGAATGCCAGAGATGGGCTCTGACAGCACCTTTACCTGAAGTGTTTTCCTTCCACTCACTTCAAGCTGCAGAGCGGAGCTGTGCAAGAATTAGGATGCTGGGGACGGATGCTGCCCTCTTTGAACTATTTCCAGAGTAGAGTGAATTTTTTTTTAGTTGCTTAATGTTGGCATTTGCCACCTGGTGCCCCACTCTTGGGAAACACACAATGCTATTGAGCAAACATGTATATATTCTTAAATAGTAGAACCCACATGAGTGTAGGGAACAGGCAATATTTCTTACTCCAGTAAAGCTATTTCATAGGTCCTAAAGCAGTATTTTAATAGATCATACCCTCTAAGGATGGGTAAAGTATTTCTTAAGTTTAACAAAGTGCACATATATGGTACTTAGATATAACATATATATGAATGGATGGAGATGTGTGTATGTAAGTATGAGTATGTAGATGTGTATGTATGTAAATGCAATTTATGTGTGTACATGCATACATATATGTTCACACACATGTATGCACACATACTCATATATGTGCATGCATACATACATACATACATAAAAAATCACCATGTCTACCCTAGAATAGAGAATTTAATCACTTAAATTATTGTCCAGATGCCTTGATCAACAATAAATTACATTCCAAAATAATTTGGAAGTTTCTAAATCATTTTAAAAAATTAAAGTTTCATTAGGAGAATCATTTAGGATAAATACATTCTCAGATTCTGACATGTGGCCTTTGGAGTAGAGAAAATTGGGGTGAATTGTTGTCATACATCTATATGATTTCAAAAAGCTAGGTTAGCAATTTTGATTGCTAGGTTTCTGCAGATTTCAAAACCATATTGATAAGTGACAGTATGTTTTAATGATCAAATTGTTATACAGACCCAGTTCTTCCACTGAACAAATCTCAAAGCATTTATTTTAAGAAACACATATGAGCACAAAAGTAATCTTACACATAGCATTAAATATTTTATTGAATTAATGAATGAATGATGAATGCATAGTGGAATCCGTCTGTATCAGCACAACTGGAACAAACAAGTCCAAGTCTTCCAGCCCCACGGGTGACAAATCAATTGCCTAAGGAGCTCCAGGTAACAAGTTGAGCCCTTAGGAGCCACAAGAGTCTTCTAGGTCAGTAGAGAAGGAGGCTATACAAACTAGGCTGACCAAATGTACCATTTTAAATGGGACAGAAAGCAACAGTACTGTCCTATTTCAAACAGTACGTATGGTCAACCTACTGACACCTTGAATTTAGCCCAGTGAGACTAGGCTGACAATACGTACCATTTGAAATGGGACAGTACCATTGATTGCTTTCTGTCCCACTTAAAATGGTACAGCTGGTCAGCCTAATAAAAACAGAAGGCAACTCTTCAGAGTCTCAACTCTTCATTTGATAACACAATATTCCTAAAACACAAAGAATCTGGCAGGAAATTTATATTCAGTCTTGCATTTTTGTGCATCAGAAAAATCCATCTACTGCCATTGCTACTTGTTACAACCTGACAGAAACAAACGTGGGTTACATACAGGGACAGATATACATTCTCTAGTGCCAGAAATTATAAATTTTAATAAGTTAGCAATACCACAAACATTGCAAAGCCCACAAAATAACATAATTTTAACTAAATGACTACTACACACCTCTACAACACTCTTTTTCCTGAAATTTTGGTTTTATAGTCTTCAATTACATAATGGCAAAGATTTTGTAGTTATCTTTTTCTAGAGAAAAAAATAGATCACTTAGTCTTTTAGGCTTTTTTCTAGTATAATTGATCAAAATTTGTTTATTGGTAGCTTAGAAAATTTCTTTCAGTTTCTTAACTGGTAATATGATGTATTGGGGGTAAACTCCGTAAGTTTCTTTCAGATGTGAGCTGCAAGATTTCAAGTTCTCTCGTGCAGGGAACCATCTTAAATACTGCTACATTCTTCAAAGACTATACATTCATATCGCGATGTATCTTCTGGTCCTACACTTTCTTGTCTTGCTGTGAGTCAGCACGGTGGGAATCAGAATAGTTCTGATAGTCATTCTTCCACTGGCATGGCAACAATTCAACCCTGCATGGAAGTAACTGTGCACACGTGAATGCATACTACTATCCCAATCCACATTAAAGTCCTGAGTTCAACTGCCCTTTTGCCATATCTCAGAAATTTTCACGGTCCCTCCAATACTATCTGACATGAGGGAAAGTTAAAGTGAAAATAGAGAGCAATCCATGTTGATTGCAATTAAAATGTCTTATTTTTGGAATTTTACACATTGCTAGGTCCTGTCCCAGAGCCTTGGATGAGGCTCAAGAATGTGAGGGGTCTTAATGAAGGTACAGTCTCCTCTGATCACTGAATTGGGGTGTAATTTACCCCTAGCCCCTCAGCTAATTTGGGAGACCCAATTCCTCTGCTTATTTTAAGAGAATTTACCCAGGTTCTGCATGAACTGGGAGTCCCTATCCCGTTTCCTTAAATACAGATTCAGAATTTGAGAATTAAAACTAAAAAGTACATTAGTAACCACACAATCCCCCACCCCACTCCATATATGATTAAAGTAAAATCCAAGGAAAGTTAATACAGAAATAGATTGTTTCTCAGTTTTCTTGTGAATCAACTATTTAGTATTCACCAAACCGCTACCAACTATTTTTCCATGCACAAGGCATGACTTCCCACTGAATCCTCACAATAACCGTATGGGATAAACGAATCTCATTTTACCTATGAGAAAACTGAATCTCAAAGAAACTAAGTTTCTTGCCTAATTTTACACATTAAAATTTAATTCAGGGAATTTCAGAGTCACCATTCTGGACTACCATGCTATATCACCTCCAACTACCTACATGGGTATACTCTCTCAATGAAACAATATAAATAATAACACTTTGGCATTGTTTCATCAGTTTGTAAATTCCTTTCACATGTATTAGTCATTGGCATAGCCAGTGGTTGTCAAGATCAATGGCCTGTAGAAGCACGATCAGGCTAGGCTGAGATGCTTTATCTTATGGCTTCTTTCCAATAGGCCTGTATTAGAGATCTCTCTTTAAGGTTATGGATTCCTGACATCTTTCCTATTGAAAAGATAGTGGACTTTGAAAGTCCAGTTGAAAAGGTATTGGACTTCAATTACAAGGTATTTATTTTCCACATCTTAACACTAAAAGCATTTGAAGTATAACCCTATTAATCTGAAAAGTGTTACTAAAATATGAAGTTTATTCCTCTATAATATTAATAGTAATAATTTACATTCTGTGAGAACTCAGTATAGTATAGTATATGGTTCAGTATAGTATATGGTTCCATCAACCCCAAAATTGGGACCTATTTTGCCTGTTCTTCCATCTTCTCGTGCTTTTTTTCTCCATGTAAACCATTTAAGTTAACATAAAGTTGGCTGGTAATGGATTTGAGTTGGAGACTAAGTATGCAATCATGTTTAACTTAACACACCTACAGATGATTACATATAAAAACTTGTATGGATTCTTGTACATACGGGTTAGTATACATATAGATGTGTTGTTTCTCTGTCAGCTGAGAGGGTCTAAAAGAAACACCCTAGTAGCAGCTAGCACACCTAATGCCCAGATCTTCATTTCTAATACCATTCTCCAATAAAAGGAAGCAAGATGCCTTAGAGAAGTAGTTAATCTAGGACTGGGGCATGAAATGTACAAGATGAGCATGCAATATCTTGCCATGCCAAGAAGAAAGGAAGGGAGGCAGGGAGGTGTAGGGGGGTAGAAAGACAATAATAATGGGACCATGCCAAGAAATATAGTAGCCAAGTAAAAAATATCCCAATGACCAAAGATAAAACAGTTTGGACAGCAACACAAAGTGATGTTGGATTATAACCAAAAGTACAAAATAAATACTCATTGGTCCACACTGATATAAATAAATAAATAAGTAAATGGGGAGAATAGACAAATCTCCCTTGCAGACAAATTCCAAATACTTTAGTAGCTACTCCACCTTAAGTAAGCTAAAATGTAACTCTCTACTCCTTAAGTGTAAACTGTGAATAATGACTTCTTTCCAGGAGATAGAGTTTGGAAAGAAAAAAATAAAAAGTACTTTCACTGTGCAAAAACCTGGGCAAACACTACCTCAGCCAAGAGATCAAGTTTAACATCGACAGTGATAAGAAATGTTGATTCTATCTACCCTTGATATTATGTGATTAAAATGGGACTTTTACCTTTGTGATCTTCCTCCCAAAAACTCATAACCCCAGTCTAATCATGAGAAAAGCATCAGACAAATCCCAGTTGAGAGGCATTCTACAAATTATCTGATCAGTATTCCTAAAACTATCAAGGTCATCAGAAACAAAGAGAGTGTGAGAAACTATAGCAAAAGGAGCTTAAGGAAATATGACAACTAAATGTAATGGGATATCCTGAATGGGATCCCGAAAAATGACATTAGGTAAAAACTAAGAAACTTTGCATGAACCATGGAGTTTTGTTAATAATAATGCATTAATATTGTTCATTTATTATTTAAAAATGCACCATACTAATGTAAGATTTTAATGGTAAGTGACCTGGAGTACTAGGTATGGGGGAACTCTCTTTATTATCTCCTCAACTCTTCTGTAAATCTAAATCCATTCTAAGATAAAACATTTATTTTAAAAGTACCTCTGTATCTTAGAAAAAGACTAAATAAAATATTATATTAATAATAGTTTCAAAAGAAAATAAACTTGGCAAATACAGACTGCCACCCATGCTGAGGAATATGAATTCCCAACTCTGGAAAAAACAAATACACACACACACACACACACACACACACACACACACAATTTCAGCTTCAAAATTAAATACTGTACATGTTACCTGAAATCATTACACTTGAGTTTTTCCCCAAACATCTATAACATATGTCCATTAAATGGGCAAATAAGCATTTACATATAAGATTCAACTGACAAATTTTACCCACTTTAAAGATGCGGTACAATTTTGTGTCAACAGTGCATACATTTCAGGTTTATGCAGACACTTACAATTGAAAGGCTTTCTTAAAAATGAGAACTCTGAAGATCTCCATCTTACACAGTACATGCTGTTGACATTTTTCTTTCTTTCTTTTTTTTTTTTGACATTTTTTCCCTTGAAGCGTTTGGTTTTCTTTAACTACTGTTAAAAAGCCAAGAAAATGAATTACATAAAATGAGATAAAACTGGGCGAATAGATGGGATTAAAGTCTCCACAGAGAACTTAAATCAGTCTTTCTCTTGACCCATGTTTTACTTGCTTGTTGAGCTCAGTAAGATGCAAAGATGAAATGCAAAGATTCTATTAGTAATTCAGATTTATCATGTTGTATTAGCAATGGTTGGATGTTACTATTGGATTTTGACACAATACATCCTTCAGTTAATCAGTTGCCTTTAAGAAAATAAAATAAAATAAAATTCTCAACAGAATATATTATTTGTCACCTCAGCCAATCAACTCTCAAAATTTATCCAACTGTTAGACAATAATTCAGCAATATAACAATACTATTTTATAGGATTTGAACAATTTGGAAAACTTCACTGAAATATTATGAAATTTTATATTACTACACTAACATAATATAAGAAGAATAGGATTGAGTATATTGGGGTAGAATGGAGGAACAAGGAAAAAGTAGTGAAAGCAGTAAGACAGAGCAACAGAGAAAGATTATTCTAAAAAGGGAAAATTGGATAGATTTGCACTAGCAGAAAAGAAGCTGAGAGCCTTCTTTCAGATACTTCAAGGTATAAACAGGTTGTCTGTAAGGGAAAGAACCTCAGTCAAGATGGTTACATCCTTGTAATCATACAATAATATTTAATGATTAAACATATAGGTATTTGACTAAAACTTAGATCACTTCTCTCAATTATAATAACTATAAAAAACTTCAATGGGCTGGTGAATATTCTAACACAGCACTATATATCTCCTTTTTAAGAATAGTAAGAAAAAACCAGTATGGCCACAAATTAAAAAAATTGAGAGTGGAGAAGATGATTAGAATAATTTGCAAATTTGAATGGTAACTATAATAAAGAGGCATTGTCTTGCTTGTAGTGAAAGAGTTCTACGCCTTCCGTTAATAAACATTCAGAACATGACATTTCTAAAGTAAAACACTTTCCCATAAGCTCCAACTCTTCAAAGACTTGCAATGCATAGAAAATAATTTATTTGTGAATGTACATAATATAATTGGTCATGCACTCAAAATACTTTCAATTTTTGCTTTATTGTTTGTATCTGACCACTTGCACAAAGATGACTGGGTAAATACCATGGCCTTGAGCCTCTAAGCATTTTTCAGGGGGAGAAGAAGTTTTTCTTCTTCTTAAACCTTCATCTTATTCCACAAGTCACTGGAAAAGTTCCCAGTTGTTCTTTGCGCAATGTTCATTCTACTCGTTTCTCCTCGATTCAACCCTATACAGTAGTTAAATAAAGGGCAGTCTATCCCCCTCTGGATATGGGAAAACTGAGACCTGAAGAAGAAAAGTAACTGTTCAGAGTCACGGCTAACTGTCCAGAGTCAAAATCAGAAGTTGCAGCACAACGTCCTCTCTCGTCTCTGTCATTGGCAAGAAAGCCTATTGCCGAAAAGCTACTTTTCAGAGTCAAGAATATAGTCTGAAACCTATCATTGAATTGTCATTAATAATAAGTATCCTTTTTTTTTAGAATATCAATTACCCAAGACATGTGCATGAAATGCCAATGTACCCAAAGATTTAAAAATTTTGATTTTTAAAACTGTAGATAAACAAACATGAAATACCTAAAAAGCAAAATAAAATATCATAGTACTTTTGTTAAAGTGACCAGTTGCCTCTTGAATAGCATCACAAATCACTGCAACCCAGAGAAAAGTGATTTTTTTATTCCTTCCTTCATCTAACAATTGTTGAGCACTAGACATAACGTGCAGAAAAGAAAAAATAAAACTAAAAGATGTATCTAGCTATACATGTTTACTTATTTTTTATTTAGCAAACATTCACGTGACCATCACTATGCATCTGGCAATGTTCTAAGTGCTTTTACAAACTAGTTACAAAAATTTAAGTATCATAAAATGTAGGAGGTAGGTGCTATAATTATCCCCATTCTCAATGAGGGAGAGAGAGAGCGAGAGCACGTGCTTAGTTGCCCAAGATCACACAGGTGTAAAAATGGCAGAGCTAGGATTCAAAAGCAGGTGGTTCTGCTTCCAGAACCCATGCTTAGAATCACAACATTGTGCTACCTGTTTAGTAATTTAATTAATATTTCCATAAAACTAACTACTCTTTTCAAATTTTTAAAGTACTTTGTTGAGTGATGGTTGCCACAGGTGAAAGGATTTGAACAAACACCTACTAAAGTTCCATCAAGCTCTTATCTATGTACAATGAACAATAAATTGTTTATTTCACAATATAATAAAGATTTATTAATTTTTAGAGAGTAGATCAGCATAATCAAGAGATTGAGACACAGCACTTTAGTCAAATGCCCAATACGGTCTCTTATTAAGTGCCCCCTTGTTCTTTCTACTGTTACCCTGCTAAATTTAAAATTCACTTTTAATAATCCATCAACATATTTCTTGAATAACTATTATGGGCAAGGCATAGAGTTATGCACCATGGGAAATTTGATCAGACGCAGGCTTTTTCTCTCCAGAAGCTTATATTCTAGTTGAGATCCATTAAATATATTTCTCTAAATAAGCTGCTAATGATATAAAGCAGGAAATAATAAATTTGAAGAGAGTATTTCAGATAATAAGTTCTATAAGGAAGTTAGAGCCTACTGCTTTCATCTCCTGTAGTTCATTATACATACCCTTATTACATTGTAATTGTTCATTTGATGGATTTAATATACCCTCCTGTCTCCTCCATTAGAACGTTAGCCCCTTGAGGACAAAGATGCAGTTTGAGTCATCATGATATCTACGGTGTTTGGCACTTTCTCTGTTATATAATAAAAACTTAACTTATGTTTGATGAATGAATGAAGTTCACAGGAGGCAGGCATTTCTTCTGTGACCAGTGTAGCAGAATGGTTAATCTCTGCAGATAGGATGTATTGATTTAAATCTCAGCTCTATCATTGAAAAACTGTGACCCTGAAAAATTTTCCTGATTTCTCGGCACTTCATTTTCCTCATTGGTAAAATTACAATAGTGCCTTTCTTTATCAGCGAATTTTACTATGGAGCAAATCACCATAAGAACAGGGAGCTCCCTGGTGGTGTAGTGGCTTAGGCTATGGCACCTATGGCACCATCAACAGTGCAGCCTGGGTTTGATTCCCAGCCAGGGAGCTACCCATGTAAAAAACAAAAAAACAAACAAAAAAAGCCCCAAATCACCACAAAAACAAATGGCTTGAAACAGCAGTCCTTTTTGTAGCTCAAAGATCTGTAGATCCATAATTCAGTAATATGTTGGTTCTTCTGTCTTAGCTGGGCTCGTTCACACAGTTAACCCAGTCCAGTGAGTTCAGTTATCAGGTCAGCTGGTGAATGGCCGATCAATACGATATCTCATCTACCACTGAGCTAATGTGGGCTTTTTCACATGACAGTTGGCAGGGTTCAAAGAGGGAGTGTTAAAGTATACAAGTGTACAAGGCCTCTTGAGGTTCAGACTTAGAGTTGGCACAAAGATACTTTTGGCATTCTGTCGGTCAAAGCAAGTCACAATCGAAGAAATAGACTCCATTCCTGCTGGGGACGAGCAGCAAAACCACATTATAATGGGGTGTTTATATGACAAAGGATGAATATTGGAACCATTTTTACAAGATACCATACTCTCATATGGGGTTAGCAACAGGATTAATAAAACATCTAAAGCATTTACACTAGTGTCTACCACACAAGTAATGAGCTAAATAAGTATTAACTATTATTATTTTGCTTGAGGTTGCCAGGAAAAGTTTCACATTGGAAAAGAAAAGAAATCTGAGTTTAATCTTGAGAAATAGGTGGGATTTCTATAGGGAGAGAACCTAAACATATGCTTGTGCAGAGAAATCAAGTTGTGTGATTCAGTTGTGTGAAGGTGGAGTGTGTTCAGAAAACAGCTAACAACAGACTTCCCAGAAGAACTAGAACTAGATCCTTGGAACCCAGGATGTTAGCCATGGAACTGGGGCTTGGTCCTGGGGCAATAGTAAATCATTGGTCTTATCTTTTATTGTTATTTCATACTTTTTTTGTTTTCCAATGAGCTTCTTGATACTGATGTCTTTGTGATATCTCTGGCCATGTGCACCCACAATTTAAAATAAAACTCTAGAAGCTTATGAGTTTTATCTGGGTTCTGCCACACCCTGGTTTTGAAGGAGCTATAAAGTCTTTCTTTATTCAATTTTATTCCATAAGTAAAATGGGACAGTATCTCCCTTTAACCACCCATTTTACAATGGTAGCAACCTTAAAGTTCAGGCCACAGGAAGTATTTACTCATGAAAAGAAACACTAGGGAGGCTAGACTCTGATTTTGAACAATTTGGTGATAACTCATACATCTTAAGCAGGAAAGTCAAGCATAGGGAAACTAAATTTTAATAAGGCTGCCCCTTCATGTTAGGCAGCAAAACAATTCTAGAACTTCCCTGAAGATTACAGTGAGTTAACCCAGTCCAGTGAGATGGTCCTGAGCTACTAGAGCCACTGATCCACTCGGGTCCCTGCCACCCTGAAGGCTGAGCAAACTGCTCAGAGCTAGAGCAGTTCAAAGTAGACTGCTCAGTGGTGACTGTTTCAGAATCTTCCCATTGTACATAGTTTTAATGTTGATTCACTGTTGAATAATTTTGATAATTCTGTCCAAGTATGAAGACTGCTCGAAATTAGATGACTACATGATCATATTTAATTTTTTATAAGACAATTCTGGCTTTTCTTATGCCATGTGAAAGCCATCCTGCTGCGTGCTCTTGACTAGTCATGTCCTTCCTGCCATTTTAAAAGCAATAGTGGCAGAGATGCAAGCCGCTGATAGCACTCAGCGGGACAGATCAAACACACAGATGCAATTTCTGTACGTTGAACAGTGAAGTAGGATAAAATTCAAATACTTGCAATTGCTTAGTAGCTAGCATCTGATTGCTGCAAATTGAATCTTTCATAACAGGATTTATTGTAAATAGTGTCATATCATTTGTGAGTTCTACAATAATTTCAGCCCAAGCCAGTGCGAGGTGTTGGAGGTGTGAGATTTACATGATATCTATGCGAGTTTACATACAGATTATGAAGGGATCTTTTTTATTATCAATATTCTGGGGGGGGGGGTTTCATTGCTTTCAGAATAGCCATAATTCTAATTATTTTCTGTAGAATTTTAAAGTCTCATATAGTATATCTTTAAAGCCCAGAGAAAAAACAACCTAGCCACTTTATGTTAGCAGTTGTTTTAGAATTGCCAGCCCCCAAAACCCCTCACTTCCTCTTCCACACTAGTTGTTAAATAAGCATTACAATTTCAGGTAGTCAAAAATTTTTGAAATGTGACTTTTATATTGTTTGGAATCAACAAAGATCCTAGTAATCATAATTAGTGATCAATATATCATATCAGAAAGAAAACAGGAACTCAAAACTGAGATGTTTTGATGTCTACAAAACATACCTTAGTTCCTGTATGATAGAATAGAAAGATAGCAATAATTTAAGTAATCAATACTCTTATTCCCCTGTGGATTTAGCTCTGAATACTTCACTGGAAGCTCATAAAGCATCAACATCAAAGAGTATAATACAAATTGTACTTTGCATGTATGAGAGTTTGGTGACACTCCACATACTTGATAACTTTACTTGCTAATAAAACAAAACCCCCAAAAGGCACTATATTATAATCACACAATCTGCCTGTTCAAGATCTAAATAAGGGAAATTCAAAAAATAAAAAAGCATCAAAACAAATAATAGGGCCTGAAAATTTGGATAATTTGTTTTCTTTCTTTCCCCTGCTCTAACCAAAATATCCTTTTTTATTATTTTACCATGTATTTTGGTTTTTCTATTATAAATATGATATAAGAATGCAGCATCTCAGCAGTATAGAAGTCTTACTCTCAGATGATTTAGGACTTTGATAGAGAAGGGCCTTTGTGAGTTATAAATGCTTCGGATCCATCCTTCTTCATTTTTTTTAAGAAGAAATATCCCATACCCCTGTTAATGTTTACCGTTCAGAAATGGGGAAATCCCTATTTCCGAATCAAAGAATTTCCATTTTCCCTCCCTCCCTTATGCAGGTGTCTTTCCATCTCTCACAAATGAAAGGGGAGAGTAAAAAGGTAGCCTTTCAGTGGTGCCCTCACGTGTATTTCAGTAAGTTTACTGCTAATCAGAGCACATATAAATTAGAATCACGCTCATATATTTAATAGCAAACAAAACTCAATTTAGCTCATGTCTAGCTTTCTTTCATGTTCATTTTATTCGCAGGCATGCCTTTCTTTTTCAGCTTTTTCTTTCTTCCTTTCTTTCTTTCTTTCCTAGACACCTCCAACCTCCATTGACAACCAAAATGCAGGGCTATAAATGTAAGGGCACAATACATCATGAGATAATTCTAGAGAACATGTCCTCTACCAAAACGCACATGAGTCTCTGGTACAGCTAAAATTTTGGAGTCGTGCTAGGGTTTGTGTTGCATGCTAAGCAGGGTCAAAAATGTGAGCTCTATGTGGTCATTGTCTTTATCTATCGGATGATCTCCAAAGTTGAAAGGTTCCATTTGTGAAATTGCAGCTGGGTTTCCTAGCATTTTATTTTAGCTCCTACAGATCAAAGACTCCTAATTGAAAGACAAATCTGACAATATCATAATCTTCCAGAAGAAAAAGGAAAATGTGGCTTCTGAACCCTTATCTGTTGAAGAGCTGACAGGAAAGTTCAGAGATGGTTGTTTAACCAGACAAAATGATAGAGCAAATATGTTTTCCAACAAGATCATAAAGCTTGAATAGTGCAGGGAAACAAATGTAAAGCAAAGGGCTGCTCTCTATTCAGTCTACCGGCCCTGCTGCCCCCACCCCCAGTGTGTACACTCAACCACTCACCTCTTAGGCAAGGGCCAGTGTCTTCCAAATCAGACTCACACCCCCAATACCAGGACACCGAAGTGGCATCTTGGCATACTTTGAGATCAGGCTGTTTCTGCATTTCATAGTGTGGGGGGGAGGGGTGGAAGGGAAAAGCAGCATACCAATGTAGTGAAATCTGGAAACAACAGCATATATACAGACAAAAAAAAAGTTTGCATATTGCACAGAGCGCTTGAGGATCATAAATCTATGCATGAGAAAGATGTAGTGGAAATTTTGGGGGGGATTAGAGTTTATTTTTGTCATCTCTGTGAGACAGCTACTCATTCATCCAGATCACAGCTAAGAAAAAAGCTGGTCACAGAAATTAGCAGTTTCAGCTCAGCAGCGAAGTCGCCAGCCTGTGAAGGCAGAGAGAAATTGACTAATTAGCAATGCGCACTAAAACTTGACGGTTCTTTATAGAGAGAGAGAAGAGAGAGGGAGAGAGAGGGAGAGGGGGGGCACGCTTTTTCCCCTTCTTTCTTCCAAAGATGTTTGAAATCGCAGTCATTTACGCTCGACAATTTTTACAATAGCCTTGAGCCATAATTTTGCGAGTCTCTCCAGCATCCATCCCCCTGTATGGTCTCTCTCTACTGGCCAAGCACGACCGTTTCTCTCCCCAACCGTGGATTTCCTATTACTCTCGTTACGACTCACTGAGCCCCAGGCCCAAGGATAATGATGTGTTGTTTCTTGGTAGCATAATTTGTCACACGTACATTTTTTCTTCTTCTTCTCTTGCAGAAAGCTCTGCTCCCTCTCTCTCTCTCCCTCTCTCTCCCTCTCTCTTTCTCTCTTTTCTCCCTCTCCTACATTTTCTTGCTGTTGCTAATTCATGGTGATCAAATGATGTACGACAAAATAAATTGTAAAGAGTGACTGCCTGGAGTTGGGAACCAGAAGGTGTTTCCCCCTCCCAAGGAGAGAGCAAACCTTTAAAAAAGGAAGGACAATTGATTTTTGGGGGGGAGCTTAAGTGAGCCTTGACTTTGCAGCTGGTTGAAAACAGGTAAGTTTCTGGCCTTGTGTCTGCCTTGTGTGTATTTTGTTCTGTCTTTTTTGGGTTGTTGGGGGTGGGTAGTGCGGGAAGGGAGTCTTTGGGGGGGGTTAGTTGTGTGGCAAATGCTTATAAAGAATAAAACTATTGCAAGAAATAAGCAGATGAGGGTGGGGTGAAGGCAAAGGAGAACAAGAAGGAAGGGGAGCAGGAAAAGATGGGGGGGGGGGGTAGGACAACGAAGCGGGGAGAGCGAGGGAGAGGTATGACCCGGTCCACTGAAAGGGAGAGACTCTGGGAGATGTTTCAGGAAAGCCAAAGCTTTGGGGGCAAGCATGGGGGCATGCCGCCGGGGGAGGGAGCTCAAGGGAGGCTGGGGTCCACCTAAAACGGGGAAGTGAGTGGAGCGGAGCCCAGTCCCGTGTCGGTAAGAAGCCGGCGATCCAGGAGGCGCCAGGCAGGGCAGAGTGAGCCGCAGTGGAAGGGGCAGGTCCGGCGGGATCCCTCGGAGCCGGGCGGCGGCGGCGGTCCCCGGCGGGCGGGCGGGCGGCGGGCGGGATGTGGGCAGAGGATCCCTTTCGGCTCAGCCCTGGAAGGTGCAATGACAGGTTAAGGACCTGGCATATCGATTTCGCCTAGCCTTCCCCCATCCTACCTCCTCCGCCTAGATGTGGGCGGCTCAGACTTTTTACAGAAGTAGTTCCAGGGCCGGGGGACTGGGGGTGCCTGAGTGGGGGGCCGCTGGGGGGCTGCATCCAGGGGCTCGGAGGGGAGCTTCGGCTGCGGGCGACGACGCCGGGGGGTGGGGGGAGGCAGAGACCTCGTAAGGAACTGCGCCCCCGCACCCCCGCATTGGCCAGCCCCCCACCCTCCCCCCATACCTGCCTGCTAACTTGAACTTCTCACAGTTACTGGAGTTACCGCCACTGAGCCTTGTGCCGGGAAGGGAGGACCGTCCACAGTCTCCACGACTCCCTCCCGGCTCTGGCTCCAAATCCGCCCGGGTAGTGCCCCTTCCCCCTTCCTCCCCTTCCTCGGGGCCGCCCCGCGAGGGCAGGGGAGATCCGCGTCGGAACTTCCGCGCCTTAGAATGCAGGGGGCGGGGGAGAGGGGGCCGGGGCTGGGGGGCTGAAGGGATGCTCCTGCCAGGTTGAAAGGCGTCTCCGGAAAATCAGCAAACGGAGCGCTGACGGGGGAGCCCCCAGTTTGCGAAGCAGGGAAGCCGGCAGGGCCCGGGCGAGGGAGACGAGCCAGCATTGATGAGGACGGCGCCCGCCTGCGCCGCGGCCACCGAGCCGGTCCTCGCCGCGCTCCGCCGCGCCCGCCCGGGAGAAGAAAGGGCTTTATCTGCTCCCCCAGACTGTTAGCTCAGGAGTTTCTCGGGGCAACGCGGAGAACCCAAGGGGTTCCCAGCTTTTGGAGGGCTAAGCGTCGCCCACCCGCACGTTTGTGGGGCCCCCTTGCCTATCCCCCCCCCCCAAAAAAAAAAACTGGACCAACTGCGAAACGCAAAGCGTCGGCACAAGTTGACCTGGCACCTCCGCGGTCGGTCGCCTCTGCGCTCTCGGGGCACCCCGGCTCCCCACTCCCCGGCCTTTTTCCCATCATCCGGCCCGGCATGGACACAAGCCCACGAGGTGTCTCGGCCCCAGTCGCCACTTTGCCGTCGCTGCTGCCATCGCTGTCGCTTCCGAGAGCCAAGCCAGGGTGGTTTTAGGAAAGTGAGGGACCAAGTGTGGGGGCGGTGGCAAGGGGAGTAGCAGGGAGCAGAGCGGGGCGCCCGGACTCCCGCTGGGGCCCTTCTGGTGGCGGTCACGGATCCGGCGCCTCAGACCTTCCCCCAGGAGCGGAGTCCGGAGGCGCACCGGCAGAAGCCAGGCTGAACACTAACTGTTGTTCTTCGCCCTCCCCTCCCCTCCACACCCTTCCCCACCCCGACCACACCCCACCCCCCTCACTACCCTTCTCCCCTCCCTCCCATCCCCCACCCCTGTCTGCCAGGCTGGAGGAGGGTTTAAAGCCAGGTGCGCCGAGTCAGCTCGCCATGTCCAGATCCGGGGACAGGACCTCCACCTTCGACCCCAGCCACAGCGACAACCTGCTGCACGGCCTCAACCTGCTCTGGAGAAAGCAGCTGTTTTGCGACGTGACCCTGACGGCTCAAGGCCAGCAGTTCCACTGCCACAAGGCCGTGCTGGCCTCCTGCTCGCAGTACTTCCGATCGCTCTTCTCCAGCCACCCCCCTCTCGGGGGAGGGGTCGGCGGCCAGGACGGCTTGGGGGCCCCCAAGGAACAGCAGCAGCAGCCTCAGCAGCAGCCGCCACAGCAACAGCAGCCGCCGCCACAGGAGGAGCCCGGGACTCCTTCCTCCTCCCCCGACGACAAGCTGCTGACCAGTCCCCGGGCCATCAACAACCTGGTGCTGCAGGGCTGCTCGTCCATTGGGCTGCGCCTGGTGCTCGAGTACCTCTACACGGCCAACGTGACCCTCTCCCTGGACACGGTGGAGGAGGTGCTGTCGGTCAGCAAGATCTTGCACATCCCCCAGGTCACCAAGCTCTGCGTGCAGTTCCTCAACGACCAGATCTCGGTGCAGAACTACAAGCAGGTGTGCAAGATCGCAGCCCTGCACGGCCTGGAGGAGACCAAGAAGCTGGCCAACAAGTACCTGGTAGAGGATGTGCTGCTGCTCAACTTCGAGGAGATGCGCGCCCTGCTGGACTCGCTGCCGCCCCCCGTGGAGTCCGAGCTGGCGCTCTTCCAGATGTCCGTGCTGTGGCTGGAGCACGACCGCGAGACCCGCATGCAGTACGCGCCCGACCTCATGAAGCGCCTTCGCTTCGCGCTCATCCCGGCCCCAGAGCTGGTGGAGCGGGTCCAGTCCGTGGATTTCATGCGCACGGACCCGGTCTGCCAGAAGCTGCTGCTGGACGCCATGAACTACCACCTGATGCCCTTCAGGCAGCATTGCAGGCAGAGCCTGGCCAGCAGGTAGGCGACAACAAAGAGTGGGGGCGGGGGGGGGGAGCCCGAGAGGCCAGAGGGAGGGAGGGGGCAGGGGGAAATGGGGAAAGGGATGGGCTGGGTGGGAGGCTCTGGCAGGTTGAAAACAGATGCAAACAAACATTTCAGACTGTGTGGGAAAAGTTGATTTCATAGTTCCTGAGAGGTCAACAGAGAAGTGGCCCGATAGCATCCCTGAGCACTAGATACCCCCTGCTCTCCATACCCCCAGAGTGGGAAACATGGGACCTGGGGACCAAAATCGACCAGCAGGTGAGCCCAAGACCAGGGCAGTTAGTTATAAGTGCAGCTTTGGAACCCTCTCCATCCAGTCTATCCTCTAAATCTCAAAACGAACTCGCTCAAGGAAGAGCATTCTGCCCTGAAAAGTTGTCACCTCCCTTCACCTCTTCCCTGCCCTGGGGGAGAGCAGAAGCGCCTGGCTCTCTGCTCGGAGAGCAAAGCTTTCATTCTTTCTGACAGATGCCCAAGTGGTATTTGTTTTTGTTTTGTCTTGTTGGTTGGTTTTTGTTTGGTTGCTTGGGGTCTGCTCCCTTTGGAGGTTAGAGCTCCAAAATGCTTTGTCTGACACGGTTGATACCGGAAAATCGGGCATCACATACTCAGGAAAACTTTTTTATCTTGTGAAAAGCCTTTCCTCTTCACTTTTAAAGGAGAGCAAGGGAGGAGGTTTCAGGGTGTCAGAGTGAAAATGCCTGCTGGCTCCCATCTCAAAAGGGAGCTCACTTTAAAACTGGGAGGAGGGGAGTCATTTAACCCTAGGTCGGTTTGTGTGCCTGCTCAGAAGTCACAAAAGAAACTGGGGAGTCGTGGTTGCTGTTGCTATTTGGAATCTGTCCCTTGTGTGTATGTGTTGCAAATAGGATTTCATGTCCAAGGGGAGAGAGAAATGGTGCCTTTCTAAAATGCTGTTGAGATTTAAAAAAAAAAAAAAAAAAAAAAAAAAAAAAAAAAAAAAAAAAAAAAAGACAGTAGGACTGGACAATCATATTTTACTGGCTCCATTTTAAAACCCTTTTTAATGATCCCTAGCAGAGTGTTGCTATCTTTTTTAAAAAGCAGCATCTTCTCAGTTTCTCATGATAAAACACCATGATTCCAGATGCCAGACTACCTCGGTCAAATCCAGTGTTACATTAGAAGGTACATGGTTTAAAAATCCATCATGGCATTTTTCCATTCAGAAGGATGGGGTTCCCTTTGTGCAGCCTAATGGAACTAAATGTTTTTTGTTTGTTTCTTTTCCATTGTGATGTTTCTCCCTGACCTAAGTAACTAAAGTTTTAAGAAATGGAAGGTATTCTCTATAGTAGTTCAAGCAGCAGTGGTATTCAGGTGAGGCTCACAGGAGGCATAGGAAACCTTGAACTTAGAAATCTTATAAGTTGATTTTTCTAATATTGGTGAGAAATGAGTTAATATCTTGTGGTGTCAAAAAGATGACAGTGAGACAACAGCAGAAGCAAGAATTCAAACCCCTGTGTGCTTGAATAGTGAGCACAGGAGTCCAAGTGAAAACAAGAATGTAGAATGTATTTTTATTTTATAAGAATCTTTCACTTGTCTGAAGATCAAAAAAGTAAGCTTACTGTGATGTGCAAATGTCACAAAACTGTAGGCATTGGTAATTAATATGATGTTATTTTAACTTTTAAATGACCTATAAATATACTTAATTCAGGTGTATATCATTAATTTAGTGTATATCATACACATTCAAGATTCAGACAACAGAGTTATAGTCCTGAACATACATTTATTCACATTTTTAAAACTATGTACCATGTAGTAAGAATTCAGAAACCCAGAAGGATAATAAAATTAAAATTTAACTTGTTCTAAGAGTAATTTTGGGAAATGAGCATTATAAATTTGATTCAATAAGTAATTTCTGAAGCCCTCCATGCACTTTTATCTCATAAGTATGTCCTAGGGTTCAATGCTACGAGAGTTGACTTTCAAAATGCAAAATCCATTTCCTACCTCAGTCTGGACTCAGCACACCCCCCTGGGCCTGTTGGCTCTGTCCTGGTGGATGGCTGAGATACCAGGCTGCCTGGCTCTGTGATGACACCTTCCAGCTTCACTGGGCCATATCATTTGAAGGATATGTAGTGGTGTCTGACCACTGAATGCTTACAAGTGTCATGGATGCTGCAAGAATCTGATACTTCTGCATAGGAAGAAACTGCATTTTTCCCTTACAAGGGGAAGATACAGAAAATAGTTCATGTGAACCTATTGTTGATCCCAGTAACACTTGAGATTCTGTTGCATTATTGGTAACTACAGCTTTTTAATTTTTAGGGACTGGTGACATTATTCTAATTTCAATTCACAGAAAGAATGCAAGAATAATCATCAAGTTCTTAACTTTAATGTAGACAAAAATGCTGTAAGTTGTAATCAATAGCATTATATCAGCCCATTTATTACATTAGCATCATATAAAAATGTTCTTTCAGCCTTGCATGTAGTTAAACAGAGAGATAAATGCATTAAGCAATTGTTTTTGCAATTGCATCACTTCTATTGAAGACAATTGAATGGAAGAGCATTGTATTTATTACTTTTATCCACCTGTAGTTCTTAAATTCTAAATATGAAAGACTTCGTCAAATTCAGAGGAGTTGGAAATTCGGTCTGTTGGAATAAGAACAAAATATAAGCAAACAGATTAACTTCAAAGAGTATTTACTTGTTAAAAATATATGTTATCTATAGAAAGTAGATTTATTAACATAACAAATTTAAACATTTATAAATATTAAATAATTTTGAATGTTTATTAAGTCTAGAAGATAAAGCAACCCAACCATAAACACTTTATAAACACCCAAATTAATTTGTAATTTTTCTCTACTTGCTTAGTTTTTCTGAGTATGCTATTTATGCTCAGATTCATATTTTATTTTAGCAAACTAAGCAGTAAGGATACTAAGTTAAAATTAAGAGACTTATCTTATATTCAACTATATACATAACTAATTTAAGACAACAGAACTTAAATTCAAAAAATTAAAATATTTCAAAGTATTGTGTTTTTAGTTATATTCTTTTGTTTTATTGTGAGAAATACAAAGCTTCAGCTATAAATTCTTGGAAAAGTTTCTGGAAAAGTCATTATTAAAGGCTTCTAAAGCATGAAAATTTAGTTTAATAAAATGATATGACATGCAACATTTGAAATATTAAGAAGTAAACATCAGAAAACTTAAGTCTAAGTTTATCTTAACCCAAAAAGTTTATTTTTTATTTGTAATTTTAAATTTTTAATGCCTAATTTAGTGATTGTCCCAAATAAATCAAATGGGATTGATTAATGAACTTCTCTTTCACATTTTCATTGCACTTCACACAAGTAGCAGTTTAAAAAGTGGTTATTGAAAATTGAAGGAATTAAGATTATAAAATTAAAAACCTCAGCATTCCACTTCACCAATGTCTTTCTCAATATACATTACTATTGCACATGACAAAAGTCTATTGAACCTTCTCAAGGAAAGCACCTCTAGTAGAAATGCATTCATGAAAATGATTACATTTTTTAAAACATGTAACCACCAGCTGCTACAATCCCAGGTATAGTTCTGTATTAAATATAGTTTTCAAGATATTATATTTCATAGACAATAGAAGATGACCTTATAAAGATTTCACTTTCAGTAAGTGAAAAATTAATGTAAAAATCTATTTAAACATCAGGAGTACTAATTATCTATTTGCTAAAATAACTTGGACTGATTAAAAAGCTGTTAGATTGTCTAATACACACTTTCAATCCCTGGCTTTGGTGCCCAGAAAGTGTTTCTTTAAATGTAAGACAATATTTTCTATTGGTTCTCTTCCTAAGAACTGAATAACAACCTTAACAAAACAAACTAATTGAATCCATGCATTCTGTAAATTGTTACTTCCCTTTATGCCAATTTGCTATCCTCAGATTAGAAGTTGTTAGGCAGTTAGATTTTTGTATCAGAAGTTACTCAACCATTCAAAATACAATCTGTTTATTATCTGAAACAGGACCATTGATTACAAAATTCTATCACATGTTTGGGAGACAAATCTGCAATCAGAAGGTAATTAGAGTAGATATTAATGCATTGTATTGGTTTACAGGTCTTACTGATGGAAGTGGATTTGTTCAAATTTTAAGTCATGCTTATCATAGAGATTTACTCGTTATTTTAGGTAGTTTCTAAGTATCTCAGTTTTCTTTAAAATAAAAATGCAGTGAAAATAGGTTACTTTACTTCATAGAAGGTGATGGTCTATGCATTTTACAAATGTTAACTTATTTTATGCTCATAATAGTCCTAAGCGATGGGTACTATCATTAGCCTCATTTTATAGATAAGAAAACTGATGCACAGAGAAGCTAAGGATTTTACCCATGCTTGCACAGCTGTTAAGTGGTGAAGCCAAAGTCTGAAACCAAACTCTTGAGTCTGTGTTCTCATCCACAGTGTTTTTCTTCTTGCTCTGAGCCTTTCTTTGCTAGACTATAATCTGGTTATTGTTCTTAGAGATATATGTAGACCTAAGACTTTCCTTTGGAAAGACACTTGTGAGAGTTAAATATTAATCTGACTTTAAAAGAAGTTAAGGAGATGTGTATTCTTCCAGGCCTGGGGTTGGCTTTTTTTTTCCCCCTCTGTAAAAGGCCAAATTATAATTATTTTAGGTTTTGGGAGGTAGAGAAGTTACACATTCTCTGTTGAAACTATTCCACGCTTCTATTGTAGCACAAAAACACTCCATGGGCAATATGTAAATAAATGGGCATGGCTCTGTGACAATAAAATACCATTTGTGAACGCTGTAATTTCATGTTTCACATGTGATAAGATATTATTCTTATTTTGACTTTTTCAATCATTTAAGAATGTAAAAACCAACCCGTATGTATAGGCTATAAAACAAGGAGGCAGGCAGGGTTCGTTCCATGAGTCACTGTTTGCCCACCCCTGTTCTTGGCACTTGTGAGATATGAGTAAGCAAAACAGACACAAAATTTTGTTTTTATTCTAGAGGAAGGAACCCCATTGGTCTTTCTCCTTACACTTGGAAAGAATTCAAGTCTAAATAATTCTATCATGCCAAATCAGAATTTCAACTTTTCATTGTAAAACTTAAGAATTTAAATAGTGATCCCAGAGAGGTAAATAATGATTAAACAGTGAATGAGTTGCTCATTTTTTTCAAGCATATGGATGCTTGGATATAGAATCAACTACTATAGATTTGTCATTATTTAGCAGAGAGATAAATATAATTTAAATAGTATTTTAATAATTTCTAGTTGGAAATTAGAGTAGTCAGGTACATTTATAATAACCCACTACTTTCTGAGACTGATGTGTGTGTGTATATATATATATATATATATATATATATATATATATATATATCAAACTAATGTAGGCATATGAATGAACATGTGAACAATTATGCTAACCTGTATATCTAGCTACTTTGATCAAAGGACATGTGTTGTCAGTACTCCTGACTTCTGAGTGAATCAGCTGGATAGAGTACAGTACACTATAGAAGCTCCTTGCCTTCTCCAAAGTGAGTAACCTCTAGAGAAGCAACACTCATGCTAGGTTTGGCATATGTGTTTATCTCCCCGCATCAGGCAGTGACTGCTCTGGATATCTATAATCAAAGCACTTAACTCACTGCCTGACCTTGATCCAAAAATGTGATCTCAGTATGAATTGGGCTCAGTCTTAAATACAATTGAGGTTAACACTTAGGATCTGCCTCAGTTTAGTGTGAGAGGAAAGCCAAAATTCTTTCCTATTCATCTACCATAATCAGTTATTAGTTCTTAGATTAAGGGGTTAAATAATGAGGTTGCTGAGACTTTTCCCTATGGTATTTACTTACTAAAAAACAGAATAAACTAGTGTTTTAAATCAATCAACAAAAATGAGAACTTTCAGTTTACCATAAATAAAGGATTGTGAAAATAAAACAAACCAAAACAAAGACTTGAAACTTGGATTTGAATCAAGAGTTTTTTTCCCTCTAGATTTCTATGCACTGGAATACTATAGTGATATCAGCCTTGTTTCTGTGAGGACAATAGAAAGCCATTCATGTGAGTGATACTTACAGGTGATAAATACAACAGGTAGCAGCCTGAATTACTCAAAATGTCTGTTTATTTTAATGACACAAAATAAGATTACTCTAATTGGAAATTTATTCTGTTTATATTTCATTTCAAGAAAACCATTTTAACAATTGTTATGCCATAAATGTTTATGCCTTCTGTCATTCATTTAGAATTTCAGAAAATATATTTATCGTCATGTCCTTTCCATTAACTTCCAAGATAATTCATGATGCATGAATTACTACTGATGATGGCTTTAAAGCAAAACAAATAAACACTATTATGATATGGGCAGAAGAGTGAGTTAACCAAGGAAAGGACTCTCAGTTGTAACATAAATGATACCGCAAATATGTCCATTTTACTGTAAACATCAGAAGGGCTTATCTAGTCACAAATAAGATTAATGAAAATAGGGTTAGAACTATTTGCAACATTAGAAGCAGAAAGGTACTAGAGAAAGCCTACAATAGTGAAGAAATTAACATAGCGAATATTTATGGTGTGAAGAAAAAATAAATGGCAAGGAAGTGAAAATAGAAGTAAACCAAGCAGTAAAGAAAATGCATGGAAATATGGGAAATCAAAGACTTATTAAGAGATAAGTCATCTGAAAAAAAAAGAAAAAGAACTATCGGTGGAAGAGGACGCACGAAGAAATTTTGGAGCTTCGAGAGTAGGTGTTCAATATTTGTTGGAAAAATAATTACACATTTAAAAGCATTTAGATCACTACATACCCAATTTTACAGAGTTAAAGATAGAGTTTCACTAAAGAAAAATAAACTCAGTCTCAAAAGGAAAATAAAAAGTGTTTCCACAAGAAAAAAATGGTCAATCATGGTAACTTCACTCCTATAATTTGATTCAGTCCAATAATTATATATTTGTAATCTGAGTTAATCAAGATGTTTTATAAAAAAAAAAAAAATCTTTGTTCTTGTGCTCAATTCAGTATTTTCAAAAGTGTCAGAGTTCAAAGGGGACAGTCGTTATGCCAACAAGAGATGAAAATAGTACTGCATTCTTTGTAAAAATCATCTTAATTCCTAGTATAATTAGAGTTGGCAGCAGACCTGAGAAGCAAGGGGACCTTCACAACCTTGAGCAGCTTTTCTAAACCTGTGCCATGCCCACAGTGGGAACTTAGGGTGATGCATTGCAATTTATCACTAACAAGAAGTTGTGCTGTAGACTCTCCTCCAGATTTGTATTGAACAAACAGTTTGCAATAGTAAACTTCATGTAGTTTATAGTATAAGGAAAGAGTAAAAATTAATCAGACTGGTAATACATGTTACAGATTAGAAAAGTGCCATGTGTTGGGAGACCTTACAACAGAGTGCTGTAACCTTGTCAGAGCGGCCAAAGACTTTATCCACAGAAAAAGTTTAAGACCAGCCTTGAAAGATGAAATACCCTACTTGTGAGTCTGGGTGGAAGGCAGTATGCAACTGGGGAAAGCACAAGCTGAGTAACCAATACACGCGGGAGCATCTAGACAGAACAGAATTTGGAGCCTTCCAGGAACTGAAAGAAGGTGTGTGTGACTATAGATTACGCAGGAAGGGTTGTCCAAGTCATAGAGGAAATTGTAGGCTCTGCTAAGGATTAACCACTAGATAAGTGAATTCCATGGTGGAAAATATCAGTCTTTTTTTAATTTGAACTAAGAAAATAAATAATACTATGGTAGAAACACTGCTGACTTTGAAATCATAAACCTAAATGTGTGTTTCAGCTCCACTTTAGCTGAGTCCCACGTCAATAAAATGGGTTAATAATTATACTTCTACTTGCTTATGTTTTGGTCAGGATCAGCTGAGATAATGAAAAAACTACACAAAGCCTGTCCAGGAAAAAATCCAGCCATAAATGCCTCTATTTTTCATATTTACACAGCTGGATACTTTCTCGACAGCCCTCCTATAAACAGAAATGCCCTTTAAAATTAATTTATTTTTTAAAAAGATACATTAGTACCTGAGTACATATTTGCCTATCAAAAAACCTCTTGAACATATCTGTGACTTCTCTGATAGCACAGAATTCAGCAGAGACATTTAAAACCAGAAGAATGAAGCTGAAGGAACCCGAAGGTGAACACAAGGGCATCCAAAGGAAGTAGGAAAATTAGAATTTCTGATTGTTCTCAGCAATTTATATTTAATTCTTCAAAGGGAAAAATGGTGGTCTGTTTAGCAATAAAAATCTTTCAGTTCTTCCTTTCACAGGGTCCGTCTTCTTTTTAATCTCATAAACTCAAGCTTAGAGGCTTCGCTTTCTGCTGCTCGCAGAGCCTCTCGCATGCGTCTGTCTGGTTCTCTGCTCCCAGGGCGCCTGCGTGCTGGTTGGTAAATGGCACCTGCGCGGGGACTCTGAACTTCCTCAGCTCAGCTGGGCCACCGTATGGAGACTGGCTCACTGGAGGCTGCAGAGAAGTGAACTGAAGAATTACAGTCGGTTTCACTTCCCTGCCTTATGTGCCTTCAGGTGCCTCTGAAGACAGGCGAGGCCAGTGAAACGCAGAGGAGGAGGAAGAGAGAAAGCACCAATGTTAGAGAGAAAGAGTCCCTGAAAACGCAGAGCTGTTGTTGAAAAATGTGGAAAGATGGATGTGTGTGTGTCTGTGTGTGTATCCACAGTCAACATGCATATTGACAGATGCCAGCTTTAAATTTTCTGTACAGTGACTTCCGGAATGTGTTTTTTATCAGCTAAAGGTCTATTTTGTATGTGGGGGTGGGGACAGGATAGTCAACGATTCACACATCCTTGCACTGAGTGAGGAATTACTGGGTTGGGAAGGCCTATTTTTCTTCCAAAAGAAAATAGTTATATTTGTAAATCCTAGAACAAAGCAGCAGACCAGTGTCTGGCCCTGATTTCTGTTTAGCACCCCTCAATGCCAACCACATCAGAACATCCTGGGCAAATGGAAAGGATTAGAAGAGGTAATGTAAAATCTGTGTCAGAGAGGGAAACTTTGAAGGAAAAACTTTAATGCTTTAAAGATGCATACTAAGACCTCAGCACTTTCTACCTCATGTGTGTTAACAGGGGTTCATTGATACTGTGAGCAACCCCAGACAATATTGGTGTATTACAGAGGCAGAAGTATGTGCCTCATAGCACAGACCAATTTAGTGGATTGGTTACTATGACAACTGTACCACTACAGTCAGTGACAATTCCAATAATCTCCCTGTCTTAAGGTCTTCACAAGTATTCACTCCAAAATGACATTTGTAAGAAGGGGCTACAAAGTAAAGCTAGGATATGTAAAGATAGAGATGAGAGAGAAAGAGAGAGAGAAAGAGAGAGAGGGAGAAGGAGAAAAGAATGAGAAAGAGAATATGGCATAATAGGGGGTACAAATAAAAAGATTGTGTTATGATGCAAATATTTTAAACAGTTCTATTGCATAATAACTAAGACCGAAATGTCAGACAGATGTGGTAATTTACTTAATCTATTTTCAGATTGCTTATCTAGAAAATGCACATAATAATACCCACCTCATTAGAGCAGTTCTGAGTGTTGGAAGAATATATGTACAACACTTAACATGGTGCCTGGCTGTGAATACTTAATAATCGATAGCTTTTATTTTTATAGGAATAGTTGTATTTATATCTAATTTGCCTTTCCATTCCCTTGTTTGGACTCCTAATTGTATATAATGTATTCATTCCAGAACTGGATTCTCACAGCCTGAGTCTCAAGTGCTGCTCTGAGAGTGATAATGTTTCTGCTGAGTGTCCTTTTCCTCCACCTGTGAGTGAACTACAGAGCTTAGACCAATCATGAAATATGTTTCATTTTCTTGATCTGTCCATATCAGCAAATGGAAAAGTTAGAAAAGCCAAGATGGATTCCCATTAAACAGCTTTATTGTGATGTAATTTACAGATCTTCCAATTTGCTCATTTACAGTGTGTCATCTAATGGTTTTTAGTATACTCACGGTTGTGCAGCCATCACCACAATTAATTTTAGGTCATTTTTATCACCCTCTTATCAGACCCCATACCTGTTAGCAATCAGCCTCCATCCTCTCCCCAACCCCCACAGTCTTAGGCAACACTAATCCACTTTCCACCTCCATAGACCCATAAATTTGCTTATCCTGGGAATTTTATATAAATGGAATCATACAATATGAGGTATGTTTGACTGGCTTCATTCTTGTAGCATAATGTTGTCAAAGTCCATCCATGTGGTAGCACGTAGTGCTTCGTTCCTTTTTTAGGTTTTAATAGTATTTCATTGTATGGATAAAGCACATTTTTAAATTCATCAGTTGATAGACATTTGGGTTGTTTCTACTTTTTGCTATTATCAATAATACTGCTATGAACACTGATGTACAAGTTTTCATGTGGACGTATGTTTTCATTTCTCTTGGGTATAGACCTTAGAGTGGAATTGCTGGGTCACGTGGCATTCAGTTAACATTGAACAAATGGTCAAATTGTTTTCCAAAACAGTTGCACCATATGGCATTCTCACTAGCAGTGTATAAAGGTTCTGATTCTCCACATCCTTGCCAACACTTTTTATCAGTCTCTTTTTTTATGATAGCCATCTTAATGGGTATGAAGTGCTATCTCATTGTGGTTTGAATTTCACTAATAGTTAATGATAGTGAACATCTTTTCATGTGCTTATTCTCTCTCTCTCTCTCTCTCTCTCTGTGTGTGTGTGTGTGTGTGTGTGTGTGTGTGTGTGTGTGTTTGTGTTCAGGGTGGGGGAGATATCTATTCAAATCCTTTGTCATTTTTTAGGGTTTTTTGTCTTTTTCTTATTGAGTTGTGAGAGTCTTTCAAGCATTCTTTATAGGGTTTTTTATGGTTCCTAGATCATAACTGAGGCCACCTTCTGCAGGAGTTGGGAGTTCTATTTGACAAAATGAAAAGAAAATCCACACAGATGTACAATGGAAAATTTTCTAGATACTTTTATATGGTACATGTCTATTATTAAAAATCTTGGTGTTTGATGGGACAGAGGAAAATATCTGTGTTTGAGTTTGGTGTTTCTTCTTCATGTGATTATTTAGGCTTTATGTTAACTTAGATATTATATTTCTTAAGTGATAGTCTGGACTTTGTTTAACAATCCTTTATTCAAAGAAAAAATATTCATTACTCAAGTTATTTACTTAAATTTTCTCAAAGGCCATAAGAAATTTTTACTCAAACTATGTTTATACAATTATTTTAGAGTATTGAGGTAAAATTATTTGAGTGCAAAACAGTGATAACTCATAAGAACCATTGCAGAAGAAGTCAAAGGAAAACACACCTGAAAAACAGACACTCTCAGTTGAAAGTGAATGCAAAGCAGGAAACAGCCCTGCCCAGGATTTTTAGTCATGTCTGAGATTCAGCCCAGGACTTCACTACGTATCTAAGGCAGTGTCTGCCATGGAAAGGCTACATGCATCATCAGAATAACTTGTCAGTTTCATCTCCTTTTGTTACAGTTTCCTTGCAGTTTTTCTTAGGGACAAAAAAGAAACGATCTGCAGCTTTTGATAAGAAATTATATTTACGAGTCTTAGTAGGTTAGGTACTGTTATTTCACTGTCTTAGTGTGTGGATGTGGAAGAAGAATGTTTAGCAAATCATTTTGTGAGCTTAATGTTTATGCTTCTGAATGGAACCATTTCTATTGGTGTGTGTGTGTGTGTGTGTGTGTGTGTGTGTGTGTGTGTGTGTATCTATTTGAACAATCAAATTCTTGCTTTCTGTTAAAAGATTTACTTCCCTATTACATAACAAAGATGACTCCAGGCCACCATCATAGATCTGAGTGCAAAATGGTAGAAATTTTAACTTGGATTTCTTCTTTGGATATTCAAGAGATCAAAATGTTATCAAAAGTATGTGATAAATTTGTAGTTTTTAGTGTTAACTACCAACAGACCCCAAGAAAGCGGATAACCTCTCTAAATTAGCCGTGTGTGTATAGAAGACAGGCATTTTCCCTCAGCAGATGTCTTGGTCACATGGAAAAGGTACCTCATTCTACACAGTCACTTCAGAACTCCTGAAAGACTAAAAAACCTCAGCTGTCACTCAGACATTCTTATATTCGAAATTTGGAAACAGAAAGCAAACAAAACAAAACTGAAATATTTAAACACCTCTCTAATGTACTCAAATAAATTCCAGATTTGCGTTTTCTCCGGAGTTAGGAAAAACCCAATTCAACCAACAGCATTCCATGGAATGGGCACCCTCCAAGAAGGAACCCCTCAGGCCTTTTACCAGCCTAGTCGAACTGAGAGCCCAAGTTCCAAAAACAAGAGTGTTTTTTACCTAGAAAGGATAATCACACCTCAGAAAGATGTTTCTGAAAATGCTTCACCCTTTCTTATAGCAAGGAAATTTTAGAGTCCCAGAGCATAAGAAACATTGAAAATATCTAAAACCACAAAGAAATTCATCTCTATAGATTTATAGGCACTAATTAGAGTATGCCGCAAAAGTTTTTGCAAAACACTTCTCTCTATTATCTGTATTTCTTTTCTTAATATAAAATTATTGTTAGACTTATTGGGGTGACATTGGTTAGCAAGAATTACATAGGTTCCAGGTGTACAATTCTATAGTGCATCATCTATTTGTTTCATTATATGTTCACCACCAACTGTGACTTCTGTTTCCATCACCATATATTTGGCTCCTCCTCTTCTGCACCCACCCCTGCCCTCTTACCCCCAAATAACCATTAAACTACTGATTGGGTCCATGAGTTTTTTGTTTGTTTGTTTGTTTGCTTTTTCTTCATTGCTTTCAGTTTTATGTTCCACATATGAGTGAAGTCATGTAGTTCTTGATTTTGTTTAACATGATAATCTCTAGGTCCATCCATTTTGTCACAAATGGCAAAATTTCATCATTTCTTATAGCTCAGTAATATTCCACAGCTTCTTTATCCAGTCATCTATCAAAGGGCACTTTGGTTGTTCCCATGTCTTGGTATCCGTGAACAGTGCTGCAATGAGCATTGGGGTACATAAGTCTTTGCGGGCTAAGGTTTTCAGGTTTTTTAGGTAGATCCCCAAAAGGGGGGTTGCTGAGTCATATGGTAACTGCATTCCCAATTTTTGGGGGAACCTCCTGTCAGTCCCCAGAGGGTTAAAGCTAAGCCCACTGTAAAGGGTTAAAGCCAGGCCCACCGCCCAGGCTTGACCTTGGTATAATCAGTCCCTGTCTGGGGTTGAGAAATTCCTGGTGCTGACAGTTACTGCGCATGTACCGCCTTATGTAACCATGAAAATCTAAACAATTGCTACTGGGCAGATGCGGCAAGATGCCACTTTTGTTTGAATACGTATATGTAGTCCCAGGTGCGCAATAAAGTAGCTTGCTTGCTGGTGTGCTTATGGTCCCCGTGTCGGCTCCGCGTGTTTTTTCAATTGGGTGTACCACTGCCGAAACCTGCCCTGCCTGGAAACCTTGGCAATGACACCTCCACACTGTCTTACATAGCAGTTGTACCGATTGCATTTCCACCAGCAGTGTGTGAGAGTTTCTTCTTCTCCACAGCCTCTCCAGCACTTGTTATTCCTTGTCTTATTGATAACAGCCATTCTAATCAGGTGTGAGGTGGTATCTCATTGTGGTTTTGATTTGCATTTCCCTGATAATGAGGTTAAGCATTTTTTCATGTCTGTTGGGCATTTGTATTTCTTCATGGGAGAAGCATCTGTTTAATCCTTCTGCCCACTTTTTAATCCAATTAGATTGTTTTTTTGTTGTTAAGTCGTACTAGTTCTTTATATATTTTAGATATTAGACCCTTA
Source organism: Lyroderma lyra (assembly GCA_004026885.1). Lineage (NCBI taxonomy): Eukaryota > Metazoa > Chordata > Mammalia > Chiroptera > Megadermatidae > Lyroderma > Lyroderma lyra. Next base: position 432,427 of record PVJL010000049.1, read on the forward strand.
TGTGATGAATTATTTGCAGATATTTTCTCCCATTCAGTTGGCTGTCTTTTTGCTTTATTGATGGTTACTTTTAATGTGCAGAAGCTTTTTAGTTTGATATAGTCCCATTCATTTATTTTTGCTGTTACTTCCCTTGCCTTTGAGGTCAGGTTCATGAAGTCTTCCTTGAGTCCTAGGTCTAAAGTTTGGTACCAATGTTTTCTTCTATACAGTTTATTGTTGCAAGTCTGATATGAAGGTCTTTAATCCATTTTGAGTTAATTTTAGTATATGATGAGAGTTTACAGCTCAAATTCATTCTTTTGCATATGTTTTTCCAGTTTTCCCAGCACCATATACTGAAGAGGCTGTCTTTTCCCCATTGCATATTTTTTGCTCCTTTATAAAAAATTATTTGTCCATAAATTTGTGGATTTATTTCTGGGTTTTCAATTCTGTTCCATTGCTCTGTGTATCTGTTTTTCTGCCAATGCCAAGCTGTTTTGATTATTGATGCTTTGTAATATAAATTAAAATTGGGAGCAGGATACCACCAGCCTTATTCTTTTTATGTAGCATTGCTTTGGCAATTTGAGGTTTTTTGTGGTTCCATATAAATCTGATAATTTTTTTATCTATTTCATGAAAGTATGATTGTGGGATTTTGATAGGAATTGCCTTAAATCTGTAAATTGCTTTGAGTAATATGGCCATTTTAACAATGTTAAGTCTTCCTACCCATGTACATGGAATATCTTTCCATTTCTTTGTGTCCTCTTCAATTTCTTTCAGAAGTGTCATAGTTTTTCATGTATAAGTCCATCACATTCTTTGTTAATTCCCAGGTATTTCATTCTTTTTGTTGCAATAGCAAAAGGTATTGACTCTCTCATTTCTTTTTCTGAAGATTTGTTGTTTGTATATAGGAATGCTGTTAATTTTTGTACATTGATTTTTATATCCTGTGATTTTGCTGTATTCATTTATTGTTTCTAATAGTTTCCTGGTGGAGTCTTTGGAATTTTCTATCTAAAGGATCATGTCATCTGCTAATAGTGACAATTTGACCTCTTCTCTACCAATTTGGGTCTCTTTTATTCTTTTCTCTTGCCTTATTGCTCTGGCTAGAACTTCCAGTACTATATTGAATAGCAATGGTGACAGACGGGGCATCCCTGGCTTGTTTCTGATTTTAGGGGAATGGGCTTCAGCTTTTCCCCATTCAGTATGATATTAGCTGAGGGTTCGCCATATATGGCCTTTATTATGTTGAGATATTTTCCTTCTATACCCATTTTATTTAGTGTTTTGATCATAAATAGATGTTGTATCTCATTGAATGCTTTGTCAGCATCAATTGATATGACCGTATGGTCTTTATCTTTTATTTTGTTTATGTGGCATATAACATTGATTGATTTTTGTATGCTGAATGATCCTTTTGCATGCTGAGTGAACCTGGGATGAAGCCCATTTGATTGTGATGTATAATCTTTTTGATGCAGTGTTGTATTCTATTTTGTATAATATTTTGATTAGAATTTTTGCATCAGTGTTCACTAGAGATATTGGTTTGTAGTTTTTTTTTTTCCATGTTGTCTTTACTGGACTTTGGTATTAGTGTAATGTTGGCCTGATAGAATGAACTAGGAAATATTGCCTCATCTTCAATTTTTTGTAAGAGTCTGAAGAGGATAGGCGTTAATTCTTCTTTGAATGCTTGGTAAAATTCACTGGTGAGACCATCTGGTCTGGGGCTTTTGCTTCCAGAGAGGTTGTAGATAGTCATTTCAAATTCTTTACTGTTGATTGGTCTATTTAGATTATCCAATTATTCTTGACTCAGTCTAGGCAGGCTATAAGTGTCTAGGAACGTTTCCATTTCTTCTAGGTTCTTAAATTTTGTGGCATAAAGCCCTTCATAATATTTTCTTATAATCCTTTGTATTTCTGTTGTATCAGCAGTAATTTCTCCCCTTTCATTTCTAATTTTGGATATTTGCATCCTTTCCTTTCATCCTTCGATTAGTCTAGCCAGGGTTTGCCAATTTTGTTGACTTTCTCAAAGAACCAGCTCTTTGTTTTATGAATATGGTCTACTATCTTTCTGTTCTCAATTTTGTTTAGCTCTGCTTTAATTTTTATTATTTCTTTCCTTCTGCTGACTTCGGGGTTTTTCTGTTCTTCTTTTTCTAGTTCATTAAGATGGGATGTTAGGATGTTCACTTGTGGTTTTTCTTGTTTCTTAAGATAGTTCTGTAATGATATAAATTTCCCTCTTATTACTGCTTTCACTATGTCCCAATAATTTTGATATGTTGTCTTTTCATTGTCATTAGTTTCTATGTATTTTTTAATCTCTTCTTTTATTTGTTCTTTCATCCTGTCATTTTTAAATAAGATGTTGTTTAATCTCCACATATGTGACTTTTATCTGCTTTCCTTTTGCTGTTGATCTCCAATTTCAGTGTTTTGTGGTCTGAAAACACACTTGGTATGATTTCAATCTTCTAGAATTTGCTGAGGCTACTTTTGTGTCCTAGCATATTGTCTATCCTTGAGAATGTTCCATGTACACTAGAAAAGAAGGTCTAGTCTTTTTTTGCTGGATGAAGTATCCTATAAATGTCAATTATGTACAATTGCCATAATGTGTCATTTAGAGCTAATATTTCCTCATTTATTTTCTGTTTGGATGATCTGTTTATGGCTGTTAAGGGGGTGTTTAGGTATCCTACAATGATTGTGCTTTTGTCAGTTTCTCCTTTCAGATCTGTTAGTAGTTGCTTTGTATATTTTGGTGCTTCCTGACTGGGAGAATATATATTAATTAGTTTCAAGTCTTCTTGTTGTTGTATTGTGCCTTTTATCACTATGTAATGTCCATCTTTGTCTCTTGTTATCTTTTTTAACCTGAAGTTTACTTCATCAGATATGAATATGGCAACTTCTGCTTTTCTCTAGTTACCATTTGCTATTGTTTTCCATCCTTTCTCTCTGAGCCTGTGTTTGTCCTTATGGCTGAGATGTGTCTCTTGGAGACAGTGTATGGATGGATGGGTTTTGTTTTTTAATCCAGTCTGCTACTCTGTGTCTTTTTATTGGTGAGTTCAGTCCATTAACATTTAGAGTGATGATTGATATGTGAGGATTTCCTATGGCCATTACTTCCTTTTTTGTTGTTGTTGTTTTTTGTTTCTTTTTTGTTGTCCCAACTCTATTCCATTTATTCTGATGTTTTGTTCCAGGTTGAAGAGCCTCCTTCAGTATTTCTTGAAGTGCTGGCCTTGTGCTGGTAAATTCCCTCAACTTCTATGTGTCTGAGAAGGTCTTTATTCCTCCTTCATATCTGAATGATAATTTTGCTGGATAATTTATTCTTGGGGGGAAGTCTCTCTTTTAATATTTTGAATATTTGCATCCACTCCCTCCTGGCTTGTAGAGTTTCTGGCTTGAGAGGTCTGATGCCAGCCTGATGGGTTTACTTCTAAAAATTATAGTTCTTTTTTCCCTGGCTGCCTTAAGAATTGTCTCATTGTCTTTGGTTTTTGACATCTTCAGTACAATGTGACTTGGAGAAGATCTGCTAGGGTCCAGGTATCTAGGGAACCTATTTTCTTCTTGAATTTGGGGTTCCAGATATTTCCATAGGTTTGGAAAGTTCTTGTCTACTATTTGTTTGAGTATGCTATTTGTAGAGTGCTCTGCTCCTTCTTTCAATCTTATTATCTTAATGTCGTTTTGTCTTATGGAGTCAGATAGTTCTTGCAGAGTTCTTTCAATCCTTTTGATTCTGTATTCTCTATCTTCCTTTTTCTGAGATGTTTCAATGTTCTGACATTCAATATCACTAATTCTTTCTTCTATCTGATTGGCCCTGTTTCCTATGGCAGTTATTTCCTTTTTCACTTCTTTTATTGTATTATTTATCTCTTGAATTTCCATCTTGTTCTTCCTTATAGTTTGAATTTCTTGGTTAAAATGTTTCTTTTGCTCATGGATTTCCTTTCTGAGATCATTCTTCTCAGCTATGGTGTTCTGCCAGTATGTTTTCATTTCTCTGAGAGACTTCAGAATGAATACGTTATCTTCTCTGTCACTTAGCTCATAAATTTCTAGATCTTTAACATCCTTTTCTGGAGATTTTTCATCTTCCTTCTGAGCAGCTTTAAATCCTAAAGTACTCATATTGTCTATTGTGGTCTTCTTAAGAATGAGGGCTTTATTTCCAGCAGAGCCTAGGAGATCCCTTTCTTTCTCTGACTAGTATTTTTGTGGTGTCTTGCTGTATAGCAAATACTAGGTGGCACTGGGGGCAAGTTTTGGGAGAGAAGGGAGGTGTTTAAGCCATATCACTGGTCTCCACCAGCATTTAGAGGCAGGGTGCGTCAGTCCGCCATCTTTCCACTCCCTGCAGTTCACTGGGGAAGCTGCTGGAGAAGGGGGAGGCTAACAAAATGTAAACTGAGGCCGCTCAGCTTCCTGCATTTCATTGGGGAAGCTGGGGGAGAGAGGGGAAGCCAATGGAATGCAGGCTGAGGCCATTTACATTGGTCAGGATGAATACCATAAAATCTGCCTTTCTCCCTTTTCCAGTGTTTTACTCCAGGCCGAGTTTTAGCAATTCATTTCCACGGCAACTGCTCTGGGGCCAGATTTGCAAGCATGCTTACACTGCATTCCACTGTGCTGTATCTGTGGACCTCTTCCCACCTAGGACTGTTCAAATGCCTTGCTCAGCTTCCTTGCTGCTCAGAGATTCAAAGCTTGGTTCCCAGACTTTGTCTCTAACATGCTGCATTTAGGTCCAGTTCCCTTACAGTCTCCCAGTGTTCTGGCCATTCTGGCCTCCACTCTTGTCACTGCTTGAACTCTCCCTTCCCCTGTATAGTACTTGATTTCTTTCTATTTTCTTCAGTTAGGCACAATGGGATCAGGTCTTGATCTGTCTCTGCTACCTCCTTTCTCTCCTACTCACCCCTCTTTCTCTAACCTTCAGGTATTTTCTTGCAATACATGGATTTCTCAGTTGTCACTGTGCCACTCAGGGTTTCCCATGTTGAATCCTGGCCAGCGGTTTAATTGTATTTTCCATGAGAGGTTTTAGGGACCTCCTCTCTGGTCACCATCTTGCTGAACTCCCTCTGTATTTGTTGTTAACCCTCCTAGCTGCCGTTATTTTGTTGGAACATGTTATCCATTAATATTTACTGCACATGTACAGTAGGTGAGCTCCAAACAGAGGAGGAAATCAGGAGCCTGTCTCCACATGTTACAAATTCTCCACACACAGTGTAGTTGATGGGCTGTTATAATGTATAGCTGTTGTGTGGTGAAAATTAGGGAGCTCCTTTCTCAAAGCAGTTATGAAAGTTTTGCCATAGAAAGCTCATTTTCCAGTGTTAATTCCCAAAAATGAGTGTCTTTTTCTGCCTTATGTTCTTGTTGGCTGGACAGTCGTGTTAAAGAGGGTTAGATTAGTCTGCTTGAGCTGCTATAACAAAAGAACACATATGGGGAGGCTTAAACAACAGAAATTTGTTTTGTCACAGTTCTGGAGGCTAGAAGTCCAAGATCAAAGTGCCAGCAGGATTGGTTTCTGGTGATGCCTTTCTTTTTTACTTGCAGACAGCTGCCTTCACCTGGTGGTCTCACATGGTCTTTCCTCTGTGTATAGGTAGATAGAGAAAGAGAGAAAGGTCTGCTTTCTCTTCCTTTAGAGCCCCACTCTTATGACCTCATTTAAAACTTAATTACCTCTTAAAGGCCCTATCTCCAAGTATAGTCATTTTGAGGGTTAGGACTTCAACATGAATTTGGGAGTGACAAAATTCAGTTCAGAACAAAGGCTTAGAATAGGACACAAAAAATTAGAAGATAGGTTAAGGAAAACTGAAATGTTACTTCTCAACTATTTTTATGCAGGCAAAGTTATATAGGCAATTGAGCAATTATCCAGATCAGCGTTATATTAATAGCTCTTCTGGTAATACAAAGCTAGAAGGAAAAAAAAAAAAGTAGGTCCTCTTTTCTCAGTCCCAGAAAATCTGGCCTAAATCACTAGTTCTCTTAAGAATCAACCATAGAGCTTTTTAAATAAAAAGCTCCCGCAGCCCTTCCCCAGAAATTCTAAATAAATCAATCTGGAATGTGGACCTAGAAACCTGCATATTTAGCAATATCTCAGGAGGTTTTCTTTCTGGTGGTTTTTAAACCACACTTTCAAAATCATGGGATGAAAAAAATGGCTTGTTTTCCAATTTGGTACATCCCTGTAGAAGGTACATCCCTGATAGTAATTTACTGAGATGTAAAGTTGAAGAAAATTTGTTGCAAAATTAAAAGAAATCTGATTAACTGACATGAGAAAAGAAATGACTCATAGGGAAAGTTACTAAAATTACCAGGCTCTAGGAATTTATTTCCCATTGATGAGGTTTGGGTACCTAGTACACTAGAGAATTTTCAGAATAATTCAAGCCACACAGTATAGTGTCTGCAATTCAGCTTCAAAGAATGTGGTAAATTTTCCCAGAATAATTGGTTTCTGCCTGTCAAAGATCTGATGATGGAAAAGAATATTGTCAGAGATTGGCTGACTGGTTGGAACTTAGAGGCTTCTGCAAATGCTTTTTCTGGAGAGGGTGAGGATGGGGGCAATTGGAGGTCATCCTAGACCCCGCAGAGCCCTAGAGCTAAGGTTTACTTTAGCACTTAGCCCCTCCAAGGTTGGTGACACAGCAAAGAACAGGAAGAACTAGCCCCCCACGGGGAGGGAGAGGAAAAGAGGAGGAGGAGAAGAGATTTCCTATTTCACCTATAGCAGCAGGGTGTCCTAAACTGGAGGCCACAAGCCACATCTCACCATCTCCAGAGAGTACGTGCGCGCGCGCACACACACACACACACACACACACACACACACACACATTCAGGCCTGCTTCAGTCTCTTATTGCTTATCTACCCCCAAATAAGGGTAACCTTCTTCATTGCTCTTAACCCCAGGATGATTTCATAGAATTATTCTTCCCCTAAAAATAAATTCTGACCCATTTAGAAGCTATCAACTGAAATTCTACACACACCCTTTTTTTTGAAGATGGGCCCCTATATCTTGCCCTGAATATTACAAGAGAAGCCTGGAGTAATATAATATATTCCGTTACTAACTAACTTTTCTCACTGTCTCCCTGTGTGGCCACTCCTGCAGCGACTCTCCGACTGGAAACAACCTGCTTGGCAGGAGGCCTGCTCTAGGTCCTCAGAATAAGATTCCTGGTTTCCCCACCAGAAAGCTCTCCCTGGAGTTAGAGTAAGGGATAAAGTCAGACTCTACAGCAGTGGTTCCCAACCTTTTTCCACTTGTGTACCCCTTTTAAACTCATTTCTATGCATTGTACCTCTTGATTTTAAAACAGATGGTTTTAAATCCTGACACTTTTGTTCAGTGCCTATCTTAATGTAAAATAGTGGAAATGAGAGAGTGAGTTAGGAAGAAAAATTGCTAGACTAAAAGCACAAGCCACAGATTTAATTCTACAATATTCATAACACAGTTGAATATTGATAATGATGATCAAGTATTTAAACATTAAATAAAACTACTACAATTAAAGACAACGTACTTTTACTCAGTCAATAACTAAACTGATCAAATAGTCTGGCTATGGATGTAGTTATATGTTTGGGGAAGTTCTAGAAATGTTGCGAATGGACTGCTCTGAAACTGTGTGTAATGACTGGTAGGAGAGCGATTTGGGAGAAGTGTTCATAGCCACGCCCTCACCAATCATCATTTGCTACCATGATCTAATTTTAAAGTGTCTCCATTAACGGTGATTCGAACTTAACATTTATTGCTGCATAACTAGCATTTTGCATGTTTTTACTTTACCTTTTTTTTCTTTGCCATTACTGATTATTTTTCATATACCCCCGAATAGCTTAGCATGTATCCCTGGGGATACATGTACCACGTCTTGGGTACCGATGCAGTCTGGATTATCAGGAGGGGTCTAGCCACAGTCCCCCTCAGCATCAGATTGAGTGCCTGAACTTCTTTCTTTGGAATGTGATTCTGTTAAAATATTCATTTTTACTGTTGTATCCTGGACAATCAGAGACAAGTCATTTTAGCTGGATATGTTATTCCTAAACTTGAATTTTCAACATTATTCTGTGTTCTTGTGTTTTTCTGCATTTTTTTCTTGTACAACAGGTATTCCGTTTCCTCAGGTCAGGAAATCACTCTTCTCTTCAAAAGGCTGGCCAGATGGGAGAGAGAGAGGAGTCTCAATAATGAGATTGGTTCTCAGGAGGCAGCATAGGCTAATAATCGGGCTTTATTTGGAGTTTTAACACAGGCATTACTTATGAGTTCATTACTAACATGAGAGTGATGCTTTATCTCCTTTTGTCACTAGGCTACCCAGAGGTGGAATGGCTCCTTTGTGACAGGCTGCACAGAACCACTTCTCTCTTGAACAAGGAGAAGCACTTGCTTGCTCCAATCACACAAACGTTGCTTGCACCCACCAGCTTGCTTGGTGGTTGGCAAGTGCTATTGAGCAGTGAAACCCTGTGTCCCACTTGCAGGCAGAAGGATTAGTCTAAGAGGTAATACTTGCCACATGATTCCTCACAGGGATGTGGGGAGGATTAATGAGATGTTATTTTCATTGCAGTTTATGCTTTTCAGAAGAAAAGCACTAAGTACTAGGTATTAGAATTAGGGATTATATAGGTAATCAAGCAAAGAAGATATTCAACTGCTTCTAGTTCCTAAGGGAGGCTTTAATTGGGAGATGGGGAAGGAGGAAAATTCAGTGAATATAAAGTTAGCTGAAGCCATTGTCTCTCATGAAGCAAAGGACCAAGAATGGAGTGTGAAGGGATATAAACAATGTAAAGATAGACCCATTCTGGCCCTTGAGATTTAGGATCTAAGTCAGGGGTGTCCAATCTTTTGGCTTCCCTGGGCCACATTGGAAGAAGAATTGTCTTGGACCCCACATAAAATACATTAACACTAACAATAGTTGATGAGCTGGGGGGGGGGAAGTAGCAAAAATATCTCATAATGTTTTTTAAAAGTTTACGAATTTCTGTTGGGCCACATTCAAAGCCACCCTGGGACACATTTGACCCATGAACCCTGGGTTGGGCAAGTTTGATGTGACTGAGTCTTGGGGAAGCCTACATTTCATGGATTCTGGTGAAGACCTTAAGGCTTTTGTGTCATTTCTACCTCCGCCATCATTAGCCAGTCTATAGGTTTGGTGCCTAGAGAAATGTGGCAAACGCATAGGCAAACTGTGCCATCCGCGTGCTAGAGGACACAGTAGCATTCTGGAATTAGTACCTTTTAGGGAAGAATTGTGGAAAACCCTTTGTGTGGTACAAGGTCTGGGATGAGGGGTGAGGAGGACAGGGGACGATGTCTAATTATAATTGCCCTGTGCAAAGCTACAGTCAATAAAGATGGTGATCTTATCATAGTCAAACATATAATTGGCAGAGTGGAAATGTAACTAGGTTTTCAGAGATCCAAATGTTAAAGTCTTGGTTTCTTCCACTTACTGTGTAGTGTGTTCTCAGCTATGGTTTACCTACCACTGGTCATATATGAGACAATTTCAGATAGGACATGAGAAACCTTTTTAAATTTTATATTAGTAGGTTAGGTATTACCACACTTTACTATATTACCATATTTAACATGTATAATTCATAAATATATTGCTTAGAGCAATGATTCTTAATACTGGTTGCACATTAGAATCACACAGAAAGCTTTTTAAAAAAAACACCAATGATGGGATTCACCCTAGATCATTAAATGGGAATCTCTGAGGGGTACCCCCATCCTAGATATATTTTATAAAAGCTCTTCCAGGTAACTCTAAAGAGAAGCCAGCATTGAGAATCACTAGGAGAGACTAGAATTAAACATTTTTTTAAAATAAGCAGCTTTATAAAATATTAAGTAAATAATATACCGTATAGAAATGGCAAATATCATGAAGGTCCTATATTGTGCTAATAACTGAAATTTGGTAAACATCCCTCTATCATGGGTAGTTCCCATCCTATGAGACAAAACTGATCTTGAAAAACAAAGAGAAAACCAGAGATATCTAATAAAAACAATGGATGTGATGATACGGTAATAACAAAACTGGTTATTTGGGCATGCTCAAGTAAGGATAAAAAAACAGAGGGGTTTGGGACAGGGCAGAGTACAGTAGCAGGTTAGATTTGGGGGTTAGTCAGTAAGACTGTCTGTTCCCCAATATATTACCCTCTGACTCTTTCACCTGGTAATTCAGAAATGTGTCTTTTCTTCGTTTCCTTTTGCATTCTGATGCCCCCACCACCACACTCACAGATTGGACCTTAAAATAGATGATTAAAATGAAGACAAAGAAAGACTCTATAATGACACGTTCCTGGATAGTGATATTACCAGTGACTTTGACTCTTTTCACTCATTCATTTTTTTATTCACAATTTCTTCATTCATACAAGAAACATTTATTGAGCACCTACTATATTGCTTTTAAGTACAGTCAGAATTTTTCTCTGAACAAGCATTATTTTTATAATGTGATTAAAAATATCTTAAGGTTACTTCCATTTTAGAAAAACTAAATGTTTATGACTGACCATTCTCTAGTCACAATACCACAAGTGAGACTCAAGTGGCGTGACTATGTCATCAGAAGACATCTTGTTAAGGCATTTTCAGCCACACCTGAGAATCACAAAAGGGTTGTGTGGAAAAGCCCTAGAGATATTTTGTCTGTGATATGGAGGAAATAAAATTCATCTGCAGGCACTAGAAACAGGCCCAAGCCCCTTTTCCTCTATTCTTTCATCTGTTAAATGGGGATAATGATACTTTGTGTTTACCTACTACCTCAGAGAGGCATTATCAGATCTATTTAAAGGCTCTTCCCATGAAAGTGGCTGTGTAATTACCAAGAACAGCTATGATAAAGAAACCTAAATACAACAGCAAATCAGCTAGAACAAATTCTCAAGGGAGTTTACTTCTCCGGAAAAATTGAAGAAAAGGGGTAGCAGCTCTCCTCTGGGGACTTCTGGGTACCCTGCTAGCTGGCAGTTTAGGGAAGGCTAGCTGCTTTTCAAAGTCTCCTCCCGGCTATCACTTGGGATCTTCTTCTGCTTACATTTTCCCCACGGTCTGAACAGTTACCATCTGAAGTTCCTCTTTCAAGTTTTTTTTTCTGATCTTAACTATGAAACTCTTTTATCCCTAAAAAAAAAAATCTCAAGCAAGGCATTTATCTACGAGAGATGAAAGTAGAGACATGCAGAGAGAGAAGAGAGGTTATAATGTGGGGGAAATGAACATTTTATAGATGATAGAAAATCAGAAATTTATTAGTTTTAAAAAAGAGGAAGTAATTGATTATTAATGTCAGGTTTTGCTTAAATTCTTTTGACCAAGTATGTAGGATAGATTAGATGGGAGCAGGAGAAAGCCAAGCCAGCTGAATCAGGCTAATGGCAGTGTGGCTGGAATAAAGAGAGGTTGGAGAAACAATGATATTCTAGAATCTTGGCAACACATTGAATATAGCAAGAAAATGGGAGAAAAGTCACAATTACCATAAAATTTAATAGCTCAAATATCATTAGGTTTGGTTACTTCCTCAACAGAGAGAGACAGCACCCAGTAGAGTGAGTAGGTTGAATTTATGAATGAGATCTGGATCAATACCATTGTAGAAAGCCCAATGGTTTTGTGTTTTTCTGAAATTTGTTTATGCAGTAAATAGTTTATAAATAGGCTATTTATAAACAGTGCAGCCTACGCTATCTGAATGGTTTCTAAGTAATGAAGGAAAATGCCAAAATTCCAAAGACTGATTTTCAAATGAGTGATTTATAAGGTTAATAGTTATGCATAATAGTTATCATTTACCCATTGATTGCTGTAATAATTAGGTAATATGTTCCACATGCAACACAGGTGTCAGTTGGTGAACTCCCACATTTGATTAAGATTTAGGAAAATTATTATGAAACCCTGCAATACTATGTCCTATAGAAATCCAAAACCTGTTCTGATGTCTGTGAATCCATAGAGGTTTGCATCTTCCTGGCTTTTCCTGTCTCCCAAATCACTTTCATACATCGCCTCTAAACCATCAGATGTGAAATTTCCCTTCCGCTGTTGCTTGTATAAAATACTAAACCATCATAGGTTTAGGGAAGCCCACTGAAACTGGCAAGTCATCGGAAAGAATCATAATTTTTTCCAATCTGCTCCAACTGGAATATGTTGGGAGCATCAGTTTTGCAAAGGCATTCATCTTTCAAGGAATCAGCAGCAAAAAGTGCCTTTTATTTACTGAAGAAGGTTGTTTTGTTTACAAGTAGTAACCATTTATTTTCCCCTTACACTTAGATGACTTCATTTAGTCCTTGAAACATTCCCACTTTACAAATGAGACAACTGAGGCTAAAAGAGGTTGAATACCAGCCCAAGGATATAAACGCATGAAGTAGTAGAAACAGAATGTGAATCCAGACCTCATTGACTCTTAAAATTAACTCAACTCAGTTTACGTTGCCATTTCAAAACTGCTTAGATTTTTCATCAAATCTTTACGTTTCAGGAAAAAAAGGTGGGGCATACTCTCCTGAAGATGACATACGGGGAATTACAAAGTAAAAATCCCAGTGATTTAGTATTTCAGAAAGAGTTAAGATAATTAAAATATCTGAACAATGGAAGTGCAGCTGTATTATTTTTAACAAATAAAACTTGGAAGGAGACATAGGCCACTAGTCAAACCTGCAGGTTGCAAAGAGGAATAGCTAATATTGATGCTGATGGTGAGGAGATAGAGAAGGAAAAGGAGGAGGAAAGTTAGCATTTATAAGAGTGCTAAGTAACTGCCAACTTGCCTCCTCCTTTTCTTTCTCCTAGCATGTCTTTAGCACTGTTATAAATGTTTTATATGCAGTCTTTCTTTTAATCCTGAAAATTAAAAAAAAAAAAGCTATGCCTTAGTTCAATTATTAACTCTATTTCATAAATAAGGTTAAAGAGAGCGAAGAGGCTATCCCAAGGTCACTCATCTCAGAAAAGCTGAAGCCGGGTGTCTCATCCTAACTGTGAAGTTTACACCCTTACAACCAGGCTGCCCTGCTTCAGGAATCATGATATTTTCAATAAATGTTCTCACTAGGGTGAAAGTAAGTACCACTAAAAATAGTCATGCATTATGGTGGTGGAAGGGGAACTGCCTCTGTGTGGTGAGCACACAATGCAACCCAGGTCATATATCATGGAATTGTACCCTTGAAACCTATATAATTTTAGTAACTGATATCACAACAAATTGAATTTCTAAATAAACAAATAAATAAATAGTTATGCATTTGATAGCTCAAATATTTAACTAAAAGAAGGATAGAGTAGGAAAACCCAGCTTGAAAACACTTGATTTTATAAAAAATATCTGTATTTATACCCAGCTGGAAGCAGAATAGGGACCTAGCACTGTGCTGTGACTGCTAAAATGCTATTCTGATTTTACAAAGCCTTAAAAAATAGCATCTGGGAGTTCCCTGATGGTGTAGTGGCTTAAGGCTTCAGCGCTGGTGCTGTCGATGCTGCGGCCTGGGTTCGATTCCCAGTCAGGGAGCTACCCACATACTAAAAAGAAAAAAAAATAGCATCCATCATATCACATATCACATTTACTATATTGTGTGCCATTCTGACCTCCACATTTTTGAAAGGGACAATGAAATCTAGAGATACTCAAAGGTAGTGAACAGGATGGTAAGGAAAATGGAAACTTTTTCAGAAAGAAGTGGAAATTTTCAACATGGAAAAGAGAAGACATATTGTAACTATCTTTCGATATTTAAAGTGCTTCCATGACACAGAGATGGGAAATTGCTCCTTTTCTCTAGAAATCCTAGATATTATAATAGATTTTTAACTCAGAATAAGGGGAAAAAAATGTCAAAGTTTTCAAACAACTTTCTACAATAGAGTAGATTTGAAAAACTAAGGTTCCTTTTATTATGAATTCAAATGGATAAGAATTACTTATAAGAAAAAACTATTGAAAGGATTTCTATGTGATGTAGAGAACCAGGTAAGTCAATGGCCTCAAGTTTGGGTCTGTGTGAGAAGAAACTGGAAGACTCTGACATTATTGATTTTTAAGCCCTCGTCCCATTTAATCACAATCTGGGAGTTGGGATGTGACAATTTCTATTAAATATCTAAATTTTATAATTCCCTCAGATGATTCTGGTTATTTACCAGACTTGGGAATCACTGAACCAGATTACTTCAAAGTTCTCTTCTCACTCTCTGATTTAACGATTCTTAGAACATGGCAGAATATTTTCTTTTATAAATAAATGAGAATTATTTATAATTTCAAAAATTAATTTAGTCTAAATGTACATTGGTAGCTCTAAAGTGCTGACAGACCACCTGATTTTTTTAATAGTTAAAATACTTTTAATTTTTTATTGACACACAAAAATGTACATATTTCACATATACACTTTGGTAGGTTTGAAGATAAGTATACACCTGTGAAACTATTACCATATGAGGGCTGTCCGGAAAGTATCCAGCCATGTAATATGAAAAATAAAGGCATTTATAGCTGGATATTCTTCTAGACAGCCCTCATATATAATCTCAAATTTATCACCACCTCTAGAGGTTTTCTCTCTTCCTCTTTATATCTTAACAAATTTTTAAGTATACAATAGGTTATTATTAATCATGTGTACTGTGCTATACAGTAGATCTCTAGGAGTACTCATCTTGTGTAAATGAAACTATGTACCCTTTGATCTTTACCTCCCTGATTCCCCTTTCTTCCAGCCCCTGGTAACCACTAATCTCCTCTCTACTACCATGAGTTCAACTATTTTAGATTCCTACATAAGTGAAATCCTTAGTATTTGTTCTATACCTAGGTTATTTCACTTAGCATAATGTCTTCTAAGTTCATCCATGTTGTAGCAAATGGTAGGCTTTACTCCTTTATTAAAACTGATTAATATTCCTTTGTATTTATACACTGTATTTTTCTTTATCCATTCATCTTTCGATGGACTTGTAGATTATTTTCATGCTTTTGCTAATGTAAATAATGCTGCAATGAACATGTGCACATATTCCTTCAAAATCCTAATTTCAATTATTTTTGGTATATACCAAGAGGTGGGATTACTGGACCATATTTTTGTGTTTACTTTTTAATTTTTGAAGAACCTGTGTATTCTTTTCTATAGTGACTGCACCAATTTACATTCCAAGGCACTTTACAAATGATTACATAAATTTGTCAATAACCATTAGCCATCAGAGAAGTACAAATCAAACCACAGTTCAAGTCTACTACATACTCATCAAAATGACTAAATTGAAAAATCTTACATACATACATACATACATGAATAGATACATAGATATTCACTTTTGTAAAACTACAGAGTGATCATTACTTTCATTCCAAGCTGATGGATATGTAAGTTGGTCTAATCATTTTGGGAAACTATTTGGCAATATCTACTAAAGCAGAAAATATGCATAATTTATGTTTCAACAATTCCATTCTTAGGTATGTTACCAATATAGGTACATACTCATACCTATGTTCTCCATAATACCTGTGCATGAGTAATCAGAGCAATGGTATTTATAATATGCAAAAACTGCAAAAAAATAAAGTCCATCAATACTGGAATGCATAAATATATAGTATTCACAACACTAAACAAAATTCATTAATGGCATTAAAATAACTGTAACTACACATAGTGATATGGATATCATAAACAGAATTTTTAAAAAGAGTACCCCTGGCATGTTTCCATTTATATAGTTTAAAATCCTTATAAACTTTTAAATTAGGCATTACTGATTTATGGTTTTAGAAAATGATATAATGATAGCCACCGTTTTTTGGATTGGAGGAGAAGGGAAAGCACCATGACTGGCAGAGAATACAATGGGATTTTTTGTGGGTGCTCTTAATGTTCTTTTCTTTTTTTTAAATAAAGTTCATCTGATTTCTTAAATAGGTTAAAACTTTTCTTTCAATCTAGTCAATGAAAACTGTTTTTATGTATCATGAAAAGAAAAACCTTACCTGGCTTGTTTTCCAATTATTAAATTTCCAAATCACTGAAATAAAAATAAATGAGACTTTACCATACTTAGAAAACCAGTATGAAGAAAAATTTGTTTACACCAGGAGGTTTTAGGTCATCCTTCAATCATTCATCCCCAGAACCAAGAGTACATATGCGCACAAGCACACAAGCATACATAGACGCACACACTCACAAATGTGACAAATGGTAAATGTTGGGCAGTTACTGAGACGGAACAAAGGAAATCTTCAAATTCCACCTCCTTTTGAACCTTAGATTTTTATATGCAAGAATCTAGGAACTCAAATCAAAGGCATACGAATAATATTATTAATAATGACATACTCAAATCTTTGTTTAAATTTCTCTAATTCCTTATCTTTTAAATACTTTACTTTGGTTGCGGTGGTGCTAAGATGAGGAGTAAAAGGAAATACTTTAAAAATATTAACAGATTTGAAAAGAACATTAATTTTGGCTAAATGGTTCCCTTTGTAAAGATCTTCTAAAAGTATACTGTGTTGCCAGATGAAGGAACTCTAATTACTGCAATTGGGCAACATTTGTAGATTTTGCCCGATCTAAAATTAAATCCGTAAGGCTCTGCTAAAATTTAGGAAAGAATAATTGAAACACACGTCAGCAAGTTAATTCAGATTCTTCTAATTTTACTTTTCTAGTTCACAGGGTGTATTTTTTTATGATGTTTTCAAATTGGAGTTCACATACAACAAACAAATAGCAGGATAATCAGAATTGTCAATATCCAATACACATCATTTTTATCTGTCATTATTGTCACTGTCACTGTTATAATTGCACATTGCAAAAAGAATGGAAACATTTCTACAGGAATTATTCACATGTATTACTTTCTAGAAGTAATTGAATAGTTGACATTGCATTTATACCAAAGTAAAATATGTGGAGATTTTTCTTCTTTTTTTTTTTTTTTTTGTTTAAGAATAAGAAATGGTGAGTAATCTCTATTAGGCTCCTTTATTTGGACCCAGAAAGGTTCATTGTTTTATGTAGTGTCTAAATGTGTATTTCCTTTTTTTGTAATTGTTTTAGACTTTTCCAGTTACAGTTTACATACAGTACTATATTACTGCTAAGTGAATAACATAGTGATTGGACATTTGTATAACCTACGAGGCAATCACCCTGATAATTCTAGTACCCAGCTGATACCATACACAGTTATTACCATATTATTGACTATATTACCTATGCTGTATTTTACATCCCCGTGACTATTTTGCAACTACCAATTTGTACTTCTTAATCTCTTTCCCTTTTTCACCGATCCCCCCAACCTCCCAACTGGCAACCCTCAAAATGTTTTCTATATCTATGATTTTGTTTCTGTTTTGTTGTTCATATGTCTTGTTCTTTCGATTCATACAAGTGAAATCATGTGACAGTTGTCTGTCTCTGTCTGACTTACTCCACTTTGCAAATACCCTCCAAGTACATCCTTGTTGCTGCAAATGGCAAGGTTTCGCTCTTTTTATGGATGAGTAATATTCTACTGAATATATGTACCACCTCTTCTTTATTCATTCATCCATTGATGGACACCCACGTTGCCTCTGCATCTTAGCCAGTGTAAACAATGCTGCCAGGAACATAGGGATGTACATGTCCTTTGAAGTCATGTTTTGGGTTTTTTCGGATCAATACCCAGAAGTGGGATTACTGGGTCCTCTGTCTCTTATTATACTGTTTCATTTCAAAGTCTATTTTATCTGACGTAAGTATTGCTAGCCCAGATTTTTTTAAAAATATCTATTTGCATGAAATATATTTTCCATCCTTGTACTTTTAGTCTGTGTGTGACTTTCAATCTCAAGTGACTCTCTTGTAGGCAGCATATGTACAGGTATTGTTTTCTTATCTATTTAGGTACCCTGTCTTTCAATTAGAGAATTTAATCTATTTATATTCAAAGTAATTGTTGAAATATTATGTAGTTATTGCCATTTTATTATTCATATATTTTTCTTCTTCTTAAAGAAATCACTTTTAACATTTTTTGTAATACTGCTTTGATGGTGATGAACCCCTTTAGCTTTTTCTTGTCTTGGGAGCTCTTTATCTGTCATTCAGTTCTAAATGATAGCTTTGCTGAGTAGAGTAGTCTTGGTTGCAGGTGCTTGCTTTTCATCACTTTGAATATTTGGTGCCAATGCTTTCAGGCCTGCAATGTTTCTTTTGAGAAATCAGCTGACAGTCTTATGAGAGCTCCTTTGTGGGTAACCGACTGCTTTTCTCTTGCTACTTTTAGGATTCTCTCTTTGTCTTTAATCTTTGGCATTTTAATTATGATGCGTCTTGGTGGGGCCTCTGGGTTCATCCTATTTGGAACTCTCCATTCTTCATTAGCTCACATGTCTATTTACTTCACCAGGTTAGGGAAGATTTTTGTCATTATTTCTTCAAATAGGTTTCTAATTCCTTGTTCCCTCTTTTCTCCTTCTGGTACTCCTAAGATGTGAGTGTTGGTATGTTTGATGTTGTTCCAGAGGCCCCTTAAACCACCCTTTTTTTTTTTTTATTCTTTTGTTTTTGCTTTTCTGATTGGGTATTTTCTGCTGTCTTCTCTCCCAAAGTGCTGGTTTGATCCTCTAATCTACTGTTGATTCTCTCTAATGTATTTTTTATTTCAGTTATTGTATTCTTTATTTGTAACTGGCTCTTTTTTATGCTTCCTACCTCCATTTTTATGTACCTATCTCTTTGTTGAAGTTCTCACTAAGATCACTGAGCATCCTTATACCAGTATTTTGAACTCTGAGTCTGGTAGATTGCTTGTTTCCATTTTGTTTAGTTCTTTTTCTGGAGCTCTGTTATCTTCCTTTATTTGGGACATGTTCCTTTGTCTCCCAGTTTTGGCTGCCTGCCTCCCTGTGTTTGTTTCAATGTATTAGGTAGGGCTGCTATGTCCCCCAGTCTTAGTAGAATGGCCTCATGTATTAAGTGTCCTATGGTGGCCACCTGTGTCAGCACACCAGGAGGCAAAAGGTCTCAACAAAGAATTAAGGCCTTCTGCCAGCACTTCTGTATGGAAGAAAGCTGCCCCTCTAGCCCTCACCCTGAAGCAGGACAATTTAGTTCCTCCCTGTACATCACTGGTGCCTTTCCAGCTGCTGCCCCAGTGTTGGTGTTCAGAGTGAATAAGTCCATGTATGGGTCCTTTAAGAGGAACACCTAGGACTCCAGCAGCCCACCATCTCATTCAACTACATTCTTTGCTGGTTTTCACAGCCAGAAGTTATAGGGACTTTTCTCCCATCACTGAAACCCCAGTCTGGGGAGCCTGGTGTGGAGCTGGGACCCCTCCCTCCTCAGTGGGGACCTCTTCAGCTGAGGCACTTCTGAATTTTAACTACCGCACATGGGTGTGGAATCAGCCTGTTCTACGTCTCTGCACCTCCCACCAGTCTTGACATGGTTTCTTCCATATGTCCTTAGTTATCAGACTTAGTGTTCACCTATACTTCAGGTGATTCTCAATGATGGTTGTTCTGTAGTTTAGTTGTAATTTTGATGTGGCCATGAAAGGAGGCAAGCACAGAATTTACCTACTCTGCCATCTTGCCCAGAATTCTCCTCCAAATGTATATTTTCTTACAAAAAGGCTCAAAACATAGCCAATATAATTAAAATAATTTTAATTTAATTTAATAAGAACATATATTTATAAGATACAACTGAGTAGTTAAGATCTCTTAATTACCTAATATTTATATACATGAATGCAATAAGAATTTCAGTGAAAAATATTATTTTTCTAATTATTTAATAAGATTTAACATGTTGAAATAAAGCCCATATAATACGGTCAATATATAAAAAATGGTCAATAAAAATTTACCTTAGAGTTTTCATGGAACTTTTACTTCATTGTTTTCTATACTCCTTATGACAATCCTTTGAAGAGGCAGGTCAGCATAATCTGTAAGAAGTCAAGTAACATATAAAGTCATCTGATGAATACCAAAGTTAATACTAGAATCTGGGTCTTCTGGGTCTAAATCAGAAGTCATAGTAAACCTAATGTTAAAAAAATAAATTTGAATTTAAAAAATGTCATGAGTCTTGTAGAATTAGAAGACCTGTGTCTGAACACTGTGTCTGCCACTTTTTTTGACTATGGGAACTTCCTCACCTCTCTGTAGAACAGTTATTGTCCCTACCACATAAGGCTGTTCTGAGAGTCAATGAAGAAAATTATTAGAAAAACACTCAAATATGTTTTGTTATTTTATGTGTTCTTTATTACATACTATGCTGCTTCTCATATGTTTTATCTTATTTTTGGTTTCTGTATGATTCACTTTTCATAAGGTAGAATTTTAAGCTTTATTTAAAGTTAAATAATATCAATACTGTGTTAGAAAATTGAGTAACAAGTTTTATAAACAGAATACCCTAAGGAAAATGCCATAACAAATTGAATGAATGATGCTATAAGAAATGCATAAGATTTAGAATTTGTCTTCACTCAGTAAAAAGGTTCCTTCACAGACAACACACAACCAATGAGGGTAGGTGGGATTTTCTTTACTTCCGTGTAATTCTTCATCACAATTCCTGAGGATGTCTGGATGGTTTAGAGATATATTCTAGTTTGTGTGAAATCTTTCATTACTGCTAGCTAGTTCTTTGCATCATGCCATTTTTGACAGGGGTGGAAGTTGTTACATTTGCCAACTCTTCGGTGGCCTATGTATTGGTAGTCTCAGCCCAGTTCATAGAGGACAGATGGCAAGAACTGCTTCTTTAAAAAGAGAAGGTAAAGACTCTACATTCTCTCCTCATTTGCAGAGATGATTCATCTAAGTCCGTGCTGAAAAATCACCAGTGGGATTTGTCCAAGGAAGCTGGCTTTATCAGTTAGTAAAATGACCTTACAAAATTATTTGAGTCATACACTCATGAAATGCATTTTAAAAGCAGCACATTTATTAAATATTAAAACAGAGAAGTAATTGTATTTCTTTGGTCACAGCACCACTTCAATCAGTCCTTTCTTATTCCAGTAGATATTAGTCTATCTGCCCCACCTACAGTCTGGCAGCACATTCAAGGGGGATCCAAAAAAAAACTAGAATTATTTTCTGGAGGGTGGGCCTCTTGTAGTATAGGCTTCCCGTGCTAGGGGAGTGTTCTAGGAACTCATCTGCACCAGTGTACCAGCTGACATTGTTGTGAGAGGCTGCGTTCAGCTTCAGTGAATCATTTTTGGAGACTCTTTCAACATTTTTGCCCATTTCATGACGGGTGATATACAGGGTCCAGCAGAAGTAATGCCTGAACTTGAGTTATGATTTTATTACAAAATCATAACCATACATGCTTATGGTTACACAAATAGTATGAGCTGGTAATCTATACCAAATCTTATATTACAAAATCATAAGCATTTTGTAATAAAATCATAACTCAAGTCCAGGCGTTACTTCTGTTGAACCCTGTATGTACGAACAGTGTTCAGCAAGACAACGCACCTCCCTCCACCAAACTGAGTGTTCAGCAGTTTTTGAACAAAAACAGCATGACTCCAATCTTCCACCCTCCTTATTTGCCCTATCTCACTGTGAGACTTTTTGTTTCCTGGATGAAAAAAGTCCTCAAAGGGAAACATTTTGCTGATTTGGAACAGGTAAGACAAAAAAAAACAAAAACAAAAACAAAAAACAGCAGAGGCACTAAAAGGCATAAATACACATTTTTTTATAAATAAATCCCAGGGGATTTTTTAGGTTCCCTCCTCATAAATACCAGGGCTGTCCAGAAAAATATCCAGCCATAAAATCCCTCTATGTTTCATATTACATGACTGGATCCTTTCTGAACAGCCCTCATACGTGATGTCAGGACAGTCACAGAATCGTTACTTTCAGTTGAACAGGTCTGTCTACACATAGTAACTGAGAGCAACCTAAAAAGAATATGTGCTCTCATCTTGACTTCTCTTGTACTCACAGAGTTGTTTATTACCGAAATTCAAAGAAGTTGAGTTGTTTTGTTTGTGGCAAAATTAATATAACAAACTGATATTACGTAAGACATTCTTCTGTAAGTACAGCTCCTCCCATCCATGAGTCCCCTGATGGGAGTTTCTTCAGAAGGTATTTTTCCTACTGAGGCATACACAATGCTTTCAATGGCACCAGAGTTCCATTAAAGGAATTCTCTTGTTCCCTTCCTTCACATGGAAATGCCATTAACTGTGTTAAGTTAACTCTCCGAATGTTAGGTTCTTAAGCAACAAACAGTGCTTCTCCACAAGGGCATACTTCGCCAAGCGTCCTTGAATCTGAACTACGGGTTCAATATATAATAATAGATTCAGAGCCACGTTGTGGGTTGTGGTCATTTTTAACTGGAACCCTTTTGTATTTATTGACTTTTTCCTTCAATCATGTTTGTTTCCTTTCTTTTACCACCACCTTCAGCCTTTCAGGTAAATGAAAAGTTCAATTATATGTAAAGCGACCGTTAAATCAGCAGGTCCCTTGTCGGGGTCTGGGCCTCCCCTCCCTGCTCCAATCACGTGTGCTCAATCTATTACTGTTCCTGAGGATGTAGATCCATCAGGTCGAGTGTGCAGGCCAGGGTGCATCTTATAGCTTTTACTGCATATGAGACATTGCAGGCCTGTTCTCAGGAACTGCCAGGCAGACTGGGAATCACAGTCACGGTTAATAGCAGCGAATTGCCAGCTCTTGATGGGTGGGTAGTCACTCCTTTCAGTGGTTGCCCCCTGGGGGAGAAGGTAGAAAAACAGAGGGAGGGAATTAGAGTGACTTTGCACAGTTGAGCAGGTTCATGCCGCTGGATCAGTGGCAAGCATTGGCAGGGCTCCACTCTGGGGAGGCTCAAAACAACCTCACAGTCTCATTTTCACCAATTGGTGCTGCTATGTCGCCAGTGGTGCCTGGGGATGGGGTGGCAGGTGGGGGAGGGAGGGGCGAGGGGGAACTTGGGAAGGGGAGGAAGGCAGAAGTCTCCGCTAAATTAAACAAACAAAAAGTCCTGTTCGTACTGGTTAACCCACTCCAGCTAGCCCTGTGCTACTAATTGTACCAAACTAGCATCTGAAGTTCCCTGGGTGATTAAAGAGTTGGCTCACAAACTCTCTGCATAACCTTAATTTTTTCAAGGTTCTTTGAGTGGAGAATGGCTTATAATAATGATTTTGACTAATACGATTTCTGACATGCAACTTTAATGCTTAACCTTAGTACAACTCCAGAGCATTTCATGTGTACTCAGCTGTAAAGAGTGATGATTTAAAGGGATAATATAAGAAAAAGGTCGTTCTAGAATGAACCTCTAACAAATTGCATAAAGGAAGCTTATTATTCCATGAGTATGGGGATATGCCGCTCTTCTGATCATTTTTCTGCTTGGTTCAAAAAAATTGTTGAGACATGAATGGGAGAAGAAACAGGAAAAAATGAAATAGAAATCTGCAAGCAAGGAACATTCTTTTGATGGTTATGATTTCGTTGCCACTAAAAAGGCTCTACAATAATGTGGTTATTCATCTCCTCTTTTGTTTTGGGTGAAGAATTCGCTCTAACAAGAAAATGCTGTTATTGGTTGGAGGATTGCCTCCTGGGCCAGACCGCCTTCCCAGCAATTTGGTTCAGTACTACGATGATGAGAAGAAGACCTGGAAAATACTCACAAGTGAGTGCCCTTCTTTATTTACCCACCTGTTTATTTCAGGTTAGAGCTGTCTTGAGGAATTTGAAAACAGAGCTAATCAAATTAGACATTTTATTGATTTGTTACCCTTTGGAGTTCTGTTTATGTAGCACCGGGGATTTAGAATAAAAGACTAAATTAACATTGCAAAGGTGGCCAATTTGGTAGTTGAATAGGCCTACATTAAAACTGGCCTAAAATCAGTACACAAGTTTATGTTTCTGTGTGTGCTAAGACAGAGCCGGTGGGTGTCTGTGATCATCTAAAAGAAATTCTTCAGTTATTTCTTTTGTTCATTGAAAAGTGAAAGGTTGGCTTAGAGCACTAGCACATTTTCTCACATCAAAATGGTTGTTTACGTCATTGTCTCGATAGCTAATGTTCCTTTTGCTTTTTAAGATATTTTTGCTCATTAATCTCTAGTCTGCAGACCTGGGTCTTTAGAGAGACACCTCCTACTGCTCCACAGTATGGATACGTAGATATAGTCGTGGCCTGTCCCCAGCTACACTAAATTGTGCTCATAAACTTCCACCCGAGGTCCTCCCCTACACCTCCTTAAGGGGCGATTGTGTTTTAAAGCAAGCTTCTTGCCTTGGGCACTGAGATTTGGAAGTTGTTGTATCAGTTATGATTCCCAATCTGACTCAGTCATGGAATCAAAAAAATCATCGTTTAAGTGCAGCAGGCTGTGTGCACCCATCCTCTCATGGGTGCAGTGGCCACACTGGTCAATACAACTAAATTTTAACTGTCAAAATTGCCCAGAACTGTATAGATAAAATAATAAATGAGCAACTTTGATCCATAAATCAAAGCCATACATTTAAAACCAGCAAGAAGGAAAGTTAGATTTTCTTATTGCATGTGACATTTAAGTAGTTACATATTTTATCAGATTAAAGCCTTTTAAAATAATAGAACAGGACAACAGTTTGCCCATTAGAGCAGAAGAGGAGCAAACGCATGTGAGGTGGTGCTTGAAATAATACATTTGGAGCTGGCTTACCCCAGCGAAACCTGCAGTAGCATTGTCCAGGAACTGAAACGAGAAAGCTCCCTGGACACCTATCCAGTATGGTTGTAGTAAAGGAGTGGTAGAATAGTAGCAGCGAGATTAAGGAGAAGGAAGAAGGAAAATTAAATTAGACATGCCTTACAATGATTTGTATTCTTTTTGACAAAACTAGTGCCTTAAACATCTGAATGCATGACCAAGCTGTATTTTAAAGATTCATCAGAAACTAAAGCTAAAATCAAATTAAAGAATTAATTTCCTGACACTTGATCACTAGAGAAAGCCTACCTATAATGAGACATGGATACTAGGTGGAAGAGAGAAGAAAGAGGAAGAACAAAAGATTCTCAAAGAGAGATGATAGAGAAATAGAGTCTAAGGGACAGAGAACTATTAACCCAATCAATACATGATGTGCATTTCCAAATCCATTTGTTTTTCAAATACATCAGACCAGGTCCAATGTTGTACTTGTTTGAAGTCCTTTGTTAAGGTGAAACAATTAATTAAAGTAGTGTAAACAATATCAAAGAAAAAGTCTTACATTTATTTTAAACCATGTTCTGAGATGGGGTGATCATCCAGTTTATCATCCAAACTGGGTCACTTTAGAGCATGAAATGGGCATCTATTAATTATGCTGGGGCACCAGGTATATACTAGAATATATGGTCATTCTACTGAAATTTTTCAAGTTGCCTGATGTAACGCTTTACTTTGAGGGATATAGTAAGAAAGCACAAACTTGAATCAACCAGACCTGGGTTCAAACCCATGTCTATGACCTTGAGCAAGTCACATAAATGTCCTGAGTCATGGATACCTCATTCAGTCATCATCATTTGAAAATATTAAAATAAAGTGTGTTTATACATCATCTAGCACATGGTATAAACTCAATAAATTGCAGGTACTGTTGCTTTTATTGAAACACCACTACCAATAGTAGCACAAGGACTGCATGGACTTTTATACGAGTCATCAGTCAACTCAAGCTCTCCATGCAAAGGGAAGACAAATTACACTGCAGCAGACACAGCACTTCATCCCACTGCTCCAGAGCAGGGAGCCTATTTTCCACAGTTTTCATATGTTGGATGTAATAATCTACAGATTGAGAAGTAAAGACAAATGAGTATCCATTGACTCCATTCACCACATTTGAAATTGAAGGAAATAAAGACATTCATGTATCGAAAAGTTCTTATAATGCAAACACATTCAAAGATTTTGACCTTTTTTTTTCTATACTCAGGCATACTCTTAGTTTGAAATAAATGTCTATTCTACTTATACTCTTCATTTCACTGAGACTTGTGCTTTAAAAATCGAGTTTATTATCTGCTGTGCTGTGAATACATGACCCCAAGTGAAGGCATGTTTTTCAGAATTGTTGAAGTATAGACAGTTTATCTGGCTATTTCTACTGTTAGTTTGTGTTTTTTTAAGTAAGGCCTCTTATTTGGCTGAATTGACTTAAAAAGTCAGGTAACTGAACGATTTCCACACTGTTTAGACCATCTAATAATAAATGAAGATCTGTTTCTCATTGGAATAAGGAAATATCCAGATTCTTCCAAAACCTGATGAAATGCTAGGTGTAGCATTGCTTTCCACTGCCATTCTTTTGACCCAGAAAGACTGCTGAGCTAATTGGCAGGGAGGTGAGGACAACTCATGCCAGGAGGTGGTTCTGCCTATTTGCTGAATGGCTGTTCCATATAAACTAACAAATAAGCTAATTAGCAAAACCCCAAAACCTGAGGGTAGTTAGAGCTTCTGAATCTCAGAAACCTTTGCCCACTTGGCTTGAGCAAACATTTCTCGGACTGTCTCACAGACACGCTCCTTTTAGAGAGGCAGGAGCCTACATACCCACTTACAGAAGCCACACTATTCACACACATTATGCAATTAGAAGGACAGTCGGTCATAGTTTTCCTTAGATCTTATCCTATTATGTTATTAATATTTATATTTTAGAAACATAGTAGTAAAAATAATAATGAACACTTTCATTAATAAGCTGGAGTGGAGGTGAATAAAAGTGAAAATGTGGGTCTATATAACAAAAAGAAAACAAAATTCAACTGTCAACCAACCAGTGGGCAATGGGAATGATGATCTTAATTGAAAAGACTGTTTTGGTAACCTGCTAGCACAGACTACATTTTTATCTTCTTTGGAAATATCATTTAATATCACATTATAAAATCAATGTTAAAAAGATAGTGACAGGGCTCCCCAATCTCTTTCAGAAAAAGTATTGAGAAATAACATGTAAAAATGACTATGAAGTCCTTCTGTGAATGTGAAGTGTAAGAACAATAAAATTGGCATTGTTGTTCTCTTGACTGTTAATAATAAAAGGGAAGTTAAAATGCACTTTAATTCATTTTTAGTTTACAGTACTGCTTTTCTTGCATTTCTCACTCCTGCACACAGTCTCCCATTTCATTCTTAACTTATTAGAAAGCAGTACAGGAGACATGAATACTAAACGGCCAATGCAAAACACGTGCCTCCTGCACCTTGCAGGCCCTAAGTCCTTGGTGCAAAGATCAAGAGAAACAATTCCCAAGGCTACCATGAATTTTTTTTGTAACCTATTTCTTACATATCAAAGTTTTTATGAAGTCCAATTGTGGAAGTAGCTTCTCCCCAAGAGACAGCACTGAGGAGCTGTCATTTCTATTTGTGCTCCCCGTTGCCCAAGTTCTTTACTGGTGGGTAAAGGTATTTCCCAGTACCCAACTTCCTTTGTCTTACCTTTCAGATAAGAGATTCTATGTATTAGGTGCTTCTTGTTGCTTTCTGTGAGCAATGACAGGGAAAAGGATTTCAAAATGTAGATTTATCCTTCCATGTGCCAATGATTTATCCTTCCCACTAATTATGTTGGAATGAAAATTAGAAGGGCTAAATTAGAAAGGCTTGCTCCTTCTTTTGGCCACTCTAAGTTCCCTTTGTTAGAGGTAGGGGGAAATGCCTTTTTCCCTCTGCTTTTTAGGTGATTTCTAACTCTGTTGTCTACTTGGTAGTGCAAGGATTTGGGTAATTGTACACTTCAGTCATAGTAAATAAAGGAAATCATTATGTGGAGGTTTCCTGGGTTGATCTCCTCTGGTGCATGGAAAACATTTAACTTGATCCCATCCACACAGGAAGAGTCCTGGGGTTGAGGATAACCGATTACTTTTAAGGGGTCACAAAGGTCAGAAGCTAGTGGATTCTTCATACTCTTTTTGAAATATACTTTCCATAAATGTTGAAGGAATAGTACTGAGAAAACAAATCTTATAGAAGACATTGAACTTCAGCTGCAAAAGATAAATAGAAGTTTGATCATATTCAATATCTGAAAATGGTATAATTGCTTATTACTCAGGGAAAGATAAAACTGCACATTGATAAGTTCAATTGGACTTCTTTCATTTGTCCTTCTGTTTCTTGATTTCAGTTCATTTCTCTTCCTTGAGGATGTATTGGGGGAAAGTCAAGTTAATCAAAAGATAATAATTATTTCTTATGATTATTTGTTTAGAAAAAATAAAAAGGAAGTTCAATTGAGGGCTTTATACCCATAGGTTTTCTTTATTAATATTATCTTTATTATCAAAAACCAAAACCCACAAATTATTTTATTTCATTCATTTGATTTCTAGACAGGTAGGTAAAGTCCATAAATAGTGCATTTCTCATTGCAGGATAACCTCTGAAAACAATGAGGTCCTTTCAGAATGACTCTGAAAATATCTGGGAAGAATTGACCTATTTACCTACCTCATTCCTTCCTGTAGCAAGCAGTTATTGAGTACTCAGTCTGTTCTGGATGGTAGAAAGTGAGTAAGATCATCTTTCCTCTCCAGAACAGGAGAGCTCAATGTACTGTAGGAAAACAGGAAGGGACCTCTGATCTAAACATGAAATACCAGGGAAGCTTTCCTAGAAGTCACCTTTTGGAAAACTGAAAACATGGATAGGAATTATTGAGGCAAAGAGGTGGACAATAAAAAGTACTTTAGTAACAGAGTTTGCTACTGGGAATGCCAAAAGGCAACAAAGTTGGTGCCTTCTAGAAATGGAAGTGGGTTTGTGTATCTATGGGAGAGTCTGTGGTTGGGGAAGTACATGGTGGAGCTGGAGAGTTAACCAAGAACCATAGTATACAGAACTATTTCAAGGATCTGTTAAGATAGGTTCAAGAATTAAGGATTGAGAGTAGATTACCCCTCTAATTTTTGTTTTCAATGTTAGTGAAAACAAAGATTTAAATATTTTTTTTTAAATAATAGCATGGTAGTTGCTGTGTCTTAGCTTGGAAGCTTTTATTTTAGTTTGTGGAGTAATTCTTTCTCTGACTTTGGACAAAGAAGAAGGAAGAAAATTGTTTGGACTTTGTAAATATGTTAGCATCTAATTTTACCTTCAATGAGCTCAATTCTAATTTGAGATACATGGCTGCACATAGCTATATATCTTGAATTATTTGCTACTGTGTATTCATGCACCAGTGCATTAGTGGATTTTTCATAGATATATTTTTTTAAATATGTGTGGTGGTCACTCCACATACTGTATTCCAGGTAAGTAGGAGCCTAGAAAAAAACCAGTTGACTTTATTTCTGGTGTACACCTCCCTTGAATATGGCACTCGCTTTTCTCCAGAGAACAGCATGTGTACGAGTAATTTGGCTGCCTTCTTTACACACAAGCTGTGTTATTTGCTACTGAGTTCGGCATGAAGGAGGTGTGAGCCATATGAGCTGCTTCAATTTACTCTGTGTCATTCATAGGCAAATTCTCTGGCAGACCATTGAAAGTACTAAAAAAATCACTGATCCCCTTGCCCAGTCTTCTCATTTTAAACAATTATTGTATTTATTCAACAAATATAATTGATATCTTCTAGGTAGCAGGCATCGTTCTAAATATAGGGGATATAATGCTGAATCAAAGCAAATACTATCATACCTTCACTAAGTTCAGAGTTTAGTGGGTGAAATAGCATTAATAAATAATCCCAGATAGCAATATATAATAACAAAATCTGATAGTGTTCTGAAAGAAAGGTATCAAATATATAAGCTCTTGTCATGGAGAGACCTGACCTAGTTTAGAAGTCATGGAGACTATCATCAAGGAAGGCATGGTTGAGCTGAGAACTTGAAGTTGAGAAGGATTTAGCCCGGTGCCCCGGTGAAGATGTGAGCCAAGATTGCTCCATGTTAGTAATAGTAAGTGCGAAGACCCTGCAGAAAGAAGGTGCTTGACTGAACTCAGGGTAAGGGGGAAAAAGATATGACATATGGCTAAAGACTTAAACAGAAACCAAACCATGTAGGCACTTCTATGGCAAGTTCACAATTTTGGCTTTTACATTTAATGGCCGAAAGTTTGTGTCATATGCAGAGTCACATGATGGTTTCAGGGCAGAACAAAGAATACAGGACTAGTCTCTGTATTTCCATTAAACAGTGCTGCCTCACACACCACACCAATCCATCTCCCCAGCGAGTGCTATTAGTAGAGAGTCCCAGCAGATGAATGGGATATAATCTGTACTGACCCATTTCACCCATGAAAATATAAATGGATCCAATGTACTAGGCATAGTACCACATTCATAGAATAGGATAAGTGTAGATTAATTGAATGAATATCTTGCTCCTAGAAGTCAATATAATCTTGGTTCATAGACTAAACTGCAAATTATGATGTGTAAGTGATAAAATTTGCCTTTAACATGACTGACAAGCCATTATTCAATGCAAATTTGTTGACATTTTAACTCTGTCTTTGAAGTAGTGTCAAAAATGAAACCACACACACACACACACATGTGCACACATGTGCACAAAAACATCTTCTGGGCCAGATAGATCTAAATTGAAATACAGCCCCAGACATTTGTTGGTGTGAAACTTTGTGCACCTGATTCTTCTCTGATCCTTCTCATCTGCAAATTAAATAATACAAATAAAGTTCTCGGGTCAGGTCTGGAATATCGTTGTTCCTCAATAAAATTTCATTTTATTTTAGTCTATTTTGCATTCTTTAATAACCAAACAGAAAAAGAAAACAAACAAAATATTGACTGACTCTTTTCTGCTCTTACCATCAAGGGTTTGAGAAAGAAGACATACCTTTGATTCAGAATGATGTTCCTATTTATTTCTGGCACGAACCTTATATGAATCAGTCAGGATAGGCCAGATTCTGCTGTGTAACAAACAACTCCAAAATGTCAGGGGCTTACACCAACAAAATTTTATTTCTCACTCGTGCTACATGTCCAGCATAGGTTGGCAGAGGGCATCTGTTCATCAGAGTCATTCAGGATCCCAGGCACATGGGACTCCATCTGAACATATATTTCTATCACCATTGTAGTAGGAGGAAGACTGTGCTAAAGCATCTTGCACTGGCTACTAAAAGTGACATTTATCATTTCTGCACATTCATAGAGCCACACCCCATTTCAAAGCGGCAGGGAAGTGTAAACTTATGAGGGTTCAGGAGGAGGAAAATTTGAGTATGTGTTTGGTGAACAACACAAGGTGCCCATCTGTCCCACCAGACATCAGATATTCTATGCACTCTCCTTGCCATGCTCAAAGGACATTCACTTCTCCTCCCAAGGGAAGACCACCCTGAATCATCAAGCTCCGTGTCAGTCACTAGGTGAGGGACAATTATTCCCATATCAGGTTCACTTGAGACGCCTCTTGATCGAGAAACAAACTAAAAAACAAATTATCTGGTCCTCTCACCCATAATGGATTAGAGACCAGAATGGCACAATACACATTTTAATTTGGACAGAGCACAGCAATTTAGCAATCCTACCAAATAGATATTTGAAAAGAGTGCCTCTCCAAGGTTGTATTCCTTAACTGGGGCCTTCCCTAATTCTGCTCATGGCCCCTGGCTTTACCTTAAGGGAGATGTTTCTTTTTCCTTTATCTTCCTTGGCCATACTTGAAGTGAATCCGAGAATATGCTCTTCCTTGGAATGGAAGTTCTCTAAGTACATTTAATTCTGTAGACATTTAGGGAACAATGGTTATTTTAAACCTCTAATTGTCACAGTCTTTTAGTCCAGACTGGTGAGTCTTTTGGCAATAAACCCTCTGAAAACCTGGACTGTCTTCCTGTGTTTTCTTTCTTTTAGTTTCAGGTGTACAAAACAACATATTGATTAGACATTTGTATGCCTCACAAAGTGGTAACTCCAACAAGTCTACTCCATTCAAGAGCATACATAGCTATTACAATACTGTTGTGTCTTATGTTTCCATCCACTCCGTGGCCAGCGATCATGTCCACAGTTCTTTTCTAATATGCTTCTGTGATTGCTTTTTCCTTTGCTTTCTTATCCCCATTACTCACCCCCTCACTGATACTCTCTCATATTCATGCTTTAATGAAACAGCTCCCTTTTTACTGTTTTCCCTGAGTTAAAAGAATTTACTGGGTATGTCACTCTTCATGGAAACTTCCTTCTAAGACACTTTAACATGCTGAAATAATTCTGAAAGTCATACCTTTAATTTTGTCTTGCTCAGTAGCTGTTTTAATTACTTTTTTACTCCAAATTCTTTTCATTTTTTTGTATGATACACAAAGCCAAAATCTGGGGGTTCCCTGGTGGTGTAGTGGCTAGGCTTCTGTGCTCTCAATGCCGTGGCCTGGGTTCAATTCCCAACCAGGGAACCACAAAAAAAAAAAAAAAAAAAGCCAAAAAGCCAAAATCTTATACCCAATGAGATTGAAAAATATTGCTTCTTCCAATGCTGCATACTGCTAGGGTTCCTTTTAGCCCTGTTTATAATGAGCCTTTTTTTTTTTTTGGTAGAACTTGCCAAGTGCCACCAATAGCAACAAATAAACACTATCAATATTTTGTTTTCCATCTTCTTCCATTGGAGGTAAAATTTCATTAAATGACTGATTGGCCATCCAAGTAAGAACAAACCACAGTTTTATCAAGTGGTTTTTCATACCATAATGTACATTTCCATCTGTCTGCTCTGCAATATCAGTTTTCTTGTTATCAGCCACTGAGTGCTCTTGGTACCAATGCCCGAATCAGTCAGATTAGGCTAGGCTAGGCTAGGTGGTTTTAATAAGAATCCCCAAATCCTAGTGGCTAACATCAGTAAAGATTTATTTCTTTCTGTGTCACATGTCTGTAGTAAGTTAGCTGCGGTCACTATTTCATGTCTTCTCATTCCATTCACCAGGTTCATGGCAACTTCATGATTTGGCATGTCACTATTGCCACAGCAAGGAGAAGATAATTTCACACTGACTCACTAAACTTCCACCCTGAATTAACATACTTTATTGTTAAAAACAAGTTACTTGGCCACATCTAATGTCATAATGCAATTTTCCCAAGCTCTCAGAAGGAGGACAATCAAAATATTTGTTTAATAATCCTAATCATGACAACAGTGCACCCTTGTGTTCAACAAATGTTTGGTTCACTCTTCTTGTCACATGCAAAATATTCTTGCTTCTCCTCTGAGCATTTATTAGTCAGAAGAGATAGCTGCTCCATGCATCTTTCTATCTCTTCCTGCAGCAATGTAACTTTATTGTCAGGATTGATCTTTATTCAGAGAAGATTAGGTATCTCTTAAGTAAAGGAAAAGTTTAAAAATACATTCCAAATATTATAATGCATTTGGGGTGGAATTTTTCGAATTTTGACTCCCCTCAAATAGTTTAAATATGTCTGAATAATATAATATTCACTATTCCTACTGTTTATTATATGTAAACAATTATATGTCTGTAGATATATGTATGTAGATATAAATCATATAGGTACACAGAACTTCCATAGAACAGAATGAATTTTACCATTTAGAGACACCTCATTAAAAAGAGCATTGAAATGACTTTCCAAATTACAACAAAAGAAATGAAAATATAATTGTGGTGAGTGATTATTACATGCAAATATTTCCTCAAAATAAGAGAGTAATTAATGCTAAATGCAAATAAGCACACTGTTTCTTTTCAGATCCATAAGGTGATGCTTTGGTGGAGGTAGAAACCAAATCTGTATTTCTTGACCATCTGGCCAATTGGAAATTTTGGTTTTGTGTATCATACATAAAATTACTGAAGAAGGATCACTCTGTGACTACACCTTCATATTTATTATTTATATTGCTATTGATGGAGCAAACAGTTGTGCTTCACAGAACGTGCCTTAAGAGACTAACCACACTTAGTTGGCATTAAAAATGGTTTTGTGAAAGGGGAGTGCTGAGAAGACACTGTCTTACCTCTCTACATGCCAAAGCACACTACTGCTTCTTACAGTGCGTGCTAATTATTAATCCTACTGACACACCTTGCTTGGTCATTAAGTCTTAATTTCTTTTTTAAAAAATTAAGATTAAACTCCAGTTATTTAGCTAGAACAATAATCATTGTGAGTTTCAAAGACTGAAATCTTCCCCCATTTTTATGTTGAGAATGCAAAGCACTTTCAGAAAACCCTACTGCTAAGGCAATGATGTATCACTTTCACTTTCATTATATGTTTTTAATCAGAGCGTGACTTCACACTAGACAAAGCGATACTTTATGCATGGTCTCACTTGTTTTTGCTAAAATCTTTTGACATGATTAATTTTACTTTAATGCTTTTGTCTTGTTGTAATGGTAAGGATGATGGGTATAAACCAGGCAAAAATACATGCTTTTCTATTATAATGCCTCTGAGCATTAAAAATATCTTAGATGAAAAGAGAACTAAAAATCACAGGAGACTGGTCAGACTGGAATTAAATTTCTTGCTACCTGAACACAGAGTACATGAGATTTAAAAAAAAAAAGATTCAGTCATTGTTTTTAGTTTTATTTTTGGTATTTTTTACAGCAATTTATTCATCTGTATGATTAGATCTGAAGAGGAGGAGAGATTGTAGCCCGTGAATTTCTTGATCTCATTTGTCGCTTTATAGCATTTAGCTCCTTCGCAGTATTAAGGGACCAAAATATTAACCAATTCAGTACAAGGTGTATATTGACCAGATCGAGGTAAAGCCAACCATACTTCTCCCCAGTGATGCCTGGCATTGAATATAGGCTAGCTTTACAGCTGTATTAATTTTCAGTCTAAAAGAATTGAGTACAATATCTTTCAACCCAGTTACAGAAAAGCGATGATGTAGATGACTTTAAGAAGAAAACAACAGATCATTCAACAAGTGAGACCTGCTTTGTGAGCAGCTGTCAAAGTAGCAATCCTACCGTATTCACTTTTTTTAAAAATAAATGATCATGTTGCTTGCCCATATTATAAGAGTATGAGACCTTCCTTTTAGCTACACAACGGGTCTGCTTGTTTTCCTCGCCTTCTAAATAAATCCTATTACAATTAAAATTGTCCTTGAGCACTGTCCAATAGAACTTAAAGTGACTACATCTGCACAATCCAATAGGGCAACCACTAATTACATGTGGCTAATGAGCACTTTAAATGTGGTTATTGAGAAAGAAACTGAATTTCTCATTTTATTTCATCTTAGTAGATTTACATTTCAGAAACCCCCGTGACAAGTGGCTTCCGTATCCATAGCATAGCTCTACATGGCAAAAAGCTGTATGATATGTTCACAGGCACTTAGTAGAGCTATCTGCCACCCCAACCCTGCTGGCCCAAATCTAGTCCCCTCTCTAAGGAAGGAAAAAAAAAAAGGTGCCTCATGAAATAACTAAATTCAGAGAATACCCAATGAACCACATGTGAGCCCTCTTCAGGTACCAGGGTTTCTTTCACCTTTTGCTTTCTCATTCTCTCCTTCCACAAATCCCCCACTTCCTCGTCTAGGTTGTCTGGTGGAGTCATTTCCTGGGACTGCCATAACAAAGTACCCAAGACTGGGTCGCTTAAAAGAACAAAAATGTGTTCTCTCACAGTTCTGGAGGCTGGAAGTTCAACATCAAAATGTCATCAGTACTGTGATGAACCCTCCCAAGACCAAGACCCTAGAGGAGAATGCTTCTTTGCTTCTTTGCTTCTTCCCAGCTTCTGGTGGCTCCTGGCCATCCTTGGTATCCCTTGCTTGGTAGCTTTATCACTCTGATCTCTGCCTTGTCTTCACATGGACTTCTTCCCAGTGTCACCTCTCTGTGCCTCTGTGTCTAAATCTTCCACTCATTTCTCTTATAAAGACATCTGTCACTGATTTTAGAGCCCACCCTAATTCAATGTGACCTCATCTTAACTTGATTACATTTGCAAAGATCCTATTTGCAAACAAATTCACATTCGCAGGCCCTGGGGGTTAGGATTCAGACATATGTTTTTGGGGGGACACAATTCGACTTATTACACTGAGCAAATGATACACATAAGGAAGAAACATAACAAACAGGTGTTAGACACTGCGTGTGAGGCACACACTCTAGGCACTTTGCTTGCCTTTATTCCTTTAGTTCTTACAACAACGCTCTACAGTCTTAGGAATTATGATCCTTTCTACTTCAGATGAAGAAACGGAGGCACAGAGACGTTAAGTAATTTCCTCAAGGTCACACAGATGGTAAATGACAGAGCCAAAATGTATACCCAGAGCCTGCATTCTTTTCTGTTTCACATTACTGTAGTAATAACAGAGTGCGTGTTGTAAAAAGAGTTAAAGGGAAAGCAAGACTAGACAGGCTACTCCAACATTTTATGTAGAATAAGATGGAATATTCTTCTCTACACAAATGGAATATATTAATATCCTAAGAATGCATGTTTATTTGTTGAATCTTCCACTATCCTCTTTGTTATTAATTGAAGATTGAAGGAAGAGCATTGTATTGGGTTGTTTCTAGATGAAAATTATTTTAGAATGAGGTGATTGTCCCTTTCAGGGGACTTGCAAATCCTGCCACTGCTTGTGTGTACCTCCTCACTTACAAAGTCATAATTGTAAGATCTGTGTGACAAGACATGATTTTTTTTCAAGAGGGAAAAGCTGTGAATTTAGTTCTCTCAGTTGCCTGTTCTATCTTATACTAATGATGCCAATGTACTCCCTACTCTGTGGTATGTTGATAAAACTCAGACCTTCCTTTTCTGTTCATTCATAAATTTGTTTGAAGATTTTCATTAACATAATCATTAACTTCACCAAATATCAGCAGCTGCTCTTGTGTGTGCATAAACATTTCCTAGGATTAAATTATTTCTTCCACGTTAGAGCTTTCATTTTTTTAAAAAAAAAAAATGACAAAGCATCCTTTTTTTTGTCTTTATTCTTGTCAAAAACCCAAGTCATTTTCCCCAGCTGAGTGATAATCAAAAGACAAATGTACAGATGAATTAAGGAGACATGCAATGGTTATTTGCTTTCAATCTTGTTACTAAAATTTGCAAGGTTTGATATCCTATATTGTGTTTGTGACAAATACATGTAAATAGATTTCTATATCTAATTCAGAAAACAATCCATGATGGTTCTCATAAGTTATATGTATCTCTAATGTCCAGTTAATTTGCTGAACTCAGCATTGGGGTTTCATCTTTGACGCCCTTACTCCATTGTCAGTCTGAACTGAAAAGCTGGTTTAGCCTTGAGTGCAAGGTGGAAACCAGAAGGGTGGCACTAGCAAGCCCTTTCACTAGATGAAATAACTTTCCTTGACTTTTGCAAAATGTTTGTTTCCCATACTCTGTTTAAGAAAAGAAGAAAGTAGAAACATAAAATACATATTTCTTTAAGAAGCAGCTTTTGTTTCTTATACCAAACAATGTTTGGTCATTTACAAATACGATAGCCAATGCCTGATTTTATCATGGCCCAAGGAAAGCCAAGGACAAGAGTTCAGTTCTTCTTACAGCTCAGCTAGCTTCATATACAGGGAGAATTCTTTTTCCAAGCCACACACAAGCTACACCCCAACCAGTTCCATATAAGCATATGTGACTCTTGATAATGGAAGCCCATTGTAAGAGAGGATGGAACAGTGAAAATGCATGAATGCTACTGGAAAATAATAGGACACTCATTTTGCCAAAAGTAGATTAGTAGCATCACCCTCATACATATTGTTGCTTCCTTAGGCAGAACTGATGGGGGCAGAGAGAGAGCAAAGCAGTACATCCTGAGCTAGGTCTTCTGAGTTTTACTTGTTTGCAGTGTCACTTGGCAGACTGCTTTGAATATAAACATATTCAAATATAAACATATTTCCAAGAATAAATAAATAAACAGCATTAAAAAAAAAAGATTTTTCCTTTTGAGAAAAATCTGTAAGTAGTAGTCTTTCCAGGAGTCAGCAAAGATTTTCTATAAAGGGCTGGATCGTGAATATTTGGGGCTTTGCTACCATAACAGTCTTCATCACAACTACTCAGCTTTACCTTTATAGCATGAAAGCAGCCATAGACGACACAGATGAATAAGAATGGCTGTGTTCTGATTCAACTTTATTTATAAAATTAAGTAGAGGGTTGGATTTGACCTGTAGGCTGTAGTTTGCCAAACTTTGCACTCTAAACTGAGGACATGTCTATTTTATTCATGAATCAAACCACTTGGTAGTAAAACAATACTTATCATGGTAATCATAAGTAACATTTATTAGACTGACTAAGCCCTATTTACAGGTATTAGCTTGTTTAATCCTCACAACAATCCTCTGATGCAAGTTCTACTGCAACTCCCATTTATAGAGAAGGAACCAAGACATAAAGAGGTAAAATAACTTGTCCAGCGCCATGAGTAAGAAGCAAAGCCAAGATTCAAACTCAGGCAGTGTCACGCCAGTGATCAGGTTCTTAAGTCACAAGTGATACTGACACTCAGGGAATGTTTTGTGACCTTCCTCTTTAACTTCAGAGACAGACTACTCTGAGCATTAATGAAACACTTTCTCAGCCAGTAACAGGGGGGCAGACATTGTATCTACCTTGTTGACTAACTCCACTCTCCTGCCTTGCTCACAGGACATACCCCACAGACACTGTGCAAGTGTTGAATCAGAGGATTAATTCTCATGCTTGTCAGGGCCACAGACAAGTACCAAAAGTAGCTAAACATTGCCTCATTAGCCATGGGGTCCTCCAGGAGGTTAAATACTGCTCGTGCTGAAACAATGTCAGCCTTTCAAATATATGTCCAGCCCTTAAATGTGTGCAGCTAGATTTTTCTGCTTATCTTAATTCTATCTTTGAACTTGCAAATATCCATTACATAAACCAGCCTTCTTTGCACACTGCATGTGCAGAGGAAGTAAGGGATAAAAAGACAAAGGAGGGGAGTTTTGTTTTAGTAACACCAGAATGGCAATGAGCACTTATCATGTGCCCAGCACATGCATCTTCTTATTTAGTGCTCACAAGACCCCATTTCAAGGCAGATGTAACTACCCTGATAAGGACTTTAAAAACCAAGGCTTGGGAGTACTATATAACTTGTTCAAATTTATGGTCAGGAAATATATGAGTTAATGTCCCAAGGCATGAATTTTTTTATTCCAAAGCTAGATTCTTAACCACTCTACACCCCGTCTTCATTGTCTCTCTCCACCTCCTCGCCTTGAATCTAACATAGATGGAGAACTTCCATACGCTAGACGTTGTGCTGCGAGCCTTACATGGATTAGCTCATTAAATGCTCAGAGTACCAATGTGAGGTTGAGATCATTAGCACCCGCATTTTGTTGATGAGAAAACCAAGGTCAAGGAGTTTGGTGGAGCCAGACTATGAACCCAAGCTGTTGGCTTCAGGGCCTACCTCTTAAATTTGATATTGCACTCTTTCATCTTGTCACTGATTTTAAGGAGAAGGGTGGACATGTATTGAGGGCTCTCTAGGATAATGGAACTTTACATGTTCGTTTGTTGGATAAATTTTATCTTCATAACCGTCTGGATAATATCCCTATCTGTTCTCACAATTGGAAAGCACTTTCAAGTCTATCACTCATTGGGTCCCCCATTATAACCCTGCAAGACAAATTGGTCAGGCATTATTAGCACTGTTTGACAGATGAGGAAACTCAAATTCAGCGCAGTTAAGTGACTTGTCAAGGTCATACAATAATAATGAATTTGTGACTCAAACCGGTGGCTTCTGACCTAATTTAGCTCAGTGTTCTTTTCTATTAAGCCGTGTTCTATGAAACCTTATTAGGGGTTCTTTGACCTGTAACTGACATTATTTGATCTCTTTCTAATATGGTATTTTTTTTCGAACTGGATTATTTAGAAAAGTATGTATTAGAAGTTTTCAATTCACTCAAGCCATTTTGAACGGAAAATAATTAGCTTCTTGTTCGCAAATAATGCAGAGGTGAAAACTCACAAGGTGCCATATTAAAGCTGAAGCATACTTGTTGAGCAACACAGGATTCCAACAGGAAATACATGACATTGTTTAATAATGAGATATGTGGACAAGGACTATGAACACTTCAAGAAGTAGTATACCTCACTTCTCCATCTTTAAGAGCTAATAACAGTGGGGCATGGGAAGAAGTTACCAGAACCAAAGACAGAATAGGCTAAGTCGAGAGGACTGTCTAATAGGACCTCTATTCAAATGAGAAAGGCAGCCCACACTGGCCCAGAAGAAGAAAACTAGGGGAGGAAATACCCTGACTTTCCTCTCCTTCCTCCCTCAGTTTTCTGAAACCTAGGCCCATCCCCCATAAGAAGAATGACTGTGAATGTTTGACTTCTAAAAGATGGTTTATTTTCCTTCTTCCCCATGACTCTCTTTGCCAATTGAAGACAGTCTCCATGGTACGACATTATGCTTTGCACACATTAATGTTACAAAGTAAAAATTATTGGCTGGACTCAGCTTTATCAAAAAGCCCAAGTGGGCTTTGTCTTCAACGCCTTCAATAGTGTAGGTGTCTGATGAGGTCTGTGAGTTCCTTATTTGCAGAGCGTGGCTCTGCTACCGTGCTCCTCTCCATCTTCCTAGGCGCTCAATCTCCTCTCTCTCTCTCTCTTTCTCTCTCTCTCTCTCTCTCTCTCTCTCTCTCTCATTGTTGTTCATATCACATCACACTTGAGGCTCCGTTTCTGATGAAGAAAAAGCACCACATATCTGAGGGATAGTACAGTTTTGGGCTGGGGTCTCCTGATTATCCCTCTATGCTGAAGGAAAAGCCGTTGCTAGGAGAGTCCTACATGAGAGTCACACTGTTTTTCAAGGTCAGAGGGGTATGTGTGGATTTAAACAGGTGAGTCAAGCAAGTGGGTTCACTGTGCTTGGGGCTATTAGAGAAAGCTCCCCCAAACTTGT
Organism: Lyroderma lyra; assembly: GCA_004026885.1. NCBI lineage: Eukaryota > Metazoa > Chordata > Mammalia > Chiroptera > Megadermatidae > Lyroderma > Lyroderma lyra. Next base: position 473,597 of record PVJL010000049.1, read on the forward strand.
GTAGAATTAAGGTTCTAACATTTTTCACCATATAAAAATTTTCGGATTAGTAACTTGAGGAAGGCCAGTCATGCGACAAAGAAGTTTGATTAATTAGCCATTAAAAGGAATGTGTCAAGGTTGGGGGAGAGGAAACCTTCCCATGAGTGAACAGAAAACAGGTAAAAATGCAAATTTCATGGGACTCCAGCCTGAATAAATGCTCCATGAATGTAGATGTCAATAACGAATCATTTTTAATGAGCATTATTAACTTCAATAAAAATCTAGCCTGACAGTCATTTTTTTCCTTTCTTTTATCCCTTAAATATTAATAGATGGCTCCCATTAGGAAGACCTTACCTCTTACCTCTGCATATTCTTGTGATGTGTGGTGCCAGGGCATCAGGCTGGCAGATCACTGCCATACTCCTCTGCCTCTCTCAAACTCCTCAAAGGTGCGTGTCATTCTGCAGACTACTAAGAAATGCCCAGGTTTTCTCTCGGCAGGATTTTAAATGTGGACTTGGCCACTTTTGTTGTCCCCTGCCTATTAATGTTATCAAAGTGCATGGAAATCAGTGTGTAATTGTTGGAGTGGCTCAGACACTGCCAGCCTGAGAGCGCTAGCACACCCTTGGTCCACAAGGCAGGAAAGAACCCTCTGTTTGGAGAAGACACTTGGCTTTCCAACAGTACTTTTCAGCTGGCCACTGCATCATCTCACCAGTCTCTCATTTCCATTTGATAACAGCAGTGCGGAGAGGATAATCATAAAATATACGTGCTTCCAAGGTAGGCTGACCAGATGTACCATTTTAAATGGTACAGAAAACAGTGGTACTGTCCTGTTTCAAGTGGTATGTATGGTCAGCCTACTGACACCTTGAATTTAGCCCAGTGAGACTAGGCTGATCATAGGTACCATTTGAAAGGGGACAGTACTGTTGTTTTCTGTCCTGTTTAAAACAATACATCTGGTTAGCCTATTCCAAGGGAACAGAAGTGGAAGAGCTCGAGGAGGAGTAGAGTAATGACAATTAGTAATATATTAATATGTGTAAAGCTTGCTGGGCCTAGTAGTGAAATCATGTCAAATTCAGAGAGTTTTATTTGCAATGCATTCTGGTCCAGAGAGAATCTATTCTGTACTTCCAGTACTCTTAACACGTCCTTCATCTTGGTGAAAGTCCTATCTCTCTGGCTATGTCACCTTTTACTCAGAAAATGGAGCTTAGAACATACTTTCTCAGGTACCATCCTGGATGCCTAATTAAGTACTTGTTCACCTGAAGGTCATGCACAACCCTCTTCTCATCCTGAACACCTTTCCTAGGCTGTGGCATCCATAGCAGTTGATGACGGACAGCTGATCTGTTTCCTTCTCAGACCTCTCTCTTGAAACCTACTACTTCTGTATTTCCAACTACTTCCTGAACATCTGCATTTAGCCTTAAAATTGTTGTCTTGCCTTCAAGCCCATTGTCTTTGTTGTTCTCTATTGCAGTAAATGACATCTTTATCTCTCCAACCTGAAAATCTAAGTGTCATGCCTGACTTCTCCCTGTCTTCTAATTCCTCTTCATCTCCCCAACAAATACTGCCCTTATTATCTTCTGTATCCATTTCAATCATTTCTTTATCTCCATTCACGTTGTCAATCTCTAGCATAAAATCTTCAATGAATTCCCAAAACACACAAAATTAAATCCAGCTCCTCTGCCCAGCTTCTAAAGCCTGCCTTACCAAATTGACTTCATGCTATTTCTTCCATCCCACACCTCTTTCTCCAGCTTTTCCAAGCTACATGCAGACTCCTAAAATGTAGTCCTGACACCTAGGCCACTGCTCATGCCCTTTTTCCTGCATGGAATGCTCTTCAGATCTAATTCCACACACCATTGTGCAACACTTGCACTATTTCAAGCTTTGTGCTAGGAATTTGGAATACAAGTTAGACATGCCTCATGAGGTCTCCACAATTTTCATAGGAAACAGAAATGAATCAGTTCCATATAAGGTTATAGGACAAGATAAAAGTAGGTACAGAGTTTAAAAGGAGAACATGGCATTATACCCACCTGTCTGTGAACCTCCTGATCAACTGCCAGGGTAACTGCTGACCTACCTCTAAAAACTGATTACTGCCCCCTCTGTGTTGTCACAGTGCCCTGTCCATGTTTACCTTAGAAAGCCTATTGTTTTGTACAGTAGTGTTTAAATGTCTGCCTTCCTATACTGAAAGCAAGAATACTATGCCTATTTACCTTTATAGCCACTGTATCAAGCCTATGTAATAATTATGGAAGAAATGAATGAATAGCATTTAAACAACAATAGCAGCTTAAGCAAGTCTGGCAATCAATAAACTAACAGACATCAAAGTAATTTTACCTTCACCTCTTATTTACACAGTGATCACTTTGGATGAGTGTTACATCAAACTGTTAGATATACATATAACGTTACATAGTGAGACCTCAAAATTGTTAATGATGACAGAAATATTCAATCTGTTCTGACTTATGGGATGTAGATATATTTATAATTCAAGTTCGGAAATAGTGGGCCAATTTTGAAAATGCATTCTAGCCTGTGGATTTTTATTAATTACCCACTATAGTTGCACAAATCAAGTACTAGCTACATATCTGTTGAAATCGTGTTTCCATTAAATTGTAGCACAATTTATTATCAATTTTGATGAAACTAGCAGGTTCTATTTTTACAAAATGTTCATGAAAGCTAGACTGTACCAATCTTATGAGTGTATCTACATCACTATAAAGATACACAAAGATTAAAAATAGGAAGAAGTTTGTCATAGTGACTATAAAATATTGAAAAAAATTTTAAAACTCTGATTAGTATAATAAATCCAAAGAACTATGGAATTTAAAAATTGGCTTTGTGTGTAAAGAAAGCTCGTAGATAAAATATATGACACTGAATACTGATAGAAACTATATTCCAAATTCTAATCCCTCAATCTAATCTATTTTTTGGTGCTGGTGCTCATTGATCTTCAGTATCTGAGCTCTCTTGCTAATCATAAGACCCTCAGTAAATCATTTACCTGTTCAGACCCTTGGTTCTTCCCGTTTTAAATTCTGGGAAATAATTTCTGCCTACCTCACAAAAGGTGCATAGGAAAGTCCCTTATAAACTGGAGAGCGACATACAAATGTGATAAATTATTATTCCAGGCAGAGAGGATATCATGAAAGAGCAGAGTGTGACGTTGCATTTTGAATTTAGGAAATTGAAATGAGTTGGGAACTGCTGAAAGGTGGGCTGAGATCAGGTGTAAAGGGCCAGGTGAAAACCATTTAGATCTTATACTGCAGTCAGTGGGGAGTCACCAAAAATCTTTGAGCAGGGAAAAACGTAATTAAATTTGTGTGTTAAAAGTTAATTTAGGGTGAATTAGAGAAGAAGAGATTGGAGACAGGGTAACCATTTATTACATTATTCATGCAGGGGATAATAGGGCCCTGATTTACAGCCATGGCTATGGAAACAAAGAAAGAATTAACTCATTTCACAAACAGAGTTAAACATCATTTGGTAATTCTGGGCAATAGGCAGTAAAAGACAGTCCGGCTTAGTTGGCCAATTTGAGTTGATACCTTTGCTCAAAAGAGGAGACCAGGAAGACACTACAAGTTAAGAAGAGGATAAAATAAATGTAGTCTTAAACATGTTGAGTTGTGGTGTCTATATGCATCATGTAATATGTATGCCTGGCACATTGTAGGTGTTCAATAAATATTTGGTGAATGTAGCAATGAAGGAAGGAAGAATTAAAGACTGGGAGATATTTCAAGGAAATTACTCAGAAAAGATTAGAAAATATTCATCTGTATGACGGAGAAGAAAAGTCTCAAAATACAAATTCTGAAATCATCACGTGAGCAAACAGCATCATTGAGATCTGTAAGGGAGAAGAGATAGAGTGAAAGAGAACTAATGACTCCACTTTAACAGAATAGGATTATGTATGTCCAATGCCTGACAGAGACTAGGGCTCAATAAATAAATATTTGAATAAATGAACCCCAATTTTTAGAAGTAGATAAAGAAAGAACAATTGGGCATCTTATAGTAGCCCTTTGTTTTGCCTGAATTATAGACTAATTCTGCAAATTATCATTTGGCTCCCATTAAGGAATTTGATTAATATAGTCAAAATTTAAGGCAACCATGAGGAATTTCTTCTTCTTGTCATTCTCATTTCCACATGTTTTCCTTCCAGTTCAATCATTTACTTAAATCTATCATTGAACTGCAGTTCTGACAAATTGTTCTTTCCTTAAGATTGCCCTTTCATTGCCTACAATGAAAGGCACTAATAACACTTTTTCATGTACTAAAGTAGGGCCAAATAGAATAAAATGTTCAGTCCATAATTTGCTGTGACCCATATATACAATATATTGCATAAGAGGTTTTGGAGCCTTGGTCCAACACTTCGATCATTATGGGGAAGGCCAACATGGACAGAAGACATTTCAATCTCAATATGAACTGGCTTTGCTCTTATAGGTCCAACCTATATTGGCAGATGAAGACAGCAGAACAAATAAGAATATATAAATCTTGCTAACCAATGTCACTCGAGTAAGTCTAACAATAAAAAAATAATAATAATAAAATCAAAGGGTCATTTACCCTTCCCAAAAAAGAATATGTAAATAATAAGAAATTAATCCAAGAGCTTTCAGGAGTCATAATGTAAAAGGCTCATGTCTACAAAGGTAATATTTGAAAAAAAAAATGTTTTCAATATAAACTAGATAAAAAAAACATATTGTGAAAAAACAATTGATTTCTAAATATTAATTGTATGAAGTAGAGAGGTCAAAGTGATTGTTAAAGCCCAAGGAAATTAAAACCTTCACAATTTATAAAATGTCAACCTTATCACTCCATTCCCCCACCACATGCTAAAATCAAATTAAATCGAAGTTTTTTCATAGCTGACACATGATCGGTTTATTTGCATATACCACTGCCCTTTGGCTGTACTCACTCTCTGAAGAATTAAATAACCAAAGGACAGGATGAAAGGTGGTAACAAAAGAACTAATAACACTGAAATAATATATGAACCAGACCATTGGTCACTGAGTAATCATGAGTTAACTATACTTTTTAAATATAGTCATCACTTATCATTATAGTTCAAGAAATCTCATTTCTCAGTTAATAAAAATTTTTCCTTTAAAATTTCTCCTAAATGTCAGATCAAGGGTACTTCAAAAAATGAGAACATAAAATTAGTGTCTGTTTTCAGAAGCACCTTATTAAGGCCTTTTGTTAATTTCACAGACTTTTTAGATTTTCCAAATGAAGATTCACCCATAGACATTTTTTCTTCTCTTTCTAGTGTAGTAGAGATGAGCTTGGAGCAGCTCCTGTCAGCACAAGGGCCCTGATTGGTTTGAATACTACTTCTCCCCCCAGGGATGATCCCACTGATGGGTACAGTCATCTTTGACTACTAGGACTTCAGATAGTGAAACTGCTACTTGCAGTGAGGAATTATAATTCATACGGGACCTCGGTTACTAGGACACGGAAGAGTAGAAGACATGTTGAAATGACTTCAACAGAAAAGGTCATCCATTGCTTAAATTAATGTGTTATTTGTAAAACTTTGGGAGAGTAAGGTAAGAAAGAGGACTCTTTATTCTTTCAATTTCTTCACTAAAGTGTCTGTTTCCTAAAGGAAGGTGATTGACTTTTAAAAGTGAGTTTAATAAAGAGTAAAAGATACATCGAAGCTAATAAATAAAACATCACTCATAGTTAAATGCCTCTGTATTTGTAAAAACCTGAGATAGAAATTTAAGGTAAGGAAGAGTAGTTTATTTATTCTTTCAATGTCTCTAAAATGTTTGCTTCTTAACTTAAAGCAATTTACCATTTAAAAATGTCTGATGCCTGTGTGGAATTATCCCCTAAAAAAGCAAAGAAAACCAAATCATTTTCCCATCCATGTGTACATGATATATAGAAATACGAGTTTATATTGATGCATGGATCAAAGTTGTTTATAGACAAAAGAAAAGCAGTGAATTCTAGATCAGTACATCTCTGTCACTCATCTGCAGATCTTTCAAGTTATTGGACAATCTGGCCTATTTAAAAATTTTACCTTTAACGATATGAGCACAAGTCATTCCTGCTAAGTATTTATCCGTGTGAGTTTCTAAAAGTAAAAAATACACTATTTATTTTGCCTTCAGCACTGAAGTATGTAGTTCAAAAGTAGGTTACCATGAATAGCTCGAGAATCGGACATAAGTTCTGATCCAGCTCAAATATTTGGAATTATTTAGGAGAAATGGAGTAAAAGGAAATACTACTGATATTATTCTCCAACTCAGCGTGATCTGTATTAAAAAAAAAAAAAAAAAACTCAGCATGTAAAATACCAGACTGTTATGGAGATCCCCCTAGTGTGTGTCTTACCGTCTCAGTTTTCCTTTGTTTCTGTTGGCCTTCCTTAGGGCTTCCTATTAAGCCTAGTTCTTGACGCTTTTTCTGGGGGGCAAGCAAAGAACAATGTACACCATCTAGTGGCGCAGATCAAAACTGCAGCTGTCCAAGAGAGGCGGGATTGAACGGGATGCAGCAATGGGCATCTGCAGCCATGGCAATTAACAGACTGAGTTCTTCCTTCAGCATTTCTCCAAGTGCCTGAGGATCGCTGAAGTGGTTGCTATGAATTCCAGAGGGAAGCCCTCACAGCGCATAAAGAGATTCAGTCTAGGGAGTTAATTTAAATAGCCTACAGTTAAAGCCCTACTTTATTCTGACTACGTATCTATAATTACTCAGCTTTAATGAGAACTTTTTACTTGCCTGCTTAGTACCAGAATTAATATTACTACTGTAACACTTTCTTACATCATGAAGTGAGCAACTACAATAAAGGAGGAAATAGGTTCCATTTGTGATCATATGCTAAGTGAATGGCTTCTGTAAATCACCATCAACCAAAGTTGTAGCTGCCAGCCTGTGACCTCATGCAGAGCCATGGAACTTTTACAAAGGGTCTCTGAATCCAGTCACAGGGCACATTCTCTGTAAATTGAGTGTATGATGTCTTCTACATAAGCTGGCTTCATAACTGCCATTCAAATGTGATTACTAGGGGTTCGCTGGTGGTGTAGTGGCTAGGTTTCTGCACTCTCTCGAATGTGATTAGTAAAAGAGCATTACTAAATTATCGATAGTTTATTTGTTATGTAATTTCCATCAATAAATATTACTGTATCACTCTCCTCCTGTTATCTAGAAATATGTATTTATTTAAGTTCTACATTTATAGGTAAATTATATAAAAGATAGATTTTTAAGAAATACAATGATCCTGTGTTCAGCAGTCCCACCTCTAGAAATTTGTTGTAAGAAGGTTCATTCATATGTTTGAAGATACTCATTTTAGTGTTGTTTATCATAGCAATTATTTGGAACCAAACTTGTGTTTGATGATTATGGATTGTTAAATAACTTTTAGTTTATCCGTCCAAAAAAATAGCATACAACTATTAAAAACTATTAATTAAGATTTGTATTTATTGAAAATAGTTTACCATGTACTTATAGGTGAAAAGAGCAGATTGATCTAGAAGAATATATTAATATATATATATCACAATCCATTTTTATGTATCTGTAAGTAGGCAAAGAAAAAGTTTAAAAGAATGTCTTTTATCCCAAGAGGAATAAATAATGTATTTTATCAAGCATAATATAAGAGAAAAAAAGGAATAGAGGATGCCTCTTAAAGATTTTTCTCCTGAGCAAGTAGGATAGAGTTGATATTGACTTAGGTGGAAAGGAGAGTGTTTGAAAGGGAAAGTCGGGGGTGTGTTTGGTGTCTTGTTAAGTTCGAGAGTCCATTTGATTCCCAAGGGGAGCTATAAAGTCATGTACCTGAAAGATCACCAGGGTAGCTAGAAAGTATGGATATTGCTGAGAAGAGGACAAGCTCTTGGCACATGCCAACGTTTACAGACTAAGCTGATGAGATACAAGCAGCAAGTTTTCAGACCCGGGAATGGCCAATCCAGTAGAAGGAAGATCTAGAGAGAATGGTCTCCCGGAATGACACATGTGAAGTAAACAATCATCTACTATGTCAAATGACCGATTCCGTGAGATGAGCACTGAGAATTGACATCCTGTTTAGCAACATGGACATTAACAACAGCTGTTTCAGTGACATGATGAAGCCAAAAGTGTAACTAGAAAGGGTTTAAATAAAAATGGAAGGGGAAAAACTGGAAACTTTGAGTAAAAACAACTCTTTCAAGGATTATTTATGTAAAGGGAAATAGAAATTAGATAAGTAAGAAGAAGATATTAATTCAAAAAAAATTTTAAGGTAGCAATATAACATGTTTATCTGAGGATAGGAGAGATCTGATAAAGAGGGAGAAAATTAATGATGCAGGATATGACAAAATTGCTGGGAAAAGTATCCTTGACATTGGAAATAAGCATGGACAATCCATCCATCCTTAATAACAAAAGGAGAGGCAGAGTATGTATAGGTATGCTTGTGAAGGTAATTTGATACATATAATGAGGGGAGCCTGTGGGAGTTGTTTTCTAAAAGTTTCTTATTTCCCAATGAAATAGAAAACAAGGTTATCAGCCAAAAGTAAATCAGAAAGCAGACGTTAAAGCGTTGAAAAGGAACAAGATGTGAAATAGTCATTTAGGACAGAGGTCAGAAAACTCTTTCTGTGAAGAGTATGATAGTAAATATTTGATCCTTTGTAGGCCATTAAGTCTGTCATAACCATTCAACTCTGCCATTGCAGCAAGGAAGCAACCACATAGACAATACATAAACTGATGGATGTGACTGCGATTCAATAAAACTTTATTTACAGAATCAGGTGATGGGTCATATTTGGCCCATAGGCTGTAGTTTGTTAACCCTTGACCTGGAAGAATGGAATAATGAATGGTAGAGAAATACAGTAGGAAAAATAACATGAATTTTAAATGAGGCCTACTCACAGGGTTGTGTAAATATCTCCAGCCACATTCAGTTTTGTGGATGCTGGATATAACCAAGATTTGGTTTTGTTATGCAAGGATGAAGAATAGAGAAAGAAGCAAGAGAATTGAGCATGTATGCCAGGAGATTATTACAAAGATGAGCATTGAGGTCTAAGCTGAATCAGGAGGGAAATGACATGAGGGGTATCGGGGTATGAGGGACAGGGAAAAGAGGCAGACTTAATGGATTTAGGCCTTGCTCCTAGCCATTGACACTTTTCCTGAAGAAAGAGGACAATTCATTAGTTATATTATTAAAGAATAATATAGTGATTGAAACTTTGTTGGGTGACAATGCATACAGTGGTCATCATTCTGTAGGGTAGGTATAATATTACTCCTCATGTTATTAACATAAAGGAAAGGAGAATCCAAATTCAAGAAGGAAGTAGTATTTGAACGACAGTTTTGTTTGCAATAATATCTAGTTTCTTACTTATTAGAATTACTCCCCATCTTCTTCCCTTTCATTATACTAAAATGTTCTTGTCAACTCCCTCTCCACAAATAATACATATGTTCATTGTCATTTTTAGTTAATGGTCTTTTCTTTTTCTTTTAATGTGTCACTCTCCTATTTTCATTGTCTCAGCCTTTACATGTGCTTATGTTTTAGTTTTTCTGGGTCAACACATTTAGAGGTGTTTATACTTTTTATATATTTTTTTCTTATAGACCTTTCTTCTTGTGTTGGATTATTGAGCTTTAAGATGATGGCTTTTTTTTATTTTAGCAGAAACATACTAGGTGATGAAAGAAGGTCAGCAACATCTAAGGACAGTATTTATTCCCTGTTTATACCGTTCATACTTTACTCCCCTCCCTAAACCTTCAAAGTCTCTCTACTGAGAATAATAGACACTTTGGTATTCAGCAACCTCCATGACCTTGCCTCTTGCTACTTTTCCAACTTTGCATTTCATTGCTCTTCAAACCTTACTTTACATTCCAGCCCCATAGAGCTGCCTAACGGTTCCCCAGCCAGCATGCCTTTGTGCACACAGATGGCATTGACTCAAATTCCCCAAGTTCCTCTCCATCGGTCCGTTTCCCACCCTTCCTTCAAGGACTCAACACAAATCTACCTATAGCTATTACTTTTCCAAGACAACTAAGAAAAAATTACTCTTCATTTGCCTCATCTTTCTCTGCACTTTGGACTTCTATCATATCATTACCTACTGTCTACCATGCATTTTATTTTTGTGTGCGTGTAAATTTTTCCTCTGTTGCAGGAGTCCCCAGACTTTTGGCACCAGAGATCAGTTTCGTGGAAGACAATTTTTTCATGAATCGTGATGGGGTTGGGGATGATTTCAGGATGATTCAAGTGCATTACATTTATCGTGCACTTTATTTCTATTATTATTACATAGTAATAGTGTTAATCTGTATTTGCAGCCACTCCCCAGTCTAACATCACCGCCTCAGTTCCACCTCAGATCATCAAGCATTAGTTTCTCATAAGGAGTGCACAACCTAGATCCCTTCCACATGCAGTTCACAATAGGTTTTAGGCTTCTATGAGAATCTAATGCCACTGCTGATCTGACAGGAGGCAGAGCTCAGGCAGTAATGCGAGCAATGGGGAGCAGCTATAAATACAGATGAAGCTTCACCCAACACTCACCTCCTGCTGTGCAGCAGGGTTCCTAACAGGCTGTGGGTGGGTGCAGGTCTGTAGCCATGGGTTGATGACTCCTGCTCTATTGGATGTGAGCCCCTGATAGTCAGGGACTTTGCTTATATTCTTCTCTGTTTCACTCACAGCACATAGTAGATATCTAATACATATTAGATAAAAACTAAATGAAATCTCTTATCCTTCTCTTGCAATGTGTATTGTTAAAATGTGTTTAAACACTTTATGTGTCACCAACATAACTCTAGAAAATTGGGAACCTGTGTCACTCCCTCCTATCCACACATCTGGATGTGATCGTCTTTTGGGAACCATAACTTCCTACCCCAGTAAGTCAAAGTTAAGTTAGTTCTATGCTTTAACAATTTCATGCTGTTATTAAGTAGTTAATATGCAAATGAAGGAAATTTGGAGATGTTTTTGTCCTTTGTAAAATTAAGTGATGTAAGAATATTTGGTGGAGGAACTTAAGAAAGGGGACAATAAAAGAACTAACTTTTATAGTTTTCTGTAATAAGCCTGGTGCTGTACATAAGCCATTCAATGTAATTAAATTCTCACAATAGCCCTGTGAGGTAGATATTATAATTCACATCTTATTGATGAAGAAAATGGAGACTCCTAAACTCACAGTTAAGTGATAGCAAACCTAATCTGCATGATAGTATATGGTTTTCCATTCTAAAAGGCAATTTGCACATTAGTCTCCAATATTGGTCCAAGTTGCTAAAGCCACATGATTATTGAATTACTGTTTCATCTTAAGCAAATTGTTTTACTTTCTCCATCTGAAAATTAGAAGTATTGGTGGAAAGACACATAAATGCAATTCAATATAACTTAAACTAGTTTGCCATTAATTTAATAAATATTTATTGGTTACTAACTGGGTGCAAGACACTTTTCTAGACCCTAGGAAGTCTGGTGAACAAAGTAGTCATGCAGCTATGCAGCTAATATGTTAGTATATTGCCTACCATGCAGCTAACATATTAGCATAAAAATAGTTTATAAACAAACAGAATATCTCCATAATGATGCTATGGCATTAAGTGCTGGTAAGACGACTAATGCAGGGTAAAATTGTGGTGAATGACAGGGGAGGCCTGTTTAAATGGGATTTTCAGATAAGGTCTTTCTAGCAGGTGCCTGAATATGGTGATGAAACAAGCCGTGAAATATACAAAGGAAGAACATATGAGGCAGAGAAAGCAGCAAGTGCAAAATCTCTGAAACAAGAATGTGTTTGGGGAGATTGCAAGGAAGGCAGTATGTGGTTGGAGCACTACTGGTGAGGGGAGATTGCTGAGAAAGGGAGTAGGAAGGGTGGCCAGCAACCAGGCCTTATAGTCCTTGCAGACCATTCTGAAAACTTATTCTAAAGGTAATGAGAAGTAAAAAAAGGACTGAATGGAAGTGCATGTCATCATATGACTTGGGCTTTAGAAAGATCATCTGAGTGCTCTATGACGATTAAACTAAAAGAGGACAGGAACAAAAGCAAAGAGGCTGTTAGGAGGTAGACCACTTTAAACAGACAGAGAACATTACTGCCCTGCATTTCAATGGTACACGGAGTTAGCCTTCTGACCCCTTGATTTGGTCCAGTGAGACTAGGCTGACCCTACGTACCATTTGACCAAGGACAGTACTGTTGTTTTCTGTCCCGTTTTAAAATGTGCTTCTGCTGAGCCTAGTTAGGAGGGTATTGTAAAAGTCTGGGGAAGAAAGGGGATTTACAGGGCCACATAACCAGGACAGCAGGGCAGCACAGACTTAGGGATGACTCAGAGACAAAATGTCAAAATCTTGTCAGAATTCTTTCTTTTCAGGCCTCCTTTCTCCTCACTCTATGAGCTCCTTCTTTGCTCAAACCTGCTTCTCATTACCATGAGTAGCTTCAGAATCTGTGCCCAGATAGGAAAGGTGTTTTTCTTATACGAGAACCGCTTTGAAGGGCCTGGCTCGGTCACGGGACCATCTCTAGACCAAGTATTCACTGTGATTATGAGCCCAGCTTTCTGGCCCGGGGAATGGAGGGCTCTAATGATAGCTAGAAGGTGCCACAGGATGAAAGGAGTTTGAGTCTTCTGCTGTTTTGTAAAGACAAAGCCACATATCCTGTGAAGACAGGAGAAGGATGTGATGGCTGGGGAAAGACTGCAGACGGCACATTGCTACCTGATTGAGCCAAGCCCCAGCGACTTCTCCCCTCTCCAGATTTCTTTGACACAAAGCTCTTACACCCCTGTATCACCCTTTCCAATGGTCTCATATGTGTCTGTACTAGTTTCAACTTGACTACACATTATCTGAGAAAATAAAAAGGGCCATCATGTCAAATTCTCTGACAAATTTTTTCGTACCTGCGATGGGACAGTGTTGGCCACTAATGGATTCTCAGGTTATTTGCACATTCATTCCAACCCAAGAGAATCTGGAGCCCAAGCTTCCCCAGCTAAAAATGTTCCTCAGGATTCCAGAAGCTGTCTTGTCATAAATACATACACCCATGCTCGTTGATTGAACAAACTTGCAGCACAGAGTCAAGTGAAAGCAACTTGACGTTTTCCAACCCCTGATTTTTTAGAACCTCTCTGCTAAATGTCTCACCTCCCTGTGGTCTATACCTCAGGAAGTTCTTAAAGCAGCCCCAGGTATATTAGGATGTTAAATCAAAACCTTGTTTTTTAAATATATTTGAAGTTTCTCTTTCTCTTGCTGTATCAGGGATGCTCAAGGGAACTCCCAGATTCAGTGATTCACCAGGAGGACTAACAGTACCCATAGCTATGATGCATTACTGCAAAAACATATCAGGCAAAGTCAACAAACAAACAAACAAAAAGGTGCATGGGGCAAAGTCCAGAGGAAACTGGGTGCAAAACCAAGAGCCTTCTCTCAGCAGTGTCTCATGACACTCACTTATTCCCTTATTCCCTCCACCATGGATTTGTGACAACACCTGTGCAATGTTGTTTACCAGGGAAGATCATCAGAGTCCCAGGGTTTCTACTTGGGGCTGGTTAGAGAGACATCTCCTGCCCTGTACTTACTCCCTGAAGAAAAGCACGAGTTCGGCATCTATCACATTGTCTGTACGATTTGGGCACAGACAGCCACTCTTAGTTAAGGTGGTGGGGACGCTCCTGAAATCTAAGCTGTCAGCCAAGGCCTTGCAAGCAGGCCTTTCTCAGGATAGCAGTCTCAGGCCTGCTGTACTAAAGCTTTTCTACACATTTATGTCCACATGAGGGTGAGCAGGGCTGACCCGCCCCGCAAGCCATCAGCCATCCTGCATAGTCTGACTCTACCAGGGATAGAGCTGGAGGTGGGGGAGGTGAAGGAAGAAGAGCTCTTGTTTGCCTGGTGTTGCCCTTAAGGAGGCAAGTGCTGTGAAGCTGACCTATGTTTTGATGAGCTATGCTGTGGGCTGTCCACCACACAGCTTCTGTTAGGGCCATCCTGACCTGGCAACTAATCTTCTTGGGTGCGGGACACTTTCATGACAGTTCTAGCCAAGCAAGCTTCCCAAGCTCCAGCTCAGCCCTCAAGAAGGTCCTGGGTCGCATCGCCCCACCAAAGGCAGACATGCCCCAGCTCGCTCCCCTCACACTCCCATCACAGGCAACCCCTGCCAACCTCTTGTCTTCAGACTTCACCTGTGCCTGACAAGCCCCAGGAAACAGGGAAACTCCTGGCCCAAGTCTGTTCCACCAGTCTCTGCTTTGTCTTTGCGAGTGGAGGGAGGCAGAGGGTTCTTTTCTTCTCCTATGGATGAAAAATGTCCAGTGCTCCCACAACCAACTTCTTTTAAAAAAAATCCCTACTCACTAATAGTCCTTCACATCATTATATAAAGGCTAATGTGTGTGTGTGTGTGTGTGTGTGTGTGTGTGTGTGTGTGTACACATACATACCACTAGTCAGAACCACTCTTAAGAGCTACTTTGAGCAAGTCCTGCGTAGATGGCCTGACATATATCTTTACATTAGCTTCAGCCTTGGCGCCCCAGCCCAACTTATAAGATAGGAGAAGTGCCAAATATATAAGTAAATATCACTTAGCATTCAATGACTGTCTAGTTTTGCCAGAAAAAGAAACATGGTGCCAAAAATGAAGAAAAGAGAGCTTCAGTTTTTAATCATATCGCCCTGTACGTTTCTCTTTCCATGTCCACACAGCTCCATGTTTCCACTTTTTCCCAGCAATACAGATTTCAGCACTTTCTCAAGAGGTGGTTCTAGGTGCCTCATCATGGCCAAGACCACCCACCGTGGGCTCATCTCCTAAGATCACGGGCTGCACTTTAATTTCCCATGTGTGTTATAAGCTACTGACGACTCACTGTAATCTTGATTGACTAGATTGACTAGCATTTCCTAGGTGTAACACACACACACACACACACACACACGGGTGCATGTGAATGTACACACACACACACCATGAAATGGGCATGGGAAAAATATGTAATGCATCTTTCCAGCAAAATATGCTTTGAAGTCAAGTAAGTAGCACAATAGCACACTGAAGCACCAAGAGCAAATGCAGGGAGGGGTAGTCTAACAGGAACAAAAGTATTACTCACAGTTCTCATAAGCCTACCAACTGCTTCCAGAGCTATCCGGTGGCTCCAAATGAAAGGACAGATTTAATTAGACCATTACTTCTGAATTATCTAAGGAGAGAGTGCTCCTGAGGGAATTTGAGTTAGGGAATGGGATAGCTGCCGTAAAGGACAGTGTAGATAACTGTTCCTCTGTTTTATTTACTCCCACATTCCTCAAACATATGAGGGCTGTCTGGAAAGTATCCAGCCACAAACCATTCTCCTTATATTGACAATGGCTGGATGTTTTCTGGACACGCCTCGCATTTTCTCTGGCCACACAGAATAGTTGCTATTGAAATACTATGATCATAATATTAAGAACATTTTGGAAATTAATCTAAATTTAATAACCAATTTTTATAAAATAACCTAATTTAAATAACAATAATGTTACAATGGCCTAGCCCAAGGTCTGGCATAGTAAGAGTTCAATTAGTATTGAATCCACGTTCCTTTTACTGATAATGACTGTTGCTGCTATGATACCTGCCATATCATTTTTTAGCCTATGATTTAGCTTAAGCCTCCCTTTTTCTTTTAAGTTTTAGTCATTTCTTGTCTAATGCTTTACTGTTCTTCTTTTAGAGCACTGTGTACCTTTTTTATCTGTTTACATGTTTTCTTTCTTTCTGCTTTGTGAGCTCAGGAATACAGGAATAGTGTCTAATTAATCTTTATATGCTCAGAGTTTAGCGCAATAACTAATAGTTCCTTAGTACATACTTGTCATGAAATGAATGAATGAATGAATGAGTTGATAGACAAATGATTCTTAAATGTACCTTTTGGTATCTCATGGGTTTTAAAGTGAACCACTAGAATTCACTTTGCAATATTGAATATGTGTGATCTATATGAGAAAACATTTCCTAATAAAGCCTCATTATAGAGGCCACACCCCTTTCCTTGCTCATCCCCTCAATAACTCAGAACAACCATAGGATTATCTTCTAAGAGAATTTAAGCTATTTCACAATCATTTTTGCTGTCTTCTTGCCATATCATTCATAGTTTAAATAGCGCTGGCTCCCTTGACCTTTGTCAAGTATTTTATTTTCACGAGTTTAAGTAATATGCAGTGTTTTACTATTTTAATTCATTTACAGAGTCGACATCTTTTTAATGAGCTTTTTTAGGTGTAGAACAATGAAAAGTGCAATTTCTCCCCTGAAAGATATGATCAGGAGGACATTGTGCTGGCACTTGGGAAAGGGAACATCAAAGGGACATCAAAGCACTGACATGTTTCATCAGTGTATCTCTGCAAACACAACTCTTTATAAAAGAAGGGAAAAAAATCTTCGGAAGAGATTACAGCTTTCATTTCCCAATATCCTTTTACTTTCAAAAAATGAAAACAAAACTACTTTTAATTTCTAACTAACATGCCAGGAAGTATCCAAAATAAAATACAAGTACTTGATGTCATAATAATACAATCATAATTTCTGAACATATTAGTAAAACTCTTCTAATAAAAATAAGTCGCTTTTGCTCTTATAGCTAATGGAAGTGCTATTTTAAGTCTCTTTAGCTTGACTGGTTGTTAGTACACCCCCTCCCCAGGTAAGTACTCAGAGATAAAACTATAAATCAACAAGGATTTATTAAAAATCTTAAATCATGGCACAATTAAGTCTATGAGTTTCTAAATAAATATGTATGTCACAGTCTTTGAAGAACCTTCTTTACTTAACACTAATACATGTGCTATGTATAGAGTGACATCTGTCCTAGAAGCTATTGAATCCTGATCTAATGCACATTTTCTTCCCTTTCTTTCCTCACTTCCTGCCTCCTTCATATTTCTGGTATCCATGACAGCTTTTACAAATTCCAAAGAAGTAAATTTCATAGTCTCCCTTAGCTAGCATTCACTCATCAGTATTACCAATATTTATTGGTTCACAATATTTCTAAATATTAAATATAAAAGCTGTAACAATGCCTGAGTCTGACCCAACCTTAGGTACTGGATACTACGCTAGGCATAAAGCTATAGAGATGACACAGTCTGATCTCAGTGAGCTCAGAGATCCATTAGGGGTGACACACTGAAGACAGGCAATTTTAGTATACTGTATCATGACTTGGCAAATGTACAGTAAAGGCATGCGTTCGGTACAATAACTGCACATAGGAAGAAATAGCAAAGCAATTCTGTCAGGAAGCTACCTCAGATACAATTTTGAACTATGACAGAAACTGACGCTCTTGGTTCTTGCACATGTGCAGTTTTTGTCATATTTATACATCTCGAACTCACTTCAATAACTTTGTCTGCAGTGGGACTATGAGACCCTGGCTCCGTGTGTGCAGACAAACTGGGAGTGAGAGAGAAAGTGTTGGGTTAATTCAGAACTTTGACCAACACCTCATTGGATTCAGACTATGTGAATTTTCTATGGGATTTACTTTTCCAGACTAACTGTCCATAATGATCAATTCATCCCCAACCACACAAAATATTTCCATTAATTTGTAGTTTGCAGAGATAGTACGGTCCAAATACAACAGAAAAAGGGAACAGAACTTTTTCTGTAGATTATTTATCAATAATATTTATCAAGAACTACATCATGTAAGATGTTTTACTGTCTGTTTCGATCTGCAGAGAGGCATTGGCCAAATTCTTAGATCTTTGCAGAAAGTCTGGAAAGTAGTCTAATAAATTTATGTTTCATTTATGTTTCTCAATTACACTTACTATAACATTGAAAAAATTATTTTTAAAAGAACCCTTTACAATCCCATGGCAAGGAATACTCATGGAGTATTATTGAAGTGATGCCTCTTTCTTTCAGGTTATATTTGTTTTCAACATCATGCAATTGCTATTTGAATTTGCACCAATTTGAGTAAATATTACACAAATATATATGCTAGCAATATCATGCTTCTAAAATATCATATATCTTGCCAGTTTAGATAACTCCATAGAAAAGCTTTAAAAACAGAAATTATATAATTATAGGTAACTTAAATGAAGATACCAAAAATCAAAATCCAGCAGAAAAATGTATAAAATGCAAATAGATTTGAAACATGAAAAGATGTTCAACTTCAATTGTAATTACGTAAGTGCCGATTTAAATTTTAACGACGTACCAATTGTTCACCATCCATGTTGGCAAAGATACAAATGTAGAAGGGGATACAGTGTGATGATATCCATCAAAATGTAAAATGCACCTATCCTGGGGCACAAATTTCTGTGCCCCAGAAATTTCACTTGGGGGAATTAATCCTACAGATAAACCCCTTTGTGTGTGTGTCGTGTACCTACAAGGACACTCAGCAGAATATGGACACTCAGCAACCGTCGATACATGTCTACTCCCCTCTATTCCGAGTGCCCCTTCCCTATCAAGCCTCTGTCCTCTGTCATCTAGACCACCCTATCTGATGTTCTTCTCCCTCCTCTACTCCCACCACATCCATAGTAACCAGAGTGATATTTTTAAAATGTAAATGAGATCATGTCATTCTGCTGCTTAAAACCCCTCCAGTGTCTTTCCAAATAATAAAATCCACACCATGTACCATGGTTTCTAAAGACCCACCTACCCAGCCTCTGCCCCCA
This sequence comes from Lyroderma lyra, assembly GCA_004026885.1. NCBI lineage: Eukaryota > Metazoa > Chordata > Mammalia > Chiroptera > Megadermatidae > Lyroderma > Lyroderma lyra. Next base: position 492,501 of record PVJL010000049.1, read on the forward strand.
TCCTGACCTCCTCTCATGCCCCTTGCCCTTGGTGCTCCAGACACAGAGGCTTTCTCTCAGCTTCTCAGGCACAGCCAGCTCATTCACGCTTCAGGGTCTCTGTGTGAATTCCTGGCCCTTATTTTCGAACGATGGCTCCTTCCTACCCTTCATGTTGGACCCGTGAGGCCTTCCCTAAGCACCCCAGCTAGTGTACTAACCAGGCATTTGCTCTCAAAAACATCATCCCATTTTATTTCTCTCTATATATCTGTCACCACCTGGCTGTGCTCCTATGCATTATGTATTTGTTCATGTTCTTCTTTCCCTGTAATGTAAGCACTACAAGAGCAGGGACGCCGTCAGCATAGTTGCCTGCTGTATTATCAGCAAACAGAAAAGTGTCTGCATATAATGAGTGTTCAGAAAAGTTTGTTGAGTGAGTTAATGCATGGCCCTCAGAAGGAACTGGAAGACATTATTGGATACCCATCGAATTGAACACTGTGTGGTGGTGAAAAAGAATGTGGTACTAGATAATCTGAGGGTTGTTCTCTGACCGACTGTGCCATCGCACTGATCTGCCCTGGGTCTCCCTCCTAGACCTCATCTCAGATCTGTTCCTGGCCTGCTTGCTGTTCTTGACACACTCCACATCTGTGCCTCATGACCTTGGCTCTTGCTATTCCTGCACCTACACCCTGCACGGCACTCTTCAGCCAGTCCTCTCTTCAGAAGTCATCCACTCCTAAAGGCCTTTCCTGACCACTTCAAAACTCCTCACCCTGTTCTTCTTCTTGCTAACCCTGTTTTGCTTTCTCATTGCACTTCTCATTTGAAACAAAAGTGCTTATTTATTTCTGTACATGATTATTATGTGCTCGCCATCGTCTAGCGGTGCCCAAACTTTTGGCTTCCCTGAGCCACACTGGAAGAAGAAGAATTGTCTTGGGCCATTACATAAAATACACTAACACTAATGATAGCTGATGAGCTAAAAGAAAGGTCACCAAAAAAATCTCATAATAAAGAATTTGTGTTGGGCTGCATTCAAAGTCACCTTGGGCCTCAGATTGGACATGCTTGGTGTCTCTCAGTGCTGTCCATCATGACCTCCCAAGCAGGTAGAACATCATCTGGCATAGAGTAGCATCTGAACAAATACTTAATTGGTGGGCTATGAATAAATGAATGTATTCTTGAGTGCAGAAAAGCAAGGTACTAAACAGTGTGCCCATAGAACACTGCTGTCATTTACATTAAAGGAAATGACTGTATACATAATCTCTGGAAATGAAATCCAAGAGCACTGTATCACTGATAACTATTGTGTTACGGAACTCTAAGGCTGAGCATCATGGATAGGAGGAAAACTTACTGGTCTTGTATGTCATTATTTTTTATAATGTATTTTTATCATGGGCATTAATTACTTTTTCAAAAATATTAAGAAGTACATTATATTTGACAAATTTGCAAGTTTATGTATTTGAGGCCAAAAGAAATCAAAACCCTTGTTCATGTTACATCAAAATGATAAACGTTAAATAACCATTTATTTAGCAATTCTATAAACTTAGCATAGTCCCATGCAATCACTTGTTTAGCAGTTCATGAAAATCTGTTGTTATGAAAGATATCTATATGTGCTGATGGAAGATGTATACACTCTTTAGATATAAAATAAGGGAGGAATGAGTAGTGTGGATCTCTAAGAGAATGAAGCCATCATGAATACACAGGCCCCCTGTACATGGTGCCAAGGAAAAGGCCTCTCTGCCCAAGACACTTTGAATCTGCTTCCAATGTTGAAATATCCCATCACTGTTTAAATCAAAAAAATAAAATAAAAACCCTCTGCCAATAGATTTTACCCATCTTTAACTGGCTGACTTGCTCAGTGTTTTTCTGGCTCCATCAAACACATGTACCCTGCTTTAAGAAAACCCTCTATTTGAATTTCCAGATTTATAGAAAAAAACTTTAAAGGGGTGCCCACTTGCTTTAATTAGGATTCCTTTAAATATGAAAATAATAAGCATTTAAAATATGATTTAATACAAAAAAAATGGGACAGAATTTTCAGGAACACCATCAGTGAAGACACAGGTACTCGGTAATGACTTACTGGTTGGGTGAACACACCTATTGAAAATCAGTAGAGTGAAATGGATAAGAGCGTGGGTTGGGATCCAGATATCCCTGTGTTTGGAGTCTCTCTGCCATTCATTAGCTGAGTATGACCTTCAACAAGTCACTTAACCTCTTAAAAACCTCAGTACTCTTTAAAGAAATAAAATGAGTTCTGCTTCCCTTGTAGTTAATTATATTAAATGAAAGATATAGGTAAATATAGGTAAATAAAATATGGGTATATTTTATCATGTAGTATAGTATTATATATTATTTTTCTTCACTTCATTTCTGCTTGCGTGGATGGGAGCAAATGAATGGCAAAAACAAAACATAAGTGTTTTTATATTTTCAGAGATATAATATAGGTACCTATATATAAATATTATACATACAAGAGCTGTCCAGAAAGTATCCAGCTATGTAACTGTTCTCATTATATGGACAATGGCTGGCAGGATTTTTTCCAGATAGTGTGTGTGTATATATAACATACCTGCACAGTACACATTGTAAATATTTGGTAAATGGTGGTTATATTGTGAAAAATAACACAAAATCGTCTAAGGGTTTGACTATTTTTATATCCACAAAGGCTAGTTTTGTGCATAGCATTCCAGGACATTTTATTGCACTGGTACAGGGAGGAATAAAAGACTGTGTAACTGAGTTATTTATGTCCTTAGAGTTATGGGAAAACAATTAATAGGTGTATGAGTGAATTGTGGCAGAGATTCAACTTGTAACAATTGCAAATATCTAGTGAGTGTGTGATGATTAGTCATTATATAAATACTGTGGCTTACTATCCTTTCCAGGAGTTCCCTGCTGGGGTAGTGGCTCAGGCTTCGGCACTGTCAACGCTGTGGCCTGGGTTCGTTTCCCAGCCAGGGAGCTACCCACATGAAAAAAAAAAGAATTTAAAAAAAAAAGAATAAAAAATACATATACATTTTTAAAAAACATATCCTTTCCAGGTTTTTTTATAGTATTACCTACTTCTTACTTTCTTAATGAAAAATATTAAATCTAAGTGCTTATTTAATTTCCCAGACTAGAATAAAATATTGGGTGATTAGAGTGGGAAAAGTAGAAAGGTACAAATTGCTCCAAATTTGGAGACTAAAAGAACGTATTCCCTCAGATGACCAAATGTTTCTTCTTTTTCAGTTTTCTGGCTTTTTTTCCCCCCTTTCCCTTCTAGCACTTGTAGTTTGTTTAATAAAGTTGAGAATTTTCACAAAGGGCCTTATAAACATGTGTTATTGGATTTTAAATCTGATTTGAAAGTGCCTCTCTCCTGCTCCCTCTGAGTAAAGTGACCTTTTTAAATGGAGGGAAGTGGGTTTAGATGACAGTCATGATAAATGCGGTCGTGTTCACTCAATAAAATAAGGCCCAGTGCATTTGAGGATAAATCAGTGAAATGTACAGCCCCACCTGTCTGTCTCCATCATTCATTTCCACTGTCACTTTCACAGTGGCTGATGGATCACAGTTGCTGTAAAATTAGACAGCCTTTAATCTCATTTCATCCTGATTAGCTTCTCTGTACCCTTTCCCTCTAACTCACTGACTGACACGCTAAAAATTCACACTGGGCTGCATATGAACATGGAGAAGAAACTCCTCCTCCAGCACCTGCTGTGAGGGTGAGACCAGTGTCCACTTCCAGAGAAATCTAGAAAGAGTCAGGCATGGGTTCTTTGCTGTTTAAAAGATAGTAAGTGTGATACCTAAGGCCATCTTAGACAGATGTGCCCTTGCTCACTGCCCTATTTATTTTACTTTCCTTCAGGTTTAATCAGAAGTCAAAGAAATGAGATCTTTTGCAAAACTCAAGCATTGATTTAATATAGATTTTTTTCCCCTAATAAATTTGGAGCATTTTACATTTAGAATAATTGCAAAGAGCTTTTGTGTGTATTTATAGCCTCTCTATTCATGGTAATAATTCATAAAAGATAATAATTTGGAATGAGAATACTGAAATACTCAGCCAAGAAACACAGCAGACAAGGTTTAAAAACAAGAGTAAATATGTGTAGATAAATGAGAACACCTTCAAGTAACCTTTATATTAGAACTTCAAAGACCTCTCTTATTTTGCAGGTTTCAATGGTTAGCTCAATGCGGTAGTTTCATTTGTTTGCATAAAGCTTAACAATAGGGGTAATCAAATGAAAAAGAGGCTTAAGAACAAATTGTGTATTATTTCCTTCACTTAATTTCTGCTTGCCTGAATGGTAGCAAATGAATAGCAAGAACAAAACACAAGTGTTGTATTTTTAGAGATTGTGCTTTATTATAAACCTGGACTTCCGGTTAAAAAGAAGATAATAGTTTTTCATTATTTATGAGATTTGGGCACTGAACTGACCAAACATTTAAAATAAATATAGGCTATGGCCTCTATTCTTACACTCATGTCTCATGTGAATACATGCATACAGATGACAATCAATGCTGTAAGTGTGCACTGACCAGACGACATTGTGATGAATTGGAGTAGCATCAGCTGCTTACGATATACAAAACATATTGGTAGCATTGTTTTGTTTTTGGTGTTTTGGAGCCATCATCATAATCCAAACAATGATGAGTTGGGTTTTTTTTAAGGTATTAAAACATATCTGACCTTAGTTGCTTAGTGAACCCAACGTATCCTCTGCCCCAATGGACTGTGAGAAGTGAAGCCTGCAGGATCTGTGTGGTTGAAGGCATGTCCCAAAGAGATACCTGAAGGTTGAGAAGGAAAGGACATTCCTGAGATGATTCCTTAAACCAATTGACCTAATTAATGGACTTCACCAAACCACAGCAGACTCAATTTCTGCATGAGCCCCATACTGGAGCCTTTCCCCTTGTGGATAAAAATTAAAAAAACAATGGATAGTCACAATAAAAATAAAAGACAAAACAATCAAAATTCTTAAACTGTTTTAGTAAAAAGCTTCCATGATCTGATTTGCTCTTTCTGGAGCTGTGTTATAGGTTCCAACGCTCTCCCTGTTTCTTATTATTTTTATTTACATTTCTTAACCAGCACACATGCATTCTGAGAAAAATTTTAAAAAAAATTAATAGTTTAAAAAGTGAAATGAGATATACATATAATCCCAAATAAGTCAGATATAAGATAGGTGCTCTCTCTCTCTCTCTCTTTCCCTCTCTCTCTCCCCATTGGAATAAGAGCACGAAGTCAGTGCTGGCCCTGGCTCATATTGATTTCCCACTGCACTGGTTTCTTAAGTGCTCTGTTGATCCGTGTCAAGCAATAAGTTCCCTGCCTGAACATGCACATCACCTCCCCATTTGTCCTCACCTAGAATTAAGTTGCCCATATGATGAGCTGAACAAGGACATCATTTTTCCTACTGGTGTCACTGGGCCCACCCCACCGCATATGGTAGAACTAATGCTGTGAACGTTTACATTGCCATGGGATATTATAATAGCAGAGAATAACACTGTACCACACCCGGGGCAACAGGGATGCCCTGTTCTGGTTGTACGGGTCTCCCAGAAGAAAATGTAAATGAGAACAAATACAGAGAAACCTGGGTTTCAGTGGGTGTCTGTATAACACCCCCTCCTCACGGCCACCACACTGGGGCAGGGAGAAGGGCAAGGCGAGGGCAATGAGTATTTGTGATGTTCCTGCCAGTTTTTATCTTTGTTACAGAAGAGCTGCTAAGCAGATAGATGGAAAATATGTGATTGTGCTTCTAATGACATTGTACAGGAAATTAAGCGTATACATTTGGAGAAGGCATTAAATCAGCAGGACCTTAATTTAAAAACTTAAAACTGTATGGAAATTCAGCTTGCTCAGTGCTGTGGAATAGAGAGCTACCAAGCGCCCTGAATCTGTTTATGGAAAGATTGCCAGCAAACCATGTTTGGGCAGAGCATCTTAACGGCTCCAACTGTATGCAGGGTTATTTCTTCCAAGAAGTAACCCCCGGGCCCTGACCATCTGAGAGTGTCAGTCATTGTTCTGGAACGAGATCCCCACCGTCAGGCAAGTGAGAAGGACTTAAGAATCAAAAGAGGCGTGACAGGTTGTTCTTGACTAATTTCTGGAATAATTTTATGTAAAATTAATCAGAAGGGTTTGGGTTTGCAATCACTGTGAACACACCACTGAGCCGCTGTGCATTGGTAGGGGCCCGGCTCCGCTGCCTCGACTCCCTTCTTCCTTCTCACTTCATCTCACATTTTATACACTTTGGTGAAAGCAAGTAACTATGAGCCAAGGGGCAAGTCCCAAGATGGAAAATGTCATACCTTTTTTTTTTGTTTTCTTCTTAATTGCAGTTATGCCATACAACAGTGCTCACCACTGCGTTGTGGAGGTAGAGAACTTCTTGTTTGTGTTGGGCGGAGAGGACCAATGGAACCCTAATGGTAACTATTGAACAACTTAGTAGCTGCTCAACAAGTGTGTGCAATGAAAGGCATTCTGTAATCGCTGTGGAAAATATATTTCTTCTGTACAGTAGGGACAAATGAAGTAGTCAGTGGATTGGGCTGACAGTTGGAGGGAGGGTCAATCATTGAACTAGCAGGGGACTATGCAGTAGAGCGTAGAGCGTTCATTCATTGACTGTCTGGGGATTTAGCTTCTCAGTGATGCCCCAGCCCCTCTCCTTATCCATCCCCTGAGAAATGCCACAAGCACAAGCACAGACTCCCTAGAGGGTGGCAAGCTGCAGCTATTAACGAATTCTCACCACTTTCCTCCCGTTTTATCAGTATAATAATGCAGTTTTAATAAATAAGCATGATCACAGTCACACTATTCATAACCTTCACTGAAGTTCTTTTGCAACATTTATTACTTGAGACTCATTGTAGTTGCCCCTCCATTTGCTAGGGTTTCTTCCACAGACCCTCCACCACCCTCCCTGTTGGTGTGATTACTTCATAAATTTATCGCAGAGAAATTAAACACTTTGACACACTTCCCAAGCCAAACACAGACAGAACACAGTGCCTTGCAGAATACGCAAAATTATCAAGTTATTTTTGGAAAGCCTGCCCACAAAGGGGGAGTTGCAGTTGTAGCCTTCTGTGTAACAGAGATAATTATGACTGAGAAACCATAAAACAGCTTGCAGGTACACATTTTCACTTTAAAAACCCCAGAACATCCAGCTGAAATTACATATACTGCATATATTTTATTGTGAATGCGCTCTTTCAGCATCTGCACCAAGGCAAATTATAGAAAATTGTTACATCTGTTCCCTCTAGAAAATCTTAAAGGAAAACAACTCAGGCCGCCCTGTAAGAACAATGTCTCTGAAGCAAGGGGGACATTCTTTCCCAAGACCTGCAGCTCTGATGCTTCCTATCTTTCAATGATGGGAAGCAGACCGTTTCTGGGGTTTGCAAGAAACAGATTTGGAATGGGAGCAAAAATGATAGTTAATACCGTTCCTTTAACTAATCCTGGCAATGATGGATTTGGTGTGCTACCAAAAAACGCTGGCATCCATACAAACCCCTGCACACCCCCCATTTACTGTCTCACCTTTCCTTCCTCAGAACTGAGCAGAGCATCGTTAAGAAAATTTCCTCGGTCAATGCACTCTCCCACCCTCCAAGTGCACCATTTCCCACCTCCCTTCTCTTCAGGTGCCTCTTCCCCCAGAACCTCCCTCCTCACACTCAGTGGGTGGCCTTGCTTCTCAGTTCAATGAAAATAGAAGAAATCAGAAGATACAAAATTCAATCTTACTCCTACCAACTCTATTCACTTACATTCATGGTTACCAATGTAGTCTGTCTTTTCTCCTAGTACTGTCTCCTCCAGTCTGAGGCCTGTTCTTCGTTCCCTTTTGCTGGATCAAGGACTTTGTAGTACTTCCAAACTTAAAAAACAAAACAAAACAAAAAAGCCCAAGCAACCAAATAAAACCTTCCCTCGATACTGCATCCTCCAGCTATAATCTAGTCTTCTTTTTATGGCAGGAGTCCCTAGAAGTAGTCCCTACCCTCTTGTCTCTGCATTCTTACACCTTAGTGTCTCTAGAGGCTTCCATCCCCATCCATCCATAGACGCAACCCTTGTCAAGGCCACCACCAGCCTCCACGTGGTCAGTTCTTGGATGCTCATGCTTCTTTCTGAAACACTGATGTGGCTTCCTAGATACCACGCTTTTTCTTCCTATCTCTGACAGTTGCTTTCCTTTGCTGGTTTTTCTTCTTCTACCCCAGGGATCATCCCCCGGACCCATCATCTTCCCTTTCCATACTCTCTTGTCCATACCCCTAAACAGAACAGGCTTTCGTTCTGTTCTATGATTTTAAATAATATCGCTGGAATGACTCCAGAGTTGGTAACCTGCAGCCTCATTTAGCCAGTGGCCTACCAGACACTTTGACTTTGAGATCCTACAGGCTGCAGGTTGAACTCAAGGTTGAGTTCAAAACAGAGTTCATGACTTCTCTCCCCCATCCCTAAAGTACTCCTGTCTGGTCTTGCCCACCTGAGCAAATTGCATGGCCTTCCGTCCAGTTACTCAGGCTAACACCGGGCAACCATCCTTACTCTTTGTCATACCAGTATTTAATCCATCAGAAAAATTTCTTGGCTTTTCCCATACAATAGATCCCATGCCTGATCATATCTCGCTGTCTACACCTTCATTCAAGGTGTCATCATCTCTTGCCTTGACTATAACAGTGGCCTCCTAATAGCTCCCCTTCTTCCAGAGTGGCCCCTCTATAGGCTATTCTTCACACAGCATCTAGAGTAATCTTTGTAAGAGTTAAATTAGACCCTGTTTCTTGCTTGCTCACAACCCTCAAATGGCTTCCTTTTTTATGACAAAATGCACAGTCTTATAATAGTCCATAAGGCACACTGTGTTCTGAACCCTGACACCTCTCTGACTTCTGCCCAAGTCACCCCAGCATTCCTGTAGGTTTTGAACTCTTGGCCAGCCCTCAGATGGCGCCACTGCCTCACGGCTCATTCTGCAGATATTCATGTGACTTGCAAAAGACATCTGTGGTCATTCTTCTTAAAATGGGCTCCCCTCTTTCCACCCCTGCTTTATTTTTCTTTATAAAAATAAAGAAAATTCATCTCTACTTGATAATACATTATATATTTGGTATTCATTTACAAGAACAGGGATTTTGCCTTTGTTATTTACCAATACATTCCTGAAACCTAGAATACCTGACACATAGTAGACACTCAGTATATATTTGTGCAATTAGTAATTGTGTATGCTTGTACACGGCTGTGTGTGTGCGTATACACACACACTTTTGTTTATTCCTGTGGTAAAGTTTGGTACCAGTATTTAAATATTTAGTTACATGTACATAAATTATAGCAGATGTTTAGAATTAAGACTCAAATACTTTAGATGATTGTCATCTCAGGTGCTATACAGAAAATAGAATACTCTTTTACTTCCACTTCTTGCTTTGTTGTCAATCTATATGTAAAGTAAGATTTATTTCAATACCTTGTAGGCATTCCTGTGCTTCTTGGTTAACCAGCCCCAAAGACTCACATTTCCCATTCAACACATACATTTCCTCCACATAACATGCATACAACTTACATGACATACAAAGACTAAAACTGATTTCCCAGTTCAAACTCGTACTGTAGTGATTGCTATTATTTCCATGGAGAGAGAATGGACTCCACCATCTCTAGAATTCTTGGATCATTAAAACAAAAACTAATAATGCAAAAACAGAACAAACAAACAAACAGAAAAACCTCTAACCAGAGGTATCATACAGGATATTCTCTGGAATGGATTATTTTTAGATAATAACTTCATATTTTTAAAACTTAAAAACACCAAAATCCAGAAATGTTTACCCTAACTTTGGGATAAAACCAGTTTGATAAACATACTTGTTTTTATTATTATGGCTGATTTATTTTTATTCTAACTCATCCAAAAAAAAAAAAAGGCAGAGAAGAGAGGAAAAAAGAAAAGCCTTTGAGGTGGTACATGTATTTTTCTACTGACGTATTACTCATACCATGTTAGAGAGTCCCTCTGATTAATTTATCTGCTTGTTAAACCTGAGGACAGCGGCATCTTATCAAATACCATTAAATGTGCAAAACAACAAAGGAATCTAAGTATCAAGTGTCTCAAATGTATTTTTTACAGGAAAACACAGTACAAATTTTGTCAGCCGATATGATCCCCGATTTAATAGCTGGATACAACTTCCACCCATGCAAGAAAGGTAAGTGCTTATTTCTTGTACCTGGAAAGTTTGTGACTGCTTTACAGGAAGCATGGGTGCTGAATGGTTTTCCATGGTAAGGTGTGCTGAACAGAGCCAGTGAAAGCCAGATAAAACAGAAAACAAAACTTAGCCTGGCCAATGTACATTAATTGCCTTATTAACTCAATGGAGAAACATAATCATATAAGTGAATTTTTTATCTTAATGTAGGAAGAAAAAAGGTATATGCCTTTTCTTCCTTTACTAAATTGCATTGGGCTTTTTGGCAAGCAGTACTACAATCCCACTGGCTATCCCACTGTCCTTGGTTATGATATATGTAAATCTTATAATTAAAATATAAAACACCATCCTCACAGCGATGTGCATTTTGATGCAGAAATTTCAATGTTAAAGTTTTCAAGTCTCAGTGACTCAAATCCTTTACATTTGCCTCTTCAAATATCTTTCCATAATACATTCAAAAACAGGTCATTTTTAGCTTTATTTAAAAAAATTTTTTTTGCAAGGTCTCCTCTCATTTTTTATGTATGCAGTGTTTAATCTCAGCCAATCCTCCTAGCACCAAAGGACAAAATGACAAGTACATTTATATGTATTTGGCTCTCCTGGCTGTCACTTAGGTGTGAGGGCATGTCTTAATAGACATATGCAAATTCCATGCTAAATTTTGAATACTTGTTTCTTTATAAATAATATCTCAACATCCTCTTGAGCAAATTCAGTATAATAATATCAGTATAATAATAACAATCAACAACCTATTTTCTACTCTTGATTGAATTATTTAAGAAATAATTATTTTTCCTATTTCCTTTATGACCTTTCTTCATCTTAACATTTTCTTTTTTAAAACATTCAATCAGATTGCACTGAGATCAAATTAGATCCTGAATCATAAATTCCAAGTTAAAAAGAAATTCTCAAATCATACCTAATTCATTCAAAAGTGGACATTACTGCAGGAAGACAGTATGAATATGTGCTATAAAGAAACTAACTTTCTATTCCACGTAAATATATCAAAACTCTTTTTCAAGAGACATCACTGAAAATGATGAGGCACAATATGTTAAAAGGACCACAGACACTTTTAGGAATGTCTAATTGAAAGGTACCTCAAGAAATTATTCCAAGCCAATTAATATCTTGACAAACTTCTCAATCTTGCTGTTGGTATCCATGGATACATAAAAAAAAAAAAACCCCTGATGTCTTTCTCTTTATTTCTCTCTTTTTGGGGGTTATTTCCTGGTTTCTGTTATTGTAGCCACATCACTTTACCCTTCAACAAAATCATTCGAAAAAGTTTTACTTAAAAAATATTTAAGTAAAAAATAAACATCCATAACATGTTTGAAATGTCAGCATTTCATCACCACATTCCCCTTTGCTAGGGGCCGTACACCACGATAATTAACCTTCATGCCTTGGGTTTAGGAGGCATAACTCACGTCGCAGTCAATTATCTCACTGTAGAGCCCCTAAGGATGAGAAGTATTGCTGCAAAACCTAATTAGTAATTTTTTAAAAGTGTGTATTGTTTACTTGATATTCTATAATGACTTCCTCTGAGGCACTATGGCCTATCATGGCAGGGTCCTACTTAGACAATTTTTAGCAGCTCATTGACCTGATAAAAAGGCCTGCCATGGTCTGTCGGCGCCCGGCAGCCACCACTGACAGGATGGACTGCTTAACGTTTCTCTCTAAGTCATTATGGTATATCATGTCAGGTCCCTAGTAAGAGAAGTTTTTTTTAGATTTAGAACAATCAACTCGATAGACCAAATAAAGAGCTCCTCACAGAGCAGAATGAGAAAAGGCAGCTCTCACAAATGCCCAGTCCATCTTCGAGCTTCATGTCTCCTATGTGTTGGTTGACCTGGGCAGCAGTCCATAACTTAAAACAAAATTTTTCTGTCATCGCTGAGCTTCCATTCAAAATAGCAATTATGATCAGTTATCAATGTGGTCTAATTGGTGATTAAACCAAAAAGAACGAGCCTAAACTATATAAGACACTTTTCTGATTTAAACAGAAATTTCTTAAACATTTAATTGAGTTAACTTTGCATTGTACTGGTCATGAATCAACCTCACCTAAAGTTCCCCACCTCTCCCCTTCCATTTGCTGCTACCAAACTGCTCAGAAGTTACCAAAGTGACTGAGAATACTAGAAACATGCTATAAGCCACTTCTGGGATAACCTGTTCTTACGGACCTGGCTGGATGAGATTGCTAGGATATCTTACCTAATCAGAGCTTCCAAAAGAGTATAAATAAAAGTGCAGAATACCTTCCCATTTCTGCAGAGAAATGGGCAGACGGCCTCTGGGCTTACTCAACCATGGATCAGTTCATGAATTGCATGCTTGCTACCAATGAATTTACTGAAGGAAATGATTAAACAAAATTATAAATGTAAATATCATGCTGATGAGTTGTTTCGGTCTCAGATTTAGGATTGGATTCTTCACTAAGAACAAAGGGGCAAAAAACTGAAAACTCAAATCAATAGAAATGCATTGGTGACTAAATTTTTTATAACAATAGACATTTTAGGTATTAAATATGACTATTTTGCTCCCTAGCTAGTCTAGGGGGAGCAAAAAAGAAAAAGAGAAAGCAGTTTGGAGGACAAAAACAAAGCATATACTATTTCACAGAGTAAGTGAAAAGCTAGAAGCAAATATATCAGAAATGTTTCCAAATTTAACAATTTTGTTTCTAGAAACCTTACAAGAAACAATGAGAGACAATATTCTGTTTGAAAAATCTATTGTTGTTTTTAAGCTGAAGATGAATTTCAAAAATTCAAATTCAATCTCATGCTTTATGTTATAAACTAACCATCCTGAGCGTAAGAAAGGACTTAGAAAGACCTGTACAATATGCAGGATTCAATGCCTGTTTGTACAAGTTATTAGTAGTCTTTTTTAACTTCTCTCAATAGATTGAATATTGCCTCTGGTGGTCTGGTAAGGTGGGTACTGTAGTGGGGAGAGATGAGCAATTTCAAATACAAATAGTATAATTCCATTAAGGAATCTTTAATAGTCTTACATTACTCTTCCAAAAATATCTTAAATAGCCTAAACCAAGTGTGCTCTTCACGCAGAGAGGCGGGACAGGGAACATTCCCACGGGAGACCTGGTTTGGAAAAATTTTAGCCTCGAGCAAATGTTCACAGTTACTGACAGACCATTAACCAGTATTTCTAGAATGTATTTCATGAATTCTCATTTTGGGCATGCAAGGGAATAAAGTCAGAGACTCAGAATCTTCCCTATTAGAATTTTCTACATAAAATGCACTTTTCGTCAGGAAGTAAAACCTACTGATTTTTTTTTCCTATTTAGATCCTAACAGTGACACTGTGTGGATAAAGCTAGGAGTACACATGGAGCATCAAATTAAGAATGCCTCAACTGAAAAGAGCAAGGCTTATTCAGTGTCACAGTAAGGAAGGAAGGAGACAGATCAGCAAAGTGAGAAAACTAAAATTTAGACTAGATAAAAGGAGTTACACTACCAGAGATCCTTCTCTTATTCTCAACTATCTAAATTTAAATAGAGGTCTTTCAAACTAAGGGACATTTTCTCTTCTAGACCAATACATAATGCATAGAAGAACTCACCACTTTATAACATAGTTCAAATTATTTTTAAATGGCCTATTAGTGAAAATTGTAAATTAATTATTTCAGAGGCTCCAAGACCTGTCATAGAATCATATGGAAGAGAAATACTGGCCTTCCCTTGTGTTAATGATACAAAGAAATATCTATGCATAGATTTTTCTAGCCATTTGTCAATCTTTTCAATGAAACATTTTAACTGAGAAGGTAAGAATACTAGGAAAATAATCTTGACCCATTGTATTCCATTAGAGAGCAATTAAAACTGGTTAGAGAAATGGAAGAAACCAGCAGTCCATCTGTACACACTTAATTTTGCAATTATTTTTAAGCCTAATTTTATATTTCAATGAAATTTTACTCCTCTATACCAGTAAATTCCAATTTTTTGTAGATCTGCATTCCTTTGATAATCTGATTAAGATCTTTCTCCAAAATCTTTCTCCATATTCTTAAAAAAAGAATATGTGCAAAACATATATATATATGTATGTGTGTGTGTGTGTGTGTGTGTGTGTGTGTGTGTATATATATATATATATATATATATATATATGTGCAGCATTTTATAATAATTTTATTACAATTTCCAAAGAGCTTCATGGACCCCTCAGAAGACATGTACCCAGATCAGCAACCCCTATTTCTATTAAATCTGTCTTACCTGCTCTTTATTCTCCTTCCTACTAGTTTCTTCTCCCTTTTTCCATCATTGTTATTCTTCATCATCCTTCTGAATTGTCCACAGCACACATATTTTTCAAAAGCATCAAGAAAATATTAAAAAAAAAAACAGAGTCAAAACATCTCTCTAAAATTATCAATAAAGCAAACAATTTCAGGACTATAAAAATAACTGCACTGTAAAATCCAGCAATCCCACTTCTGCCTGGGCGTGTAAAGGAACCAAAAACAGCATCTTGGAGAGATAGCTGTACTCCATGTTCATTGTGGCATTATGCACAATAGCCAAGATATGAAAACAACCTAAGTGTCTGTCAACAGGTAAATAGATAAAGAAAACATACAATGGAATATTATTCAGCCACAGAATTGAAGGAAATCCTGCCATTTGTGACAACATGGATGATACTGAAAGTCATTATGCTAAGTGAAATAAGCCAGATGGAAAAAGACAAACACTGTATGATAGCATTTATATGTGCAATCTCCAAAAGTATTGAACATAAAGACATAGATAATATAATGGTGGTTGCCAGGGCCTAGGGGTGGGGGCAACAGGGAATGGTTGTGCAAGGATACAAAATTTTAGTTGTAAGATGCATAAATTCTGAAGATCTAATGTATAACATGGTGACTATACTTAATAGTACTGTATTGTATGCTTGAAATTTACTGAGAGTAGATCTTAAGTGTTCTCACCAAAAAAAAAAAAAAAAAAAAAAAAAAAAAAAAAAAAAAAAAAAAAAAAAAAAAAAAAAAAAAAAAAAAAAAAAAAAAAAGCAAGCAAAGGAGTAACTATTTTAGGTGATCGATGTGTTAATTAACTTCATGGTGGGAGTCCTTAAATCATCATATTGTGCACTTTAAATATATTGTCATTTTATTCGTCAATTGTACTTCGATAAAGCTGTAAATAATAAAATAAAATAAAACTGGATACATCACCATCAGTAACACGTACATGCCATACCTGTATGGTAGTAAGCCATCCAAACAAATGTTAAAGAATTAAGTCACCACTTAAAATATTATTAGGAAATTTTATATGCAAACATCTTGATGGCTGGTTTTTGAAAACTTCTTATACAAGTAATATTAACTGATGGTTCCTGAGCATGAACAAAATGCTAGGCACTACGATAAGCACTTTACCTGTGCATTTGCAGATAAACCTGTGAGGAGGATACCATCAGCATCCCATGTTACAGATGAGTAATCTGAGGGTGAAAGAGGTCAAGTAATGTGTCATAGATCACACACCCAATAAATTGTAGAGCTAAGCAATCTGATTCCGGAGACCAAACTGTTCATCAAGATGCTATAACACTATATACTACTTCCCAGTGGTTACACAGCTGAAAAATTTCCAAACCACATAAGTTTACCTGACAAAAACTTCTATGACTCCTCATCTTGCCGTTGACATTAACCAAGAGTCTCGGCCTCAATTTTTATAAAGACCATTAATTTGTCAAGTATAAATTATATTCTCTGAGAGGGTTGGCAGTTAACAGCTGTACTTTTTCAGTATTGGACCATATGTTTTCCATGTGAATATATAATTCTAGTAGCATCAATGAGAAAAAAGAAGCAAAGGGTCAAGGACTTGCTTAAAATTTCAATCTAGTCATCCTAACTCCAAATGTTTGAGTCCTCTTCGAACCTTTATTTTCTCTGAGTTCTCATATCTTAATAATTACCAATTCTTACATTTTTCTTAAAATATTTTCTTTATCACCCCTTATGTGTCTTCCTCTAGAACTCTAATTCAGTTCCTAAATATCTACTCTTAGAGTTTGGTTTATCTCAGAATTGGTCTCCCTGTCTCCATTCCTTTCAACACAGCTTGTATCTTTTGCCTTTGATGGCATAGTGGGATAATATAATAAATAGCATCTCTTGAAAAGAGACTAAAATATATCCTGTAGATTTGTAATAATCAACATCAAAAGCTACATAGATGAAATTCCTATAATTGATTATATAACAGCAAAATTACAACATTATATTCAGTTCACAAAAGTTTCTCTATTTGCAGTAATACTGGGGGGGAGAGAAAAATAATAATTGAAGAAAATTTTTGATGATGTAGTTCTCTTATAAATTGGGAACAATGACCCTTGAAGGACCATAAAGAAAGTGAATGTCAAGATAATTTATTATTGTTACATTATCTACCTCATTTTTCACTTTGTCTTACTGAGCTGTGATATCCTTACAAGGTACCAAATATCCCAAAAACTAGTGAACACTTTAACAGTGTATCACAAGCAAGATAAAAATAGCTGAAACAAAGAGTGGTTGAATTGCTCCTCTACTGTTACTTCAATATCAGAAGTGTTAACCAGAATGGGCAATGCATATGATTATTGTATAAGGTTTCAGATTTAGAAAGTAGCGATGTGTGTAATTTCAAGAGGTTTGCAACCCCTTCTGTGGCAAAATGTCCCTCCTTAGCCTGACTGATGGGCTTCTTCTGTGATTTACGGTTGGTTGTTGTTTTCATTGTAGAAGAGCCAGTTTCTATGCATGTCGGTTGGACAAACATTTATACGTTATTGGTGGAAGGAATGAAACCGGCTATTTGTCCAGCGTGGAGTGTTATAACCTAGAAACAAATGAATGGCGTTACGTATCCTCTTTGCCACAGCCTCTGGCAGCTCATGCAGGAGCAGTGCACAATGGGAAAATATACATTTCAGGCAAGTCATTCCTCCATTTTCTGTTACAAAGTTCAGTTCCAAAGCACTTTCTTGACTTGTATGTATATGTTTAATTCACAGGGGGCGTACACAATGGAGAATATGTCCCATGGCTGTATTGCTATGACCCCATAATGGATGTCTGGGCTCGAAAACAAGATATGAACACGAAACGTGCCATCCACACTTTGGCTGTGATGAATGATCGCTTGTATGCAATTGGAGGAAACCATTTGAAAGGTCTTTTTTTTTTAATCACAATAACATTTGCATCTCATGTTTCTTGCTAAGGGCGTTTCTCATTAGATAATCATAGTTAGCCAAGTAGAAAACTTGTTGACCAAATAAAATCTACTCTGTAAATTACCAGTACCTTTGGGCAAGTATTTATTTTGACTCCTCTACAGATAGGATTATTTTTAAGTTACCACGCATACTAAGGAAATGAATAATGATGTCTACTGAAAATAAGAAAACGAAAGCATTAATAACTGAAAAAGCACAATTTGTTGTAACAATGAATTCAGTAAAATAAACTATTCTCATCACCAGTTATAGTAATAGATTTTTTCCAGAAAATTGTTTTCTGTAGTAATCGTAAGAACTTTAGTCATAGCTGCACAAAGAAGCTAATACATGATTTTTCTTAAAAAAGAAAACTCAGAATTTCATGTCTAAATTTAGAATTATCTCTTTTAAGAACCATCTATGATTCTAAAATATTTTCTATTTGCTTTTTTAAATAAACTTGTTTAAAGCATAGTATTCTTACAGCCACATTTTGACTCCTGTCCTTTTCCATATTTATATATTACTGCAACTTTTTTTGCTGTATGTGCATGTATGTAACTTTATGTGAAAGTATATAAAACTAAATTTGACAGGAAAGAAGAGACAGCTAGGATGTTAAGAATGTCATTAACTGCTTTGGGCCTCAGTTTCCTCATGTGAAAGTGAAGAAACTGAACTAGTTGGTCTCTAAAATCTCCTCAACTTGTGATCCTCCATGATCCTTGAAATTCAACTAAATGATGAACAGGCCATCTGAGTCTGGTAGATAAGACCCATCTGTGCATTTATTTTTCAATTAGATATTCATCTTAAAAAATCAGTTAAACATAAACTTTTTTTTCCTAATACATATTTACCCCTAAATATAATAAAGACCAGACAAGGGTAATTTTTATATAAATACTATTTTCAAGTTCATATTCAATCAGGAATGCCATTTTCCTGGCCTAGTTGCTCATCTTAGAACTCTCCCCAATGGAAGAGGATTATCTTTACTGATGCAACTCTTCCTTTTTTATTCTTTTTCTCTTTCACTGGTGCTCCTTCATTTCAACCCATACACCATTGGTTTACATCAATATATGTGTATTTTGTATTAACTTTGTAGCTTTCTGTATTAATATATGATTTCTACTAATTTCTTAGCTCAAGAATGCCTAAATATTTTTTAGAACTTTTATATTTATGGTTGTACTTGGACAGAAAAGACTTGGGTAATGAAACCTGAATGAAAAATAGCACACACACATCAAAATTAGGTTGGCTGAAGCAGGCATTGTAGCATAAAGGAAAAGGTATGGACTGTGCATCTAAGCTTGTGCTTGAATGCCAGTTGTATACTTATAGTTCATTGCTAATCAGAATTCAAGCAACTGGCACTCTCAAGCAACTGGCAAAAAAAGAGAAACAATAGTACTATTATACATTTATCCAGCATGGGTGCCAGTTAACTGAGAGTCTACTGTACTTGGTACAGAGAAGACACATATCTACTCATAAGATGCCGCTAGAACCTTAGAATCAGGAATTTGCCCAAATCCTCATTCCAAGTATATATACTTCAAAAATTATCATCAATTATCTTAATGGTAAAGGAAGGGAATATATCACAGAGTTGCGATAAGCACATTGCTCTTTTGTTCCCAAATGCATGTTATTTATTTTACGTAAAAAGTTAGTGGCCTGAAATAATGCCTGCTACTTCAAGAATGAAAATTATTCTACTTTTTGAGATACCTTCTCAATTAATTTCAGGAGTCCAATGTGTTTGTTAATTTAGTATATGCATTGTAATTATCAGCTAGCAAATATTCATAGCATGCATTTAACTAGAAAAAAATCATTAAAGATTTGGGTTGCTCGGTGACCATGAAGCAACCACTAGGGATTGTTGATTCCCTAAATTAAAGGCAGGGATCCAATAGAATCGGGGAACTTAAGTTCTTTGTGACCTAGTGACTGCTTCAGCCACTGAGAAACTTTATCAGAAGTTGGAGGAGGAGCCCTTCAGGGAAAGTCACCCCCTACTCAAAACTTTGATCCATAGTAGATACCGAAAACTGTTCATATAATCATCATAGCTGTTTATAAGCATAGGCTGGAAAAAAGGTAAAAGATTCTGAACAACCTACTTTTAATTAATTAAAACATTTTGAGAGAGTTAAATATTCATGTAGGGATAGCAATATAGCTTAGTGTATAAAAGCATGAATTTTGAAGCCTGTTCACTTGGGTTCAAATCTCAGCCTTTATACATATTGGCCATGCAACTTACTCAAGTCAGAAACCATTTCTGTTCCTCAGTTTCCTCATCTGTAAAATGCATAAAATGATATCATTATCTCATAGAATGACTGAGGGGATTAAATAAGTTCATTTATATAAAGCAGTTAGAAAACAAGTAGCTTATTGAAAACACTCTATAAAATGCTTGCTTTAACTATATTTTAAACCTTTTAAAGAGGTTTTAATACACCATTTTTAATAAGATCTCCCCCCATATAATCAACCAAAGACATCTTTACCAATGACAGCTATTCTGGTATTCTTGCTTTGAATTAATCTGAAACATGCAGAGTTAGATTTTTTGTTTGTTTGTTTTAGGTCTTCCTGACATATCTCCTAGTTTCACCAGCAAATGCATACATTTGTGTCTTCAGAGACACAATGATCTACTTCTTGGCTCCAGACTTTTTAAAGAAGAAGCCCTAGCCTTAAATTGGGACCCTGAGAGTTTATTCTTTTGTGATTCCATTTTGATATGTCACTTAGGTTTCTCCCACCTTGATGTAATGCTCGTGGAGTGCTATGACCCAAAAGGGGACCAGTGGAATATTCTCCAAACTCCCATTTTGGAGGGTCGAAGTGGCCCTGGCTGTGCAGTGCTTGATGACAGCATTTACCTTGTGGGGGGCTACAGCTGGAGTATGGTACGTGCTCACACTGAATTCTTCCTCCTTCTTTTTGTGCTTCTTGTTTCCCTCCAAATGTGTCATCACCCACATATGTACTTTTTAAGAGTGGCATGCTTGTATGCAAAGAGCAAATTACTTTAGGTAATAAAATAGAGTCTGCATGGTTGTTGTAGAGCTGGCTGCTCTCTGATCAACTATATCATAAAACGGAGGGCGGAGTCTCTGGTTCTCTCCCCTCCCTGTGCGTTCGTGATTCTGGCTTCCCAGCTGAAAGTCAGATGGTGCGGGTTTACCTGTGTTCTATTCAAATTGAGTAAGAGAGTCTGAAAATTTTCTGACCAGTATGGCATGAAAAATGGAAATTAATTATTCAATATCTACAAATTGTATTTATTATATGTAATTTGCAGTTGTTTTTCACTTTTTCTCCCTCTTTATCATTAAAATTTCCACACACCAAAATCAAGAGTACGCTGGGCCCTTATTCACACATTACTCAACTCGTACATACATCAATGCTTTGCCATACTTACTTCATTTATCCTCCCTTTAAAATTATTTTACTGAAGCAATTGGAAGCCAATTCTAGACATTATACTATTTCACCCTAAATGTATCAATATTTATCTTTTAAAAAATCATTCATTTAAGTAAGTACACTATCATTATCACACCCAACAAAATTAACAATAATTCTTTTATGTCAGCATTTAAATGTATCCTATTCACTTGAAAAAAATGTATTTTTCAAATTGATATGCTCAAAAAAGGATCCAACAGGTCTCACTTGTATTAGTTATTATCTTTTTTCCATGTCCAGAAAACTGGAAAATTACCCCTGCCCCACTTCTCCTTCCATGCCATTGACTTATTGAAAAAGCTGAGTCAGTTATATAGCACATCCAGTACTTTGGAAGTAGCTAACGACTTCCTTGTGGTATAACTTAAAATTGTCCTGTCTTGTATTTCCCATAGACTAGAAGTTAGAGATAAGGGCTGAATTAAGTTTGGGGTTTGTCTTCCTTTTCAATTCCTTTCATTATTTATTTTTGGCAAGAACACTTGAGGAGGTAGCTCTGTGGTTCAAATTACATCATATCAGGAGACACTTAAGGTCAAATGGTCTACGTGTTCACCTTTTAAATGATGACTTTTGTCACTACTTTTGTATGTTGATGTATGAGATCACTGGGGTTTTAATAATATTAGTTTTATTTCTTTTTCATCAAACAAGGTTGTCATACAAGGGCTGTCTAGAAAGTATCCAGCCATGTAATATGAAAAAAAGAGGCATTTTATGGCTGGGTATTTTTCTGGACAGCCCTCATATAAAGTTTAAGGGGAGCTTTAAAAAAGGTCTTAGTTATATGGAGGCAAATATATATAAACATTTTTATGTATTTATATTGATAATTGAAATTTATAAAACGAGATATTTGTGCATGTGTTTTTTATTGGTGCAAATTGCAAGCCACAAAGAGAATATATGTACTTCTATGTTTGGAACCAGACTATAAGTGTACACTTTCAGAAAACAATTGTTAGACTGATTGGGAAATTTTTTTGGTTTTTTTGCCTATGATAAAAGCAAAACTGCTTGGTTTAGGAATGGCAATGTTATACAAGCACTCGCCACAGAGGTTGACAAAAGAAACAAAATTAAAGACATTTTTGTTTCTCATGAGGCCTCTTAAAAAAAAAATAAATCAATGTGTGAAGAAGTTGGCAAACCTTTGTTTCCAGTTTATCTTAAACTGGTTTTGAACCCCAGCTCGAATTCTCGGGAGTTTAAGGGAGGCAACTATCTGAGATCTAATTTACTTTAATTTTTTTAATATTTAAGGTGAGGTTTGTTTTGTTTTGTTTTTTAACTGAAGCCAGCTGGATAGTTTCTGGCTTTTGGTCACTTATTTTAAGGGATTTGTGGATCACCTAGGATGTTTGAAGCACTTACCTTTTATGTCACACAGAGATTCTTAAATCTTGTCAATCAATGTCACATTTTCCCTTGGAATAAAACAGTTTAAAGTCCACTGTCCGCTGCTTTCATTTGGAGTTTTTAAGCAAGAGCAGAGAGTTGATATTTTCTTTTCAGTGTGAATGTTTAAGGTTGCCATTGCCCTTCTCTGACCGTTCTTTCCTGAATGCTCCCTGTTTTGCCATTACAGGGGGCCTACAAGTCATCTACAATATGTTATTGTCCAGAAAAAGGCACCTGGACAGAGCTGGAAGGAGACGTAGCAGAACCACTGGCAGGCCCAGCCTGTGCAACAGTTATCCTGCCTGCCTGTGTACCTTACAATAAATAACAGCAGGAAACCTGGAATGAACAGAATCACATTCTAGGAAGCAATGCCAGGTGACACCACTCTTATTCTAGGGACAATGTATTCAAATGGTACAACTGCCGAAACCCACCCTCGGCTGCTGATGATTTACAAGTAACTATAAAAAAACAAAAGACTTGTTCTCAAACAGATACTGTTCTGTAGCTCGGATCTCACCGAACTTCCTGTGGTGACAAACTCTTCCATTTCAGACTGGTTTTAACTTGTCCCAGCTTTACAAAACCTCCTCGTGTGGATCTTAACTTTGAAAAGGAGCAAGATAAAATACAGAAGAGTGCCCCAGAGAGACCTAAGAACAGTCTTGTGCATTGTAGTCTACCTGCATGTGATCTGTGTTGAAGTTTTGGGGATATTGTGTTCATGAATATTCAAAATTGGACCCACTGAAATACTTACCCTGCATTACAGAAATTGCCACTTGATTCTGTGTTCCTAACCTGTGGCTACTTCACAGACTCCATGGGCAACACAGAGAAAAAATCATGTAAGATTAAAGGGAAACACTTTTGTTTCTATATAACTTTATTTCACATACCTTCTGCCCCTGACAGCTCCTTCATGGGATCAGAGAACAGAAAGATGTTGACTCTTGTAGCAATTGCTTTCCACCCTACAGGCTTCTAGGCTAACCAGAGTTATCAGTTCTGTGTCCTTAATTTTATCTGAAAGATTAAAAACAAAATACACTATGTCACTGTCTAGTTCAAAGAGGCTTTCTCATTTTTTTGTTTTTGTTTTTGCAGTATATAAATAAGCCGTGAACACACCTATTAGTTGTTTCAAGTGGGAAGGCCAACAGTCAGTTGTAAAATATTGAAGAGATTCTGTTGGATGACACCTCTGACCCAAATTTAACCCACAATGAAAAGTGGGAGATTGCTTTCAGGAATTTAGAGACAATAAAAAAGGATAATTTAAGTACAGTTCCAGCTGTCTCTAGTCCCTAAAACATACAACTTAAAAGAGCCACAGGAGCAAATTATAGCTCATAACAAATGCTTCCCCTCTTACCTCGTCTCTAGAAAGACCCTAGATTTGGCGTTAGAAAAGCACAGGACTCAGCCCCTGATTATTTTCCCAACTCTTCATATGTATTTGTTATCACCAGAGATGCCTGGGCTCAGTTAAGCAATCCATTGCTAATTGTCTTTAGGAGCCTTAAGAACTTCAGGAGCATAAGGTCAGGAGAGCATGAGATGGTCTCAATGTGGCCAGTTGAAAGCATAAAACTGGCAGCAACGTGAATTTGATTTTCAAGCTCTTCAGAGCTGGAACAACACACATTAGGAGTACATAAAAACCTAAAGTTATTTTTTTATCACCCAGAGATGTTGGATCACTCCACAGATGTGTCATTCAAAACCACACCGTGGGGAAGCCACACATTAAACGTGCCTCGTGATGAGCTTTCACTGCGGAGCGTGTCAAGATAGACAGGTGTACTGGACTCCAATGCCGTTTCTACAGTAAAGTGCAATCCTTATTGTTTTTGTATTTATTTGTACGTTCAGATCCAAAGGATCTGCTGTAAAATATATATATATATATAAATATATATCCAGTGCAATCAACTTTCATTTCCTTTTCCTTGAAAACATGTGAATATATAGAAAGAAAAGTTACAGTACTTTGTGGGGAAAGCCCAGCTGAGATCATGAAGAGAACAAGGTCTGCTTCAGACCTTTTTATCGTCAACTGTCACCATTCTGTCTGAACGTCACAGTTTATACCAGGATATTTGCTTTCCTTAGACTTGTTCTTCACTTATTTTTTATTTCTAGCCCAAATAAATAAAAGCATTTATGAGAACTATAAGTAAAGCTTTCTGTATTTCAGAAAGACACAAACTATAAGAAAGTGAACAGTGAATAAATAAGTCACAGATGATGTACATTTTGTACAGTATTAGAATGTGTAAATGAAGCTTGCTTGGAAGGGGAAAACTTTAAATAAAAACTTTATGTACTAATTCAACTGTCTCTCATATTCCTACTTATAAAGCATACGTATAAATCCCTACACTGAACTGTTTGAAGGTTTATAATATGTAAATGCTTAAATATATTTATTCTGCAGATATACTCGACAAATTTATTTAGCTTCCTGGCAATGTATAAAGGTATACAGTATGGAGAATGCTCAAAATTATGGAATGTTTTAGGAAAAAATGTTTTGAGTTAAAAATCATGAGTTGAATCTGATTGTTCTACTGTCAGAGTGTCACAATAAGGTATAATTTATCCAAGATCTAATAACTAAATATAAAAATTATTAGAAGCACCATATGTATTGTATTAAACAGTACTTACCCACTTTCTAAAGAATAACATTTAATTAGATCAATTCTTTAAATACATAGTATTTCATTTTATTTTCTTTTTAAAAATTTGAAAAAGAAGTTGCACAGGGCAAGGCAAGAGGCTGTGGGAGACATTAGGGGAAACTGAGGCACACAGCTGAAAGTAGCAGTTGGGCAACCTTCCAGGCAAAGAGCAATGAAGGGTCGGAAGCTACTTCCTGGAGCTTGCAAACTAGAAAGAATTTACTTTAATGCTTCCCAGCCAAGTCTATTATTATTGAGGATTAAACTCACAATTAAAGGATTGTTTGATCCTCCCTAGTATTCCATGAAAGCAAGGGCAATGGGGTTTCTGACTTCTGCCACTGAATCTTCACCTCACCGTGCTAGCGTAGCACACCAGGAAAAGGCTCCTCTCTATGGAAGCTTCTGTTACCATCTTCTTCAGAGCCACCAGCTGCATGTTGCAGGGCTTCCTCCACATACCCTCAACCCCCAAAACCTCTAGTGCTGACCAGATATCATGAGCAGTTAAGTGAATATACTTGTATTTTTCCTAATCCCGAGCAACCATCTACTTTAAGTCCATATCTAGACTGGTTAACACTGGGAGAGTGAGCATAGGGAGAAGAGTTTTTAATTAATTAAGCTGTGTTTGTAGATGTTAGCGCCTGCATATGTTCTCTCCTATTAAGGCCAAATATATATTTTCCCAGCTACTTGACACTTATACTATCCCTTAACAAATTGTCATCATTATCAACAGGGTATGATCAAGTATCTATTCAACATATCCCAAAGGATATCCCATAAATGCCAGAATTGTCATTAAACTAGGTTCTCTGAGTCAAAATATTTTTTAAATGAATGAGCAAATGGGCCAAAATTGGATTGGTACAACATACCAAAGCCAATTAATATACATTGGTGGGTATCTTCATAGACTGAGTTCATATAGATTGATAGCAAGAAGATCATGGCTGATCAAGCCTGACTTCCTAGAAGCACCTGACCTAGAGGATGTTGAAACTTTAATAGAAAATAAAATGGCAGTGAGGAGCAGAAAGGCCAACAAATGTAAGAGTGTGCTTGTGTCATGTGGCTGTAGTTGTACAGTGCTGCTCTGGATATGCAATAAGTAGGGGTCAAACATTGGCTGGGGTTCTTAGATGGTAATATCCTACATTTGCTCACTCTACAAGCTTGGTGCAGTGACAAAAGGTTCAATTCTAGAGATGCATGTGAAAAATGTGCATCAAGAATACAACACAATGGAATAGGAATAAGGAAAATGTCTTCTACAAATTGAAGCTTGAGTGGCTTATTCAGCTCTACTCGACTCTATCCTATTCTAGGTTATGGCCTTGAATAGATTTAAGAACTCAGTAAATGTCAGTTCTTCATATTAGCAGAAGTAGTATATTACCTTCGTGTTTTTAGCTAACTGATGATGCTAAAAACAAGATGGTGAGAGTGAACATTGTAGGACTCTCTACTGACTACACAGGCTCAGAAGATTTTATTACTTCAAGTAAAGTGATTCCTTGATTATAACCTCCCCTTCTGTTTCTTAGTTATTAAGTTGACTCCTCCTCTGTGATGTTCCAAATGCTCTATGTACAACAAAATGACCTGAGTGGGTAGGCAGAGGAGAAGGGAAAACATTTGGTTGCAGGATGAGGTCCTCCCACATTTAGAGCGATGGCAGACTCCTGGCTTCCAATCAGATTGCCCAAATCTGGGACATTTGGGTACTGGTCAAACTAACTTAGGAAAAAAGAATAAAAGTGACAGGATTTAGTCATTAATTCAAAGTTATCATAACAATAATCTTATAATAACATAAGACTTCCACTAATTTAATGATTATTATGAGTTAGGCACTAACTGGGCATTTCATACGTATTCTCATTTACTCCTCTGAGCAGCTCTGTAAGGTAAATATTATTCAGATACTAAAGATAAGGACACTTATGATCAGAAAAGATAAACTATTTGATAAGGATAAACAGCTGATAAGTAGCAGAGCTAGGATTTACACCAAGACTTTAATCTCAGGTCATACTCAAATTACCAAACTCTTCCACCCACAAAGAAATTTCTTAAATCAATCATTTAAAGTCACATAGAAATCTCTCGTGCATTGGCTGCTTTTTCCATATATGAATAGGATGTTCTGGAAGGAAGAGTGAACAATTAATAACAATGCATTATGTCAAATGCTATGTTGTTGGTGAGCAGGAACCAAATGGGAAGCACAAAAGTGGGCCGAAGGAGAAAAAATTTGCTCTGTAACCTTTAGAGGTCATTTAATTTCTTCAATTGCAGTTTTATAATATTATCTGTATATGAAGTGATGGCCACTCCTTCAAAACATTACTGTGAAAATCATATGTAAAGACTGTTCCATGACCACCTTCAACAGGAAGCAGATACAGAAGATTTATAGAGACGAGCCAAAACACCGGGTAGCAGTAATGGGCTTCGTTGAAAAAGCTGCCTGTCTGCCTCACGATGGAAGAACAGCTGCTCCCACCATTGGGGGTGAAGTTATATAGGGAGGAGAGGTTGCTAGGCAACATGTGGAAGGAAACCTAGGTGGTCACTACTGATCGGTCAAGCATACACTTCAATTGTCCAGGTGGTTACTATTGATTAGTCAAGCATAGGTTTCAATTGTCCTGGTTACCGTAAGGGCTAAGGTGAGTTTCAGTTTCCCAACTTGTGTTTCCCGAACTCTCAGTCTCCTAGGTTAATGTTAAATTGTAGTATGGTCAAGAAAGAGAAGGGGAAGAAGGCGGGGTAGGAGCCATTTTGTACGGAAGAATCTATCAAAGATGAGACTTCCGGTTTCTCAACTTCGCAGAGAGGTTTGTGGGGATCACATCTCTCAGCAGAAAAGTGAGGGAGGCAGACAGAATAGGGGCACTCTCAGGACCCCTCCCGGGGGACTTGCCCTGTTGAAGTAGTCACCACCTTGATACCACCCTTTTACTAGTAATCCCTGCCCCAAGCTAGGCAGCCACAGGAGGAAGTTCTAGGCAAACACAAGGAAGTCAGAGGGCACAAGAAGCCCACCAGTTTGAGCCAGTTCCTAACGCATGCGCAGTGAGAGTTACAGTGACCTTCATTTCACCTGAGGCTCGTTATACCATCATTGTAACATCATACATATGCTCAGAAGCTCATTAATATCATTATAACAGACTGAACTCTGGGAAAGAACATGCACAGGTAGAAAAGGTGATGTAATGGGCCCTGTGTCAATTAAAATTGTCAATCAAAAGGCCCCACACCAGATAGGCATAACCCCTTACAGCTAAAGAGAATAAAACTACCAAAGCCTCATTAATCAGAGCTCTTGAGAACTTACCTGCTTGAGCTCTCTCCTACCTCTCAGGAGTGTACTTGCCCCTTGCTGTTTGAGACCCTTGAGGCACACTTTCTCTTGCTCAGGCCCACTCCTACCTCTTTAGGGTGTATACTTCACTACTAATACTATCCTTTCACCACTTAAAAAAAAATGTGAAAATACTTTGTACCTTGTAAACTCCAAAGTAAAATACATGTATCAGCTATTAGAATGTGACAAATAAGTCTAATACTTAGCCTGGCATGCAAGATACTTTGAAATCTGGCCTTATCCTCATTTTTAAGTCCTTTTTTTTTTTTTTTTTTTACCACTCTGTTCATTGAGCAATGCGAACCCTTGCTTTTCCACAAACAGGGCTGTGGTCTTCCATCTTTGCCTTTTTACTTGTGCATTTTCTCCAAGAATGCCATTTCATGCTCAACACTATTAAAATCCTGTCCTTCAAGGTTCCATTCAAACGTGTGATCACTGCCTTCATTAAGGCTTCATGATCTCACCAATCTTATGTGATATTTTTCATCTGACTTCCTATGGCCCTCTTACTTGATCTAGTCCATACTATTTTGTAAGATTTTATATCTTACCCTCTTACTAAATCCAGAGTTCTTTGAAGGGAGAGATAATATGTAATACATCTTGACAAACCATAAAGCCATGAAATATTTGTTAAATAAATATACTATATTTAAGGTATAATACAATCAAGTTATGAACTTTTGGAGAAATATGGGGAGAAAAAGAAAATTATAAAAAGAAAGAAAAAGAAAGAAAGAAAATTACCTTGACTTTATCACACAACACAGTAACTTCTATTTTGGGGTGTGAACTCTAACCAGTCTTTTTCGAACCCAGGCCGCAGTGTTAGTAGCGTGAAGCCTTACCCACTACACCACCAAGCAGCTGCTTCTAACCAGTCTTTTTCATTTGCACTTTTTGCATTCTGTACAACTGAATTTGCAGTAAACTCTCTATTAACCGGCACCCATGCCTGATAAATGCAGTATTATTTCTTTGGTTTTTTTGCTGGTTGCTTGAGAGTGCCAGTTGCTTAAGTTCCAGTTAACAGAGAATCTACCATATAGTAGACATCTTAAATTTTTAGCATTTCTCAAGCACATTTCTGTGTGACTAGGTGGTCTTTATAGCAATTTTTTAATTTCATAACATGCTGAATGAACATTCAAACATTGGCAAATTTTTATTTATGTATTGGTGTCACACATAGTCCTCAACTAGCATTTTATGTGTTCTTTCTGATGACCACCTACCAATTTCACTCCACAGTTCATGTTCTACCCAACTACTAATATTGTTTCACCATAACAAGCACTTAGAAATACGTAAAACTTCTGGCTTTCCAGAAATATTGTTTATTCAGTTCGTCTCTGGTCATTTTCCTCCTTTAACATTTCTGATGAGAAATACTGCAACTACTCCAACCTCCAGGCTCTTCCAGAATAGTTGTGGTAAATTGTACTTTTCTTGTGAATGGACTTAGACCACCAAGATTCCACTTCAGGCCAGATGGCATTCATATAGTTTGGCAGAAAGTTCTTTACTTGTGTTACAAGTTTGTCTTAAAGGCGATTCTGACGATTAAAACCAGCTGGGATGAAATGCCATATTAAATTAAATTTATTCATTTCTTTTCCAACAACGATTGGCCAGTGTTAATGCAACTTGCAGCAAAGAAAGAAAAGAAAAGAAGCAAAAGAAAGAACTTTAAAGCCAAAGGGCCCTGAAAGCTACATGTCTGATGAAAACAATATAATCCAAGTCTCTGGCTAGACCATCCCTAGGATGATTACATCTCCTCTAAATCCTTAGAATATCTACTATCTATACTGTTCATATAGCACCTATCACATATTTTATTATATTGGTGATGTTTTACATTTATGCCTTGTTTTAACTAATTCCTTTGCTATAGAGTAGACAGTGCCTTGAAATGTGTTTTCCCATGATGTTTTGCCCATTGTGGTACTCAATAAGTTGGTATTGGATTTTGGCAGTGTTAGCATCCCTGAAGTAGCAGTCATTTCTGATTCAAAAATTGTATGCTCATGATCTTGAAATGTAGGTTGTACATGGGTTTTCTCAAAGACAATTCTGACTTTTGCCAATATAACAAATCATACAATAGCCTTTGTCTGTAAGTGTGCAAGTTAGTTGCTTTTGTTAACCATGCTTCTCCTATTTAATGACTGTGAAAGCCAGAATTTTAATGCAAAAACTCTGTTAAGTTGTATAAAAACTCTACTATTATGAAAATCTTTGTCCCAGACAGTAATTGTGCAATTCTGACCTCTAACTCAAAAAACATTCACAAATATTGCTTTCTAAGGTGATCCCTTTGCCAATTAATTATGAGGATGAGTATGTAATAAATCTCTTGGTACCCCCAGAGAGCATCCCCAGTATTTTACTGTCAGTTTATTATTCATTTATTCCTTCCACTCTGGACAAAGCTGTGTAATATGCCCTGTAAAGAATATAAATAGATCTTAGTAACTGTAATACAAGGTATGTATACAATAAAAACATGCAAATAAAGTGATGTCGGAGTTCCACAAAGGAAGAATTTATGTCCATCTAGGGGAATCAGAAAAAGCACATACAGAGGGAATATATAAAGTCTGTCCTGAAGAACAGATAGAAAGTAAATGGAATTTTCTTCTTCAATTAATGTTTGTAAGATAATCCTTGAAAATATAGCAAAAATTGATAAGAACTAATTTAATTTCACATGGAAAACTGCTAGATAAGATATTATAACCATCTCCAATTAGTGTATTATACAGTGGTATAATTGATGAAGAAAATGAAAAAGTATGAGGTCAAAGACTTTTCGTGTTCAGATAGAATGAAGAAATTAATCCATAACAGGACAAGATTTTCACTGCGTTGACTAGCAAAAGAGGATACATTACTGTAAAACATATGTGGGCTATCTGAAAAAAAATTGAGCCATAAATACCTCTATTTTTCATATTACATGGTTGGATACACAGCTATAAAAGCAATTAGGACTAAATAAAGTTCCAGAGAGGGGAACAGTGTTCTAAGGTGAGCTGTTGATGGCCAATAACGTTTTTCTCTGGGGATGTTTTTAAGTCCTGGCCACAAGTTGGTCAACCTTGTCCAGCCAGAGGGTCTATGCTGTGGGTAAGAAAAATGAGCCAACTCTTAGCTCTCACACTGAACCAGAGTGACAAAATGAAGTTTTAAGGAGCCCTATACACACAGCCATTTTTCTCTCAGAGAAATTTTTAGAGATTTACTGTTATGCAGGAACAAGGGGAACTAGGCCAAAAACTTCTAGAAGGCAGGAAAAAGTTCTCCCAACCACACAGTACTTAGGAATCCAAGACTTTCCAAGTAAAGAGAACTGCTTCAAACATATGACCACTTATCACCTTAAAAGATTTGCAAATTTTACAGTTGTATTAGTTAGGAGGGTAAAAAGTTAAACTGAAAAGCATCGAAAAGAAGATGAACTGAATCCTCTCCAAACTTCAAGGCTGAGGAGACAAAGACCAGACTCTCAGCCTAGGCGTGCCTGTTCTAGGAATAAGAACAGACCAAAAGTTGCCTGAGAAATACTGAAATAAGCCCCAGCCAAGTCCAGTCTCTGACTAAATTGAGATAGTCACCTCCTCATTCTATTTGCATAACAGAAAAAGGAGGAGACCTTCTCTGATACACTACAGTCCTTCTATGCATCATAAACAGTACATTCAGTCAAAATTTACTAGACACGAGAAAAATCCAAGACCGCATAATCCATAATCAACAGAGTAAGACAGAATAAAAATAAACCCATTTCTGATCCAGATTTTTGAAATAGCAAAGAAATAAATAACTATGATTGACATATTCAGGAAAATGTAGGAAAAGTAGACAAGTAAATGAAAGGATGGAGCATTTCACTAAAGAATTAGATTCTTTTAAGTTCAAATGGTTATTCTAAAACTTAAAAATAGTATCTTAAATTAAGAAATCCATGAATAAAATTAACAGTAAGTTAGACACATAAGAACACAGAATAGGCAAACTGGAAGAGAGTTTAAAAGAAAATACTCAAAATGAAGCAAAGAGAGAAAAATAGTAAAAACATATGTACACTAAAATGAAAGAGACTTCTGAGATATGCTCAAAATTCTAAGATATGTATTGTAATTCCAGAAATGAGAGGTCCATATTCTAAATGATATTGACCAAGAATTTTCCAAAATTGTTCAAAGAAATCAAGCCACAAATTTAAGAAGTTTAACAACTACAACCTGGATAGAGATTAAAAAAAAAAATCACACAGTACATTATATGAAAATTCATGAAACCAAAGGTATTGTCTTCAAAGGGGCAACCACAAGACTTTCAACTTAATTTTCAACAGAAATGATAGCTGGAACACATTTTAAAAGTGCTGCCAAGTCAGGATTTTATATCTGGTAAAAATATTATCTCAAAATTGAAAATGAATGAAAGTCTATTTTAGGCAAACAAAAACTAAGGAGATTCGTTAACAGTAGTTGTACACTAAAAGAAATACCAAAGGGAGATTTTTAGGCAAAAGCAAGTGATCATAGATGGAAACATGAAAAAAACAAGAGATAAGGGAAAACACAAGAAAAGACAAATATT
Source organism: Lyroderma lyra (assembly GCA_004026885.1). Classification (NCBI taxonomy): domain Eukaryota; kingdom Metazoa; phylum Chordata; class Mammalia; order Chiroptera; family Megadermatidae; genus Lyroderma; species Lyroderma lyra. Next base: position 525,753 of record PVJL010000049.1, read on the forward strand.
TGAGTAGTGTTGACCATACAAAAAGTAATTGTGAATTCTTATAAAATTTAAAATAAAGATGACTAAATTGTATAGAAAGAATAATTGAAAGGACAGGAGGGATAGGAAAGAAAGTTTAAAATTCTAAGTTTCTAACACCGTTAGAAAAGAGATAAAAGCAATAATTTGTAATAACTCAAGGAGACATATCATGATCTCTAGGTTAACCATTAAACAAATAATAAAAATATAAAATTAACAAAGAAGAGGAAAATAGAATAATAAAAATATTGAATTCAAGAAAAAGCAGGAAAGGAGAGAGAAAAATGCAAAACAGACTAGAGATCAAATAGTAAGATGGGAGAAGGGTCAGTAATTTTATTAATAATAAATAAAATACTCCAAATTAAAGAAGATTGTCACACTGGTTTTTAAAAATCTCATTCTATGATGCTTACAGAAGACAAATTTAAATGTAAGAATATAGCAAAAGAAAGCGAATGTAACTATAATACTGTACTATTAGGAATAGTATAAAGGCAGAATAAACATATTCATCAGAATGGGCCTGACTTCTTTCTATCCTGAAAGCCTAGCAACTCTGGGTTGGTAATATTTTGGCATAGTAGATGCTGTTTGGCCTATTGTAAATCAGCTGTGGCTAATCAATGTTTTAAGACTTGATTTTGTACAAAAAGTTATTTGACATAAAAGAAAAAAGGAAAGAAAGAGAAAAGATAATAAATTAGAAAAACAGATGATAGATAATATGTATTCTTGGACATTTATTATACACTCCCCTAGAATTTATATTTGCTGCTCAAATGTCTAACATGATTCCTAGATCTTCAGGCCATCCCTACAGTAGTGTTTCTTCAAATAAGTCTTATAGTCTCCAGGAGCTCTGCACTGCGTGTCTCCTAACATATACCCCCACACAAATATACACCCCTCTTCTTAATGTTTAGGAGAAAAGAGATATAGCCCCCAAAACCCTAAAATTCTGGGATGGGGGGAGGTGTAATGTTGGAGGCAGGATGACATATTCTGAAGGTCAAAAGATAAATGCTCATTCTGTAGAAAGGAAATACATGAAGTACTGCTTATCCCAAAATGAACACCCAGAAAAGAGCCCTGCTTGAGGGTAAAAAGTCAAGGAACATGTCTGGTATACATTATCTTGGATATCAATTAAACTCTCACATTCGGATCTGACTCAAAGACGCCAGCAAAGGCAGACAAAATGGATTGTATGAGAAGTCGTTAATGGGAGAGGCAGACAGCGTTAATCAATTCCAAAGGGCTTGTTGCACCAAGAAAGATGCCACTAATCTGCAGAAGCCTAAGTCACAGGACCCCGTAAGACACATTCTGTCACTGCCTGTGTTCCACACCAATTACGGATTTCTGAAGGGCCATCAGAGCAAAACTATGCCCTTAATATGTAAGCCAACACTACTGTAACTAAGATTGCAACTGGAGTGGGACAAATCTCTATGATCTTGATATATGAAAATCCAAATAGATGGTTTCCATAGAAATGAATAAAACTATTTCTGAATTACTTATTCAGGATTAATCCGCTGCAGCTCTGCAAAGCAAATGCGTTTGATGAGGCTCAGTAAAGCAACCAATGAAAAAAATAAACTGAAATTGTCCAATGAGGTACCATAGATCCCTTCACTAACAGAAAATTCTCACATAGTTAAAATACGAATTTTGACAAACTGTTATCTTCTCATTTCAAGTGTATAAATTTATAAAATATATCATTGGAAACACCTTAAAGATTACTGGATGCAGTTTTAAGTAGATGAAAAGGACAAAGATTGTAGTCACTGACCTTTCTATCCAAATCTTGATTCTCTTGTTTCTTAGAAAGTTAAATTCTTCTTTCTCAGTCTTAGTTTCGTCATCGGCAAATGGGAGTAACAATACCTTTCTTTTAGGTATAATGAAATAATTTTACATTTTTCAGATGAAAGAAGCATAATTCAGAGGGAAGAGGGTTATAAACCAGACCATCAGTAACAAAAGAAAGAGGTACACAGGAGCCACATAGCTGGCCTCAGTAGCACCTGACCAGTCCTCTTCTATTACTGCCTTGTTGCCTGTGGTTTGAGTTTCCACTTATATAAGTAAATAGAACTAGAAACCTGAGGAATTATCCCAGGGACCTAGACTAAAACAACTTTTCTTTAAAAGTCCTGTTTATTCAACTCTATTCCCCAATTGTTTTGGTTTGAGATATCTAGCATTAAATGAAATATTCTAAAATTTGAACCCATGGTATATGTAGCAGGATGTTAATGTAATTTTTTTCTATTGTCTCAAATTAGAATTTTGGCTAAGTCCTCCAAACTGAAGACAGTGGTTATGAAGTACCAATATGTTAGTTTACATTCTCTGAGAAACAAACACCAAAACAGGTGCAGATGTGAAAGTGATGTACTGAGAATAATGCCTACTGGGGGCATTGGGAAAGCACCAGTGGAGACAGGACAAACCTTAAGTGTACAGTTCAGGTCTGACCCCAGTGAGGAGAGAGGAAAGATAGGAGGGTTGGGTAAGGAGATTCTCAGCCTACAGCAAAGCTCAGGTTTGAAGAGGACCAGTGGAAACTTCTGGAGCCAAAACCACTCCAGAAAAGTTCTCCACCTGGTAGGAACAGGCTTGTTTTTAGTATCCCGGGCACACTCAGTCACTGGCCCCATGGGAAAGTGGGGCTTCCACACACACAGTGATAGCTTCAGAGCACAGCAGCTGGAGCCATCAGTCAAATATGGTCCCTGCGCAGGAGATGGGAGTGGTTCATTTTCATGGCTGCCACACCACATTTTCCACATGTGAGTCATATCCTCAGGGGACTTGCTAAGTGGGAGACACACATCCAGTGACTATAACCTTCAAGCACTTCTGAGAGCAAAGACTGTAAATTAATTAGAGGGAGATCTTCATGGGGGATTTGTAGGAGTAGAGAGTGCTGGGGTATTTCACCTGCCCTCAAACATTCATGAAAACTGGGGCCATCTGACTGACTAGAAGCTGAGGTCTCTACCTCCTGCCTGCAGCTACATGCTTGTTACAGAAGACTGGGCCTGTCCAGTCCTGCCTCCAGAGCAGAAAGCATCCTTGGGAGAACCTAACTGGTGCCCCTGTTAAGTTAGAGACCAGAGAGTAATACCACTCTTAACCTAGAAAAGCCAGGAGAATCACTGGCATATCCATATTAGACAAACCCTTTTTTACATCAGATCTCTCTGTTATTTGAAAGGCAGCCCCAGAAGTAACATCCATAAAGTTGCAGTCATTGCCTTGCCACTCATCTGTGATTTGAAGTAGATTATTTTACTCTTCTGAGCCTCTATTTCCTCCTCTATAAATAAAAATAGTAATTCCCCCCAAAAGGTTGTTGCAAGAATTAAAAGTGATAATATATAGAGCACCCTGAGAAACCTCAACAAAGAATAACTATACTCCCATGTAAAGAAGTTAGTTCTCTATAATCATAGTCTATTGTACAGTTTGTATTGCATGGCTGAAGATTACTTTACAGATTGCTTGGAGAAAATGCATGCGACAGGATGACCAACTGTCACAATTTGCCTGGGATCTTTACAGTTGTACCACTGAAAGTGTCACACTCTAGATCTAGAGACTCCTCCATCCCAAGCAAAGTAAGACATTGAGTCGACTACATGTGAAGTTCCTACAACATTGTCTAGAACATTTTAGTCATTCAATAAATGTTAACTATTGTTGACATTTTGTTTATTAAAATCATCCTCTATCAGCAAGACTGTGTTGGGCTATAGAGTACAAAGCTGAATAAGACTCATGGATCCCTTGAGAAGCTCAGAGATCAGCAGAGAAAATGGAAGAATGGAACTAATAGAATTTACTTCCAAAGTTTATTTTTGATGCAATGTGCCCTTTGCATCTCAATAGAACCTTTACAGAGTAAATATAACATATAGACTTTCTAAAAAGCACTGGATTAGTCAGAGTGCTCCATAGAAACAAAATCAAGAAAACATATGTAGGGAGATATAGATATGTAGGAGGAGATTTATCATAGGAATTGGTTCATACAATTATTTATGAAAAACGAGAAGACTCTAGTTATTCAAACACTAATCTAAGTGTTGTTGTGTAGGTGGGATTAAATTGTAATCACTTTACTTTTAGGAAGATTGTTCTAGATATCTGAGTGGGCTGGCTTGATTCAATCAGTTCAAGCACCACAAGAAAAGGAGAAAGAGGAGGAAAAAGAAAACACCCAACTCTTAAAGCTTTGCCTCTTGAAAGCCTATATATATATACGCATATACATAATATTAATATATATGTATATATAATATATATATATATTTACCAAAACTTCAAGGGGCAAAACAACCCAGTTAGGAAAGAAACATAAATTTTATTTATCACCTTTAAACATTGTGGTGATATTGCATATTATAAATTGTTCTTTTTCAGCATATCAAGTTCCATCAAAAAAACCAAAGCTGTTTTATTATATTCATATCTTTACATTTTTATTGATAATTTTATTTATTACTGCCTCAGCAGAGGAAAGTTTATCCACATAGAAATTAATAAAAACTTACATAGGCAGCACAGTGCATCTTTTATAGAAAAGTTGTATAAATTATCCTTGTTATCAGTACAAATAAATTATGTGAAAACATTGATAATAAAAACATAACTAGCAAACTTGCTGATGAACTTGAACTTACAAAAAACAACTTTTATGAATTATATAGTAATGTATAAATTATAAATGCCTTTATTTTATTACTTATTTAAATGTCATTGAGTCATCAGTAAAATGCACAGATGTGCATAATGATTAAATTCAGCCATCTTGGCTATTTTGAAGACTTTCAGTCATATACAAACCACATTTTTATGCGTATTTTTTAGTTTTTATTATTATAAAGTTATTTTATTAAGGTGAGAAAATTGAACATATTTTAAGAGCTTGCTAGTTGCTTTATACCCTTAAATGATTACACTTACAGTATGAAGGCCTTCATAGCTCACATATTATATATTCAGAATGGGCCTGAAAATGAGGCTTCTCTATATAATTTTGGTTTCTCTATCCATACTTTTCCACTTCAATTAACACCCAAGAGTCTTAGCCCCAGAGTAGGAGGACAGGAGAACCTCCATATTTCCCTATATACCTAAGAGAGGTTAAAAAAAAAGTTGAATCAATACTGATAGAACTGAATAGCAAGAATAATAAGAAAGATGTAGAATGACTTTCACAGACCTAATGACCAGAGGTTATTACAGAACCATGGCCCTCCGAGCAGATAGTAGTAGACGTACGTCATTGTCCCAAAGAATAAATTATTTTTCAGTAGTGAAGAGTGAAGCACAACCAGTAATCCATTACATGATCATATTAACTGAGAATAAAAAAGGATTTGACAAAATTCAACACTCATTAATAATAAAAATTCTGAGAAAAATAGCAGTATAACTTAAAGAGCAGCTACCAAAAAAATTTTAACATTAAACTTACAATGTTTTTCTCCTAAAATTGAAAACAATGCAAGGACGTCAGCTCTCACCCCTCTTAACTCAAATAGTGCTGAAAGCTGTAACTAGTATATTAAGGCAAGAAAGGGAGAGGAAAGACATACAGATTAGAAGGGAAGAAATAAGACTGTCCTTATTTGTGTATAAAATTCCAAAAACATACAAAAATTTTGGAACTAATAAGTACATTTTGCAAGGTTGCAGGACACAAAATAAATCAATTGTTTATATAACATCAATGAGCACATGGACAATAAAAAAAACACAACAAATTTGCAGTCATTCAAAAAATATAAAGTACAAAGTATAAATCAAATAAAATACACACAGGCCTGAAAACTACAAAACACTGAGGAAAGATATCAAAGATCTAAATAAATGACAAAACATATTGTGTTCATGGATCAGAAAATTCAGCATAGTAATGATGTCAATTTCTCGAGATAAACATACCAGTTTAATGCAATTCTCATCAAAATCCCAGCAAGATTGTTTATAGATATAGACAAAATTATTCTCAAGTTTTATATCGAAAGGCGAAAGAACTAGAATAGCTAAAACTATTTGGAAAATAAAAATAAATTGAAAGGCATCAGTCTACCCAATTTCAAGATGTATTATATAGCTATAGTAATAAAAACTGTGTAGTATTGGCAGAGGAATAGACAAACAGATCAGTAGAACCTAGGAAAAACACTCACACAAATAGGCCCAACTGATTTTTGACAAAGAGGAAAACATAATCCAATAGAGGAAAAGCCATCATTTCAACAAATGGTGCTAGAGCAACTGGACATTCACGGAGTTGAGAAGGAGGGGAGACCCTCAACCTAAGTCTTACAGATTCTGTAAAAACTAACCCAAATCCCCAAATGGATCATGGTCTTAAGTATAAAAACTAAACTAAAACTTTTGGAAAAAAAAAAAGAGAAAACCTTCAAGATCAAGGCTAAGGTAAAGACTTCACAGATTTGACACTCAACTTGGACTTCAGCAAAATTGAAAACATCTGCTTTGCCAAAGACCCTCTTAAGGGAATGATAAAACTAGCTATAGTCTGGAGGAAAATACTTACAAAGCAGAAATCTGACAATGGACTAATATCTAGGATAAATAAAGAACTCTCAAAACTGAACAGTAAAAACACAAACAATCCAATGAGAAAATGGACAAAAAAATGATCCCCAATACTATTAATCATTAAAGAAATGCAAATTACAACCACAATGATAGCCCTACACACCAATCAGAATAGCTAAAATAAAAAATGGTGGCATCATCAAATGTTAGCAAGGGAGTGGAATACTCTACATTCCTGGATAGAAAAGAAAATGGTATAGCCACTCTAGAAAACAGTTCAGCATTTTCTACAAAATTAATAATACAACTAAAATATAATCCAACAAGTATAGTTCTGGACATTTGTCCCAGAGAAATGAAAATTCAAGCACATACAAACACCTGTACATGATGTTTATAACAGCTTTATTCATAATAACACAGTACTGGATACAACTAAAGTGTCACTGAGTAGGTGAACATTAAACAACTGGGGTATATCCATCCATGGATTACTACCCAGCAATTAAAAGAGGTGAACTATTGATACATGTGACAACCTGGACGAATCTCCAGAGAATTAGATTGAGTGAAAAAAGCTAATCCCAAAAGGTTACACACTATATGGATCCATTTATATAACATCCCTAAAATGACAAAACTAAAAGATGGAGAACAGACATGTGGTTGTTGGGGGCTAAGAAGGAGCTGGGGCTGGAGAGAATAGGGCAACATGAGAGATCCTCATGGTGATGAAATATTTTGTATCTTGACTGTCAGTATCCTGGTTGTTGTATTTTACTATAGTTTTGCAAGATGTTACCATTGCAGGAAACTGGGTAAAGGGTACACAGGATCTCTCTGCATTATTTTTTTGGGGGAAGGGTTGGTTCCCTGATCAGGGATTGAAACCAGAAAGCGCCAAATCCTAGTCACTACACCACCAGGGAACCCCTGTACGTATTAACTCTTACAACTGCATGTAAATCTACAATTACCTTACCATAAAATATTTAATTAAAAAAAAATTTTAAGTTTCAGAAAACCAAAAGTGATGAAGTTTTCCTAGAGTGGACTACATTATGTTTTTTATCATTACATGGAATGAAAAGTAGAAAGGAAGATTAGGATGAGTTGTCCAAAACAGTCCATTAAAGTAGAGTAGGACAGAGAGAGAGAGAGAATACAAAAATACCTTAAAGATTTTACTGTAACTTAAAATATACACATGTATATTTATTTGGTAATCTGCTCCAACAGAGCCACAGGCTATTGTTTGAGTTTCAAAAGCCCATAAAGCTGTGTTGGTAGCACACACCCAGATTATGCTGCCTAATATTTCTGGTTTGACTTGTGAAAAGGAAAAAAGCTTAGAAGAACTTGGGACATGACCAGATACTCTATTTCTGGGTTTTTACAGGGTTGTTCTTTTTTTTCTGGATTTTTTTCCCTTTTGCAAATATTTTACAGTTATCTCCCACACAGGTCTAATTCAACAGTATTTTTTAAAGCAACTCTGGTTCTCTCCAAAGGAACCATAAAAATGAAATTACTATACCTGCAGTCTCTCCCCAGGGATACTACTCTTAATACGTGTTACAGATCCTTTAGTGCAGATCTAATCCCAATGTATTTTGAAACTGAGGTGAATATTTAAATGTGCTTATTTGTATTTTTTCCCCATAAAGTATGTGTTACTTTTGTAATAAGAAGTGAGTTGTTAAACTAATATAATATTCTATGTTTAGCTCTATTTTTAAGTTGTTGAAAAATGTTAATCTTCTTATAACTAAAAAATCAGCTAAATAACTTCATGTTTTATAATAAAAAATAAGTTACCAATGTTTCCATAGTCTTCCTTAGTCCCCTTTTCACCACACAAAAAAATAGAAATTTCTTTCCACAGCCAATTTTTTGTTGACCTCATTTTCCCATTGCACTCAACACACCATCTTCCCATTTCCCATAGCGTTTGTGCTCAGGAAATATAAACCAATTTTCACCATCATAAAAATAAAGTACAACTAAAAGTGAGAAATAGGCCATATAAGTTTTCCAAAATGAGTACACTTTCATAATACATTCTAAATCCAAATATAAATTGTTTGAGAGAATTCTTGGTTTCATTGTCCTGGTGCATATCCAGCAGATAGAAACAGTTCATTAATGAAACAACTAATCTCAGAGGTGGAAACATATTCTGCATTCTCATTTGGGGAGTTAACCCAATAGTTGAGTAATTGCAGTCAGCCCTGTTTAATAGTAAGTGGATTTTGGCCATGTTTTAAACATAGGGTTCATGATCTCCTGGGACCTGTCCTGCCCTGCCTAATTCAATTATGCTCCTGTACAGAGAGGTCTGGTAACAGAAGTGTGTGTGTGTGTGTGTGTGTGTGTGTGTGTAAAAGAATCAGAAAGATAAAAATGTGTAAACCCTGAAGTAAAGAAATACGTGCACCTCTACATAAAAGGCTGCTGTCCGTGTACATGCATGCATACTTGCACCAGTAGAGAAGCCTAAAGCTTTTGATTATATTCCAAACCAAGTAAATATTATAAACCACATGATGTACTGGAAAGAACACTGGAGGGGAATCTGGGAGACCACCCACAAACTCCATCTTTGACCATCCAATTTCTATGCTTGACTTTGACTTCCTGCTTAGAGAGCCAGTGGCTCTGGTAGCAAACTACCTGAAGACAATGATTTCTCAGAGGACACTGAACAGGAGAGAGAAACTGACTGAAAGAGAAACAAGTGCACTCAGGATGAACCCCACAAGGGAAAGCTGAATCTCACCGTTTAGAATTTAATTTTTCTGGTAATGGCGTAATTCTGCTTTCAAGTGAATCACTCTTCACTCCACTTTATTTTGTACATATTATCTCCAAGGCACAATTTTTAATCTATAATTATCTTACCACAGAATTGAGACCTTCGTAAATAGCAGTAAAATATGCACTGCATAAACAGTCTGGTGCTAAATTGTTTTGCCAAGGTAGCTCTTATCATGCCCAGTTTTTCACATCTCTGTGTTCAGAGCACGACTTGGTGGAGCAGTGGGGTGATGCAATCTGCACGGTAACGGTTGTTTCAAATATTAAAACACAGACCCGACAAGCTGCTAAGAGAAAGGGCTGGAAAATACTGCGCAGAAAGTGTGCTGCTGTCTGACAAGGGGAGTTTTAAAACAGCTCCTTCATTTTCCCACCAAGAAACTAAGAGGTAGGAAGAGCGTGATAGTGGACGTCAGGCAGAGCTGATGAGGGGGGAGAAGCACGGGGAAGGGGCAGGAGGAGCCGGGGAGAGAAACAAGGAGTACCAAATGCAGAACATGACAGGGCCCGAAGAGGAAAGTATAGACAGAGTCAGGACGACCCATTCTTTAGTCACCATGACTATCTATGCCTTATAACCAATTTCTGCACCATTTTCGTCATCTTGACATTTTCTTCCCCCATTTCCTGTGGAGTACAGCATTGTGCTCAATCATGTGACTGGTGCTCAAAAAGAAAAAAAGAGAGAGAGAAGGAGGGGGAAAGGGAGAAGAGGGAAGGGATGGGAAGGGAAGAGGGAGAGAGGGAGAAGAGGGGAAGGAAGAAAAAAACTTACTGAGTGACCCCCTTTTCTGTGTTTGGCTGGAGAGGAGCTCTTCCACAGGGAGAAAAAAATCTTTTAATCTACCCTCTTCCTCCAGGTTTCCACATAAAAACATCCTGGAAAAACTCTGCTCCCTTCAGTCTTTGTAGATTCCGTAACACACCGAATCTCACGGGAAACTTCCGTCCTTGTTTCAGGTCAGCCTCTGGTCTTAGACATCCAGCCCACTGCGGGTGTGGTTGCACCAGAATCATTCATCTCTTTTCACTTTACTGTGAAGCACTTTGGGAAAGAAAACTTACAGCAGATTCTGAGCAACAAACGGGTCAAAATTTGCTAGTGTCAGTACAACCTTCTCACACTATCCCAAAGTGTCCAACTCCAGCTTCAATGAAGTGTATTAATGCATATTTTAATTAATGCAAACTGTGAGGTCTAGCAATGTAGTGGAGACATTCCCCTTAACAAGGAAAATCGTTGCAGAAGCATATAAGGATTTAATTCACACCTATAATTTTTAAGGAGTTTATTCCGAATAAACATAAGAAGGTCACCTTCCTGAAAATTAAGTTCACTTTAATTAGTTACTGTAAGAAAACTGTATCATTTAGTATGTCAGTAAAAAGAAAAAAAAAATCAAAGCATTGAAGGTAATATAATATTGAGGATGCCTTGCAGAATGTTACCCATATAAAATTTTGATAGAAGTGTTTCTTATATTTTTAACTCAAACTCTCATCTGAAATTCACCACAAGATTTGTAAGTAATAGCATGCTATTTTCAAACAGCATTTTATTCCAGCAGACATGTAGATGCCATGAAGAGCCCATAGAAAATACTTCATGGTAGAAGTAATTGAAATGATACAAAAAACAAGATGCAAATTTAAAAAACAAAATGATGTTCAAGTGAAATAAAGACAAACAAACAGAGAAGGTTATATTGCAGTTATAAACACAACTCCCCAAAATTTTTAGTGGCTGAACAGAACAGAAATTTGTCTTTCACTTGAAATTTTCTGTAGATATAGGTCACCCTCAAGAGCCTCTCTCAGACACTGAACAAGGACATCCTGTGAAGCAATTCCCTGATTTGAGCTGACAGAGCCTCCATCCTCTTAGAGCTGTACCATCTGGAGCACACGATCTCCTGGTTCAATAGAACAAAGAGGAATGCAGAGAACAACACACCAACGTTGATGTGCCTCTACTCAATATACTTCTGCTCTTGTGTCACCAGGGTAAACAAGTTCCATGGGTGTCTTTGGGAAGAAGAGAAACTTCATCTTCTATGTGAATAAAGAGGGGATCAGATATATTGGTGAACACAAACAATGTCTACCACAAATAGTAAAAGCAGGTTGTGGAGGAGAAACTCAACATTCCTGATGATGTGTGGGATGGCTCTCTTGTCAGAGATGGCTTCATACAGTAAGACTGGAGGAGAGGGAATCAGCTGCACCCGATGTGCCACCTGAATGCTGTCCCCTACACCCCTCTCATATTTCCGTCTCACCTCCACTCTCGTTGAAGACATTCCCTTTCTCCTGGAAACCAAAACAATCCTCCCAGGCTGGGTAGTCACTCTTTTATGTGACCTCATAGCATCCTGTACTTACCTCTATCTATCAGAGTGTTCACACAAAGGCAAAACATTTTGATACATGTAAATGGGTATCTATATACTTGACACCTGGTAAATGTTTTTAAAACGCCGTCATTGCCATCATCAGCATTATCATAGCACCTCACACTTTGCATTTATTAATTTAACAGTCTTTCTCACAAGACAGTGAGATCTCACCCACCTGCCTCATTCTCACTTGAAGAAAAAACTTACTCCAGGTCATGCTGCTCCCATGCAGCTCAACCAGCCTTGCCCACTGACCTGGACTTGAGCCCTCACAGCCTCTGCTTCCAGTGTTTCCATATACCCCCTCCCTCACTAACCCCCAAGTTGCCTGTATTCCCCTTCCACAGTATGCATAGCACTCAGTCTCTTAGTAACACCTACATACATTAGTCAACCGTTTCTCTTGCAATGACAATTGGTATTAGGACATTACAACAGATACATTAAGGAAACATTCAAAAATGGTTGTTGTCAACTTCCATGTGTATTATTAAAGTACTTTCTCCTCTTTCCTATTCCAGATAATCATTTCTCCTACCTCTTATTCCGGGTAATCTTTTCTCCAGCATCCCATGTAACTGTCATACAGCGTGGGGGGTTCGATTTCCAATTTTATTTGTCCAATATCTTTGCCCTTTTGTTTTCTAATAATTCTACAGAGCCCAGTCACTTGTTTAGATATCTACAATAATTCCATCATTAAATAATAATAATTTACATATATAATATTAAGTATGGGGCGCCAAAAAATGTATACACGTTTTAAGCGATGTTGTCTATGTATTACTTTTCAAAGTTGAATTGAACGCTAGCATTACCATGTGGTGGGCAGGACAGTCAAAGAAAATGGCAGGAGCAGGGTTGTCATTCAAGAAGCACAGACCACTTTGAAGTGGTATTTCAAGAACATTGTTTGAGTTTCCCCCATGTTCTCCTGACTTAACATCCCTTGACTTCTACCTATGGGGGACCTTAAGGCTGTGGTGTACTGTAGAAAACCAGCTACACTGGCGGTACTTCAGGAAGAAATTGAAACAGCACATGCAGTGATACAAGTGGACACTTTGGTCAGTGTTGCTCAAGCAGTAGTTTGACATAATCAGAAGTGTCCAGACACAGATGGTAACCAGTTTGAGCATCTTTTGTAATTGCAGAAGTCAAACATGGCTTGTATTAATCTTTTGTTATTTAATATTTTTATTGTTAAAATTATTGGGAGTGACATTGGTTAGTAAAATTACATAGGTTCCAGGTGTACAATTCTACAATATATTATCTATGTGTTGTGTTATGTGTTCATCACCCAGAGTGAGTTCTCTTTCCATCACCATATATTTGAGACCCTGTCCTTTCTCTCCCACTCCCCTCCCCCATACACTCAGATAACCACTAACCACTAAACTATTGATTGTGTCCATGAGCTTTTGCTTCTGAATATTACAATTTTAGTACTTTTTTTCTTAAAATGTGTATACATTTTTTGCCACCCTCTGTATACAAGGGCTGTCCAGAAAAAATCCAGCCATGAATGCCTCTATTTTTTATAGCAGGAGGCTGGACACTTTACAGACAGCCTTCATCATATACTCTTCTATACATCTATTATCTCATTCAATCAGCAATATACTATTTTAAAGGTTCTCTTTTAAGAGCCATATAAAAATTGGTACAGCGTATGATAAATAACTAGCATCAGCTATTAGTTTTAACCTAGAGTGGCATAAATTAGCATGTGGCTACTACATACATTTCTATATGCCTGATTAACCTTCATTGCAACAGTAGGTTTTATTGCAATACTCCACACATCTGATTTTCCCAAGAATAACTCCTGTCTTCTCTGAGTGTCACAATACCTTCTCCATGTAGGGTAAAAATTCTGATCCTCTCATCAGTATCAGCCATGAATAATTTTGCAAGCTCCCCTGTAGGTTATGTGCTTTGGAATTTTCCATTGGACTGTGAAATATTTATTATATTCTGAGAACTTATTAAGCATGGTATAAAACATGGAAAAGATATAGTCCCTACCCAGTACTCTGTTCATCTAAACAGCACAAGCAACCAAATAAAAATAGTGCATCACAAAGATGGGTTTCAATTTCTTTCATTTCCTTTTAGGATTATGATGTCATTTTTCAAAGACCATGTCCGGGAGCTCCGGTCTAAGGAGAGCCTGTGGTCATATGAGATTAGAGGATGATTCCCCAAAGAAATGAGTTTTGAGCAAGACCCACTGAAGCAGAATTTGAACCATACATCAGAAGAAATGCTGAAATAGAGTTTAGCATAAAAGAACTGAAACACTAACTTTTTAGGCAGAAGCATCTACCAGATAAAACTCTGAATTTAGAATAAAGAAATGTTTAAGTTCCTGGCCTTATTCATAACAGTGATGAAGTTTGTGACCTTAGGGCAAATGATTTCACCTCTTTCAACTTGTGTTTCCCCAGGTGTGAAAAGGGTGTGAATTTTTAGTTCTCTACTGCTTGCAGAGGTGATGGGCATGAATAGAATAAGCTACACAGTGAGCATTTTGAGATCTTCGTTGTAGGGTCCTTAGCACTGATTGACAGAGAAGCCAGCATCTTACACAGGTCCACATCTCTTGGGCTTGTGTACAACACATGGAGCAATACAATTACCCTTTTGTTTCTCATCTAGATCATCTCCTAACCCAGGGAGAGAGCAAACATTCCTGTGTTATCATGTTGCACCTCCCAGAGGTGTAGCTGAGGTCTGTGCACAAGAGCAGATACAGCATAGCCCGCTGAACCACTGGTGGCCTGGGACCATATGTACAAGACGGTCATGTACCAAGAAACCCTGCCATGTGTCTCTGCTCCAAATTATGTTAGCCAGCATTTACAAAGGGCTCAGTCATTTATCGGCACTGTCTTATTCTCTGGGTGGTCACAAGGTCCCCAAGCACTATCATCCAAGAGCTGCATAGCACTGGGGGATCAGAGGCTGGGGACAGGCCGCCCTGGGTTTGAATTCCAGTTTAGGCAGTCACCAACCATGTGACCTTATGCAAAGTACCCACATCTCTAAGCCCCAAATTTCCATCGACAATGCAATGATCTTTAAAAGGGATGTCATAGCTTGTTGTGAATATCAAGTATGAATTCAAGTTAAGACAGTGTAGTGCCTGGCTCAACATAAGCATCCTGTAAATGCTGCTTGCCTCTGTTTATGATGATGATGATGATGATGATGATGATGATGATGATGACTATATTTAAAGTGGTTTTAGGCTTACAGAAAAATTCAGGGGAAGATACAAAAATTTCCCATATATTCCTACCCCTTTCCCTATATTCCGAGCCTCCTCCATTATCAATACCTATCACCAGAGTGGGATGTTTGTCACCACTGATGAACCTGCATCAACGTGTCGCAAACACCCAAAGTCCACAGTTTACTTTAAGGTTCACTCAATGATTGTTCTATGGGTTTGGACAAATGACTTGCATCTATCACAATATCATACAAAGTATTTTAACTGCCCTAAAATTTTTCTGTGCTCTACCTATTTATTCATCCTTTCCTCCCCGCCAACTAGTAACCACTGATCGTTTTACTCTCTCTACAGTTTTGACTTCCCCAGAATGTCATAGAGTGGGAATCTTGTAGTAGGCAGCCTTTTCCGATTGGCTTCTTTCACTTAGTAATATGCATGTAAGGTTTCTCCATGACTTTTAAGGGCTTGATAGCTCATTTCTTTTTAGTGCTGAATAATATTCCATTGTCTGGATGTGCCACCTGGCTGTGTTTTAAATGCAAGTGTTACACGGACACAGAGAGGTGACATAATACACCCAACCTCACACATTCAGGGATAAGTCAGTCAGAACTTCAACCTGCAACTGTCTCCTTAGTAGCCTCCTGAAGCCCAGGCTCAGGTGGGCCTGGGTAGCTGGCCAACTCACTGGGACATGAAAATGCAAGCCTCACTCCCAGGGGATTGTTGGTAGACTTTGTATGTTTTTGTTGTTGGAAAGAAGTTCTCATTCTCCTTGGGTAGAGAGAGAATCACCCCTGGGCGCACCGATGGGTGTGGGGCACCCCATGCATTCATATGCTACAGCTGTGCTGCTCCAACTCCTACCCTAATACAGTGGGTCTGGGAGGGGGCCTGAAATTCAGTGTTTTTAATAAAATTCCAGGTGGTACCATGGGGCAGACTTTGAGAAAGAGGATGCTAGCCTATCATACTCCCTTAGGAATAAAATGGAAATGATTCAACAATTCATCTGACAATTCTTTATTGACTCTCTATCACAGGCAAAGTTCTAGAAATCCAGTGAGGAGGGAGCAGAAACCACCACCAGGATCCCTGCTTTCATGGAATGTGTCTGCTATAGGAGAGGACAGTTAAATGCAGAGATAAAATAGAAACAAACCACACTAAATGCTGCGAAGAACAAAAACAGGGCTTGAGACAGACAGTAAAATGAAGATGTTCTTCAGACTGGTCAGAGAAGCTCTCTCTGAGGTGTCATCTAACCTGCGATGTGAAGGATGAGAAGCTAACTACGCAACAAGGCAGAGGAGCAACATTGTCGGCTAAAGCACTTGTAACATCCCTGAAGTGGCGAAAGAGGCGAAGAGGAAGTCTGAATTTCATTTTAATACATTCAGTTTATCTACCTGGGTGAAGAATGGACTCCAGGGGAACAAAAATGGCATTAAGGAAACTAGCCAAAGGCCAGTGCAGGGGTTCAGAAAAGAGATGATGAATTTTAAAATATCTAGGTTGCAGTAATGGCTACAGTTCCCATCGATTATAATTACAATACTCTGGCCAAGCCACATTATATCAATGAAATGGAGAGCCAAAGCAACACAGCAGAGGTTTGCTTCCTGCTGATATTTGAAAACAAAATACTGCTACAAAAATCTCTCTGTTAATGTGACTCTAGCTGTCTCTCTATCCCCTTTGCCGGCCCTGTCCTGAGGAAGACCAGTGTCACCTCTGCAACTTGTCCTCAACAAGCACAAAAACTCTTCCCGAGCCAGTGAGTTGCTTTTTGAGAGCACGGGCTGCAGGAGCATGGCCCTGCATTGACTCAAAAATCTTCAATGGTTCTTTGTATTCTTTCAATTTTAATAGAATTTGTAAGTGATGGAAGTCCACAATCACATCAAAAGCTGCCTTCAAAGTTGGCTTCTTGGAGCATTCTTTGTTGTAAAAACCTAATTGCAACAAGCAAAAAAACATGGGTGTTAGTATTCCTGTGGGTATAATACCAAATTCTAAATTTGTCTTCCTTTTCCTAGAAGAAAACACACCAAAGTCTCCTGACACCGCAGAAGTTCCATGTTCGGGTTCCTAAGACATTTTTCTGGTTCAGTTTCAGCCTGTACATCTACTGAGCTGGTAGGGTGGTACCACTAATACATGTGGTTTACATTAATGCTATTCATGATGTTTATCCTAACTCAACAGGAAGCAGCTCACCATATGGTATTCATGTTTGCGGGCTGCTAAACTACATCCCGAATTCCCATTTTTAAGAAGAATCCATCAGTTGCAATGTAAATAAAACACATGCCCCTGCATTCATTATTGAAAAGGCCATTTTCAACCAGAATAGAAATACTGCCACAGCACACTCAGAACTAAACGGGAAAATCAAACATCCTCCCAAGCCTGCATTGTGATTTGGGGATCAGCTAATACCTGCAAAACAAAACAGATGCTCAGAAAGGGGAATTTCAAGTGAGCAAGAGTTCAGAGTCTTCAAGGAGGAGAGCAAGTAATTCAGTGCAAAAAGGGTGAATTTCCTCAGCACCTTCCTCACTGAGGACATTGTGCTCATCTCAGGCGGGTACTAAGTGGTGCAGTAAAGCAGCAAATTAGAAGAATGTAAATTCTTTAGTGGGAATTGCACGCAGGGGGAAAATGCCTCCTAATGCTCATATTTGTTTTCATGTAAATAATGTACAGTCTTCCTAAAATCAGACTGGCACAGGCTTAAGTAAGATGTCAATATCTGCAATAGATAATACGCTGGACTCCAAAACCACAGGGACACGGGTTCTTGGATGCAATTCTCTCAAGCAAATGAGAGAGATCTACTCAACGTAGAAATCCAGGAGTTTCCGTCTTCTGATTCCTGTCGTGTTCTTGGTAGGCACATGTATTCTTGTTCCCATTCTCTCTTTCTCCCTCTCTCTGATTTCTTATTACACTAAATTGTATGTTAATTGGTTGAGTGATCCCAGATGATATCATTTCTATTTTAATTGGTGTAACTGCTATTGTTATTCCTTCCCCATTCCTCCCTTAGTTCTCTCAGAGGTTGACCAGAGACCCACTGTCATCAGAGACTGGTTCATCGGGGTCATCAGGGTGAATTCAAGTGGCCTGGGTTCCCATCCCTAGTCTCTTATGACCAGAAAACATGGGACAATGGCTTGTATCCCTCCAAAATGTCTTTAATTGGCTTTCTATGAGCTCCCCTTCATTCTTCTATCCGTAACACCTTATTGCATTTACAGGCCATATCTCAACTTTTAGCACCTAATTGTAACGTGTCTTGTATTGTCCATGGGGAACATTATTCTCTCATAGGTCAGGCTCCTCTGCCCTCCCAAGCGCATGTGGTGTAGAACACAAGGCACAGTTTGCTGCTTTCTGCTGCGTCCTGATAATCAGGAAGGTCCGGCCCCAGCTCTCAGCAAGCTCACGAGTTAGGAGCCAGGACAAAGGAGTTAACAGATTTACAGTGCAGCGCTCAGAAGACAGCAGAGGATGGTTAAGGTGCCCCAGGACACTGGTATACCTGGGGAGTCCACGGTCCCCTGTGTAAGCTAATATCTAAGAATCAGCAGGATAAGTTACAGTTTGCGAAAATGATTGGGACAAAAACCACCTGTGGTAGAGAACAAAGGTCAATGTCTGTCAGGAGAAGCAGATAGGCCACTTGAGGAGACCAGCAGAAATGAAGCAAAAAGACAGAGATTGTACAGTAGATTCTATGTTAACCGGAACTCAAGTTACTAGAACTCCAAAGCAAATGGCAAAATATTTTTGCTGGTTGCTTGACAGGGCCAGTTGCTTGAGTCCCAGTTAACAGAGATTTTACTTATATTTACTCAACACCTACCAATCCCCATGGGTGCCAGTGAACTGAGCGTCTATTGTATATTATATTCAGAGATGCTCAAGGACTGTTTTCAGGTTGAATCACATGAAATTACCAA
The DNA here is from genome assembly GCA_004026885.1 of Lyroderma lyra. Lineage (NCBI taxonomy): Eukaryota > Metazoa > Chordata > Mammalia > Chiroptera > Megadermatidae > Lyroderma > Lyroderma lyra. The sequence continues at coordinate 544,793 of PVJL010000049.1, forward strand.
CCTTCGTCAGAAATTTCTGAGCTAAAAATTCAGCATTTCCATATAGTACGACATTTGTAATGTAACATTTCTTTGTGTTTCCATGTGATTGCCTTTACAGTCTTTCCCCCTATAGACAGGGTTTGTTAGATAGTTTACCTCTAGCTGGAGGGAGGGAAATCTGAGTCCTAACTGAGAACACTCATTCCAGAGATGGTTAAAATTCGAAAGACTCTAGTGGAAACTTCCCTCCATCTGAGGCTCTAGCAACACTTCAGCTCTCTTTATGGCCAATCAACTCCAGAGACTTTCTTTGTTAGAGGAAAGGATGTGAGGAATGATTTTTCGTTGGTGAAATGAGTGGTGATCAAAATGTGCGTATTGACTGAAATGTCGTGCAGGCAAGCCCACTCGTGCATGGACAGGGTATAAGAATCCAGCGAGCCCCAGAGCCTATGCAATTAGGAGCGGTGCCTGAGGCTTGGTTCGGAAATTGTCCTGGGTCCAGCTGCTGACTCAAAGGATTCTCCTTGTCTGAATCTGGCTGGAATGTTAGCTGAATCCTGCTGCTAAATTACTGCCTCTGCCTCTTGTGAACCATCCGTGCAGGGAGCTGTTGGAGCACTCCAAGGGACCTAGGAATAGGACTTTGTCAAGCTTATAGAACAGGTTATGTGGTTCCTTTTGTGCCTCCTTGCTAAAAATGTTTGTATGTGTAATCTGAGCCTTGCTGTCACCAAAACCTGGTGTTAAGCTTGTCCCAATGTAAGAGATCTATCACCCTCATCAACTTTCAGCTATTGGAGGCTGCCAGTATTCCCCAAAAAAGCTTAATGGAGATGATCAGATTGATTAGGTCAGTTTATAGCCTTCCCCTAGCATAGCGCCTAGCACAGAAATAGGCATGCTATGGGTAGACAATGAAACTGTTAAATAAATGAAGGTTTGGACACAGTCTCAGATAAATAGGAGTACGGTTGCATGTAGGCTAACAAGAGGAAGTTAGAGGTATTTGAGGAAAGGTACTTTCCTTTCCCCAAACATTTTTTCTAAGGTCCCTGGTGCCATAATCAGAATATATTTGGGCCCTGACCATTTACAGCACTGTGGAATTCTATTCTGGCCTTGACATTTAAGAATGGTCCATTAATGGGCCCTTGGGTACTTCTGGCAAAAGAGTTTCTGCAGAGTGAACAACACTTCGGAGATTATCCCTTCCAATCCCCTCAGTTAATAGAGAAACAGAGGCCCCACGGTCTCAGATAATCCACAGCAACCGGCACTGCAATCCAGGTTTTCTGATTCCTTCTAAGGTGTTCATTTCACCAGACAGTGGCCTTCAAACTTATGTGTGCATCACAGTCTCCTGGACAGCTTGTTAAAATGCAGATGCTGGGCACACACCCAGCATGCCCGATTCAGTATATCTGGGGTGGGCCTGAAAATTTGCATTTCTAACAAACTTCTGATGAGGCTAATGCTCCTGACCCAAGGACTATACTTTGGGAACCACTGCCCTACACCAGACTCCTTTCCTGCTTCTTTACCATCCCACACCCCACTCATCCAAATATGCTTGTTCCTCATTATCTGGGTCAGCTCCACTTATAAGGAGGGACCTAAAAAAAACAATTACATTCTGGCCGCTTGTCATATAGGCTTCCCCCACTAGATGAGTGTTCTAGGACTATACCTGCATCAGTGGACCAGCTGGCGTTATTGTGAGAGGCTGTTTCTGGCTTCAGTGAATTTTTTTTGGAAACTCTTTCAACGTGTTTGCCCATTTCATGATGGTGATTTACACAAACAACATGGTGGTATGACAAAGCACCTGCCTACACGGCGCTGGCTGTTCTGCAGTTTTTGTCTAAAAATAGCATGATTCCCATGCCCCACCCTCCCTACTCACCTGATCTCACGCTGAGTGACTTTTTGTTGTTGTTTCCCAGAAGAAAAAAGTCCTTGAAGGGAAATGTTTTGCCAATGCGGAAGAGGTGAAACAACAAAATGGCAAAAATCACTGAAAGGCCTCAAAATTGGCGAGTTCTGAAACTGTTTTGAGCAATTGGAGAAGCATCTCTACAGGTGTATTGCATCAGATGGAGAGTACTTTGAAGGTGACTGAGGTTTAAAATCTAAGAATAAATACACAAATTTTTAATAAATAAATTTCAGGTTTTTGGGTCCCCCCTTGTACATGACCTCCAGCTACAAACAGAACCAAATGCACCCAAAATAGCACCCCATCCTCTTATGACAATCAGAATGAGGCCCTATATTCTTATCACGAGTTCAGCAGTGGTTCATCTTCAAGGAACTTCAAGGACATGTTTTGTTTTCATGTCTCTTTTGAAATGTAGGATGGCTGTGCAGAAGTAATGCAAGTTGAGTTGGAAAAGTTTCATGGAGCCAGATCACACTGGGTCTGGAATATCACGTTGGGCTACCAATCAGGCTCATTTTAGTGCTTAAACTTCTGCATCCTGGAAACCCCTTAGTCCTAGGAAGACCAGGACAGTCGTTCACCCTTTTATTATTGTTAAATTTATTGACGGGACGTTGGTTAGTAAAAATTACATAGGTTCTAAGTGTACAATTCTACAATACATCATCTCTGTCGATTTGTGATTTTAAGTAAGAGAATCCAGCAACTATTTTACCATGCACATTACCATGCTTTGTTCCTAGCATTCTGTATGTTCCAAAGAGACAAATCACACACCAGACCCTCATGGTGTATTGAAGGGGAAAGGCAGGTAGACAACAAAATTGCTTATTACAGCAGGTCCTCAAATAACGTTGTCTCATTCACTACTAGTTTGTTATGTTACATTGATGAGATGCCATAGGAACTTAACTCTTGATTAGAGCAATTAGTCTATGGTAAAATTGGTTTTATCATAAGTCATTTCGCTTAGAGTTGCAGAATCTATTAGTGACGTTCACCAAGGATTTACTGTACACAGTATGTACTGCAATTGAAGGGTAGAGAACAGGGTTGTGTTTTAGAAGTATTACAGGAGCAAGAAAGGGAGCTGGAGAGAAGGAAAAGTGTGCCAGTTTCAAGGAAATGTTTTTTTTGTTTGTTTTTTTTATAATAGGGAAGCCTATGTCCATAGGCAGGAGGGTAGAGAGTAGTTCTCAATTGAGGAGAGGAGAACAAAACAGAGGTGGTAGAATTAACGAGAGAGGTTTCATTTTAATTACAGGTCTCCTGTTCTCAGCTGACCCCTTTGCTGAGCATCACTGGAGCATCAGGAGATATTAGATGTAAAAGAGAGTGGGAATATTAATAGAGACAATATCAGAAGAGGCAGGAGGAGGAAGAATTGATGGCATAGCTGGAGAGTGGAGCCTTGGATGAGAGGAACGCTCCATATTTCCCAGAGAACAGAGGCAGGGAAAGGTCTCTTTGATGTCCCTCATCTCCCTGTTTGAAGCCTTTTAAATCCAAGTGCTCATGGCTCTCTCTTCTTGAATCCCAGATCCATCCCATTCCTGCTGAGTCAACCTGAAGAAATCATCTCATTTCTCTGAGTCACAGTTTACCTATTTATAAAATAGAGATAGCAATGCCTACTTTGGCATGACTCATGATACCAAGTTAGAGAAGGTAAGTCAGAGTCACAGAGACCATTTCTCATTTCTGTTAACTACTCATTAAATAATTTCATGTCTGTCATTCATGTCTTTCTCCCTTACACTATGCACAATCTTACGTGTGCATCTTTCTAACTCTTACTTGTGATTATGTAATACATTGCTTTTGAGTTTAAATGCCTCTCTAAAAAAAGCTACAAGTGTGCCTTTTCTCCAGAAAAACATCGATTTTACATATATTTCTGGGAGTTGACTGACCATTTGGAACTCATCTAGATTAAGACCTTCAGTTTTAGAATAGGAATCTATGATGCAAGGTTTGCCACCCAGTCCACTGGGGATTGGGGAAAATGTATAATTTATGTAAGTTTATGTTTCCATTGTAATTTTGCATTTGTATAATGTATATAATATTAGTACTACAATTATAATACATGTATTCTTGAAGATAAAGACATAGATACCTGGGGTACTCCTGAAATTCACCTAATGGTACTCCTAAAGTACAGCCCACTCAGAGAAATTTAATATTATAAGTAACTAAGGTATTAATAATAGAAGAAAGTAATAGAATTTCAAAGTGACCAGTACAAGGGGAACATTGGCAGACAGGAAGGAATCCGGGCCTTCCTGGAGGTCTTTATGGTATCCCTGAATCATCCCCACTGTGCTGCTGCCTGCTTTTGTTCTGCCTGGGCAGAGTCCTGAGAGGAAGGAAGGAAGAGAATGATTGGTATTATACTAGCCCACAAAGACAAAGAGAGAGGATTTATTGCTGCTCAACACTTAAGACCTCCCTACCCTGCCATCATCCATCCCCCCTTAAACAAATGCTGGTTGTCATCAAGATGATGATTATTACTACGCAGGCCAGATCCTCTGAATGAATCGAAGCTGATGAAACACTCCTCTCAAGTAAAAAGACTAAACTATCCCCAGGGGGCCTGATTTATTCCTGGGAAGTTATAATTTTCCAAGTGGAACCCTGATGGCTGAGAAGCATTCCCATCGTTGCATTACGATGCAAGTTAACCCTGCCGAGTATGTCTCCAGAGCTGGAGCCCAGAGTCCAGGGAAGGAGCCGGGGGCACATGAAGGTGCCAAGGAAGAATGCAGCAGTCCCCCAGGATATCTCCCACAGCGGCACCCTCAAACTTGAATCTGCCTAAGAATCTACTGTAAAGCATGGTGAAAGTCTCCTGGACCTAGCCCCAGAGATATGAAAAACTTATTCAGGACAGGACCTGTGGATGTGCATTGCTGACAAGCTCCCAGGAGATCTTCGTGCTGCTTGGGAGGCCATCATCAGAGTCCCTAGCTAGTGTGATGACCCCCCCCCACATACACACACACACACACACACACGCACACACACACACACACACGCACGCACACACACACACACACACACACACACACACACACACTGGTCTCTCTCTCCCCCTGTGCTCCCTGCTTCAGCCTCTTTGCTTCACTGCTGTTAGAAAGATCTTTCTAAAACCTGAGTACATCATTTCTCTACTCAAAACAAGTTTAACCATGAACACAGTTAACTCTGAATAGAAACCAAATACTTTAACATGGCACAAAAAAGTACAGTATTTTCCCAAATTTGTGTGGGAAAAATAAGGATGTGCATTATACATGGGTAGTGCTAATTCCATATCTTTGTAAATGTTTTTAATTCTTTTATTTATGTTAATGAGTTAAAAGTGTAACTATTATAGAAATCAATAACAATATCATATGTAAAATAATTCCTTACAATATGATCATTGTTTTTATATAAAAAATTTAATACATAAACTTTCTTGTACTGTTCTTGTATTTTGTAATTATTTGTTACATAAAATTTTTTGTAATATAATATGTTAAAAAAGATAAAGGCTAAAATTCATTTATAACACAGAAAACAAGTACCTAAATATAAACAAATAAAAATTTGAATTAAAAAATTAAAATGTAAGATTTTTTTCCCCTGAAAATTTGGGCAAAAAACATGGGTGTGCACAGACACCTTCCCACAGCCCAGCTACCATCTTACTTTCACCTAAACCAGCATGCCCCACCTCTGTGATTTGTTTTCTTCTCTGACTTGCTTTTGATAAAATGGAAGTATTTCCCTTCTTAATAGGATGTTAAAGATATGAAAGAAGAAAGAAAGAAAAGTACTTCTTAATCATACCCTTAGCCTAACTCATCTTAAGCAAAAGTTTCTCTGTATTGCTTGTGAGTGTAAAAGGAGAATTAACAACACTTGATAATTTGGTCTTCTTATCATAGCTACACTTTTACAAGTTCTCCCACATATTTCTTTCTTCCAGTTAGTAGGCATCAGTAACCCTACTACATTGGTTATCCTGTTAACCATCCTAGTGTGCTGGGAATAGGAGAAACTGAAATATTTCAACTGTGAAGAGCAAACACCACTTCAGGGCTGTCTACCAGCACCTCTAGAAGGAATTCTGACTGAAGATCTTTTGTTTGGATAACCACTGAAATTGAGAAGGGGTGAGGGAGGCTGTAAAATAAGCAAAGGAGTATTTTGGAAATTAGACTCTCCTGAAGCAAGCCTGAGACATCCTTGCTAAGACATCCTTCTCAAGAAAGCAGGGCTGAAATTTCTGTGTCTTAGAGCCAGTCCTGCTTCAAGACCTACTGCCATCATTCTGGCCCTCCCTTGCTAATCCAAAACCATAATTTTCAGGAAAATTGTTCAGTTCTTAAGTTTTAGAATTTTTATTTCAAATAAAAATTGTTAATGGATTTTCCTGAATGAATAAATTGATCTAATTAAGAATCTTGAAAACCAAAGTTTATTGCAGGATGTATTTAAGTGCTTATTAGAGTAGGCCCTAGATGTGAAAACTGGCCCCTCCATAGATAGAGGGTGCCAAAAACATGTATATACATTTTAAGAAAGGAAAAAGCCTGTATTAAAATTGTAATACTCAATATATATCCATAACAAAAGATGAATACAAGTCACATTTGACTTCTGCAATTAGAAGAGGTGCTCTACGTGGTTACCATCAGTATTTATGTAACACACAGATAGCATCTCTTAAAGTGTGTACACATTTTTTTGGCACCCCCATATATGTGTATATTAATATACAGGTATATAGATATAGACATACATACATGTAACTTAATTCACTGGCTATGTTAACAGCCTCATTGGTACTCTCTTATCTTTCCAGAATGGAATGGTTGGCTGCCTTTATGGCCTCATTTAGCATCTCAAAATGGGCACTTCTTTTGTGAGAAGGGTTACTGCATGACTCAGCCACTTAGCTAATCTGACTAATTAGCATTCTGTTGCCCATTAACGGCATTAAAAACAACAACTGGGGCTTTACATACTTCTGGGATTTCCAAACAGATCTTTTCAGTGTCAAGGACATTTGTTGCTCCCTGACCTAGGTGAACTTTTGGCCTAGTTAATACCCCAGAAGAAGCCCTCCTACATCCCTCAATAGAGAAGGCACCATTTTAAATAGTCCCCTAAATTGTCAGCTTCCTAAATTGCACCACCTTTTCAGAAATACAATCCCAAATTAAAATTCTGTGTCAGAAGGAAAACATTAACTAAATTGCAACCAGTCTTATGAGCCTCATTTAACTCAGGTGCATAAAGTTGAGAAGGCAAATTTACATAAACTTGTTTTGAGTTTTAATGTTCTTTCCTTGAGATGGGGGCGGAGGGGTGTCTATATATTCATAACTGTGTAAGGGCTATAACGAAAATTTAGATACAAAATCACAAAATTAAAATTCAGCATTTGCTCCAGGGCAGTGGGGAGAAAGAGAAAGCTAGTTAAATATTGAGAAAGCATAGCTGTGTGGATTCCGTGCCATGCAAAGTTATCAGGTTTTCTTTTACTTACTCAGAGGGAGAAATTTAAACAGCAACTTCATTGCATGAAAGAAGATTCAAATTGCCCAGAAATCAAAGCAATGTGTATAGTCTTTTTAAATCTTCATTTTTTTAATGTAGCCTTTTGCTGTAGAAATGTGGGGGGAAATGAGTCACTGCATCGTCTCAGAAAAATGCCGACAGTCGACAGTCGTACCAGCATTCAATTAACACGTTTGTGCAATTTTTTGGACTTCTATGCTGATGCTATCAACCGCATAGACCTGATCTCTGACACTGACCACCACCGAGGGGGAAGACCACTACTAAAGGAGTGACATCATGGAAGTCATTAGACAGGACCAGAGCAAAGAGGAGACCCATCTGCAGACAAAGGGGTTGATCAGGGGGTGTGTTCCAGAAGAAATGACTCAGAAAGTGGGCCTTGGGTTTTCCTCTCTTCTTCCTCTTAGAGCTAGGCAAGCACATATTTACAGGTCAGCAGGTTTTCTTCTCATCTATTACAGGTTATTTAGTAGTTACTAGATCATAGGTACTGTACTAAATACAAGCATGATCTATGTATTTTCTCAATTTTTCTTCCCAAAATGATATGCAATAGGTTTTAATATTATACTATCCTCTTGGTTATGAGCTGAATTACCACCCACATGAATAACCTTAACTCTCCAATTCTTCCAGGGGTCAAACTGATAGTGTGTGGCCCAAATCATGTTATTAGCATAAACTATCTGGCATGGCCTGTGGCCTCCCAGCAAACAAAGATATTCTTATCAGGCTAGTGGTTGCCCTCAGACGTAGTCAAGGGCCAGATTCTTTATTGAATGAGTTCATGAATGTAACATGTTTAGCTCAATGCCCAACACATGCTAAGTGCTCAGTAAATGTTAATTGTTAATAGTTTTATCTTGTCATCATCTTTCTTCTTTACTTTCCATGTTTAGTCACCAAGTCCTGCCAATACTACTTTCTTTCTTTCCTTAGCTATCCTCTCTATTTTCATACTACTGCCACATGTAAAGCAAAGGAAGTACCATAATGATATTATAGGAAAATATATAAAAAAGAACAGATAAAATTGAAAAGAAAAGGAGCCAAATAACACTTCTTATAAAAGTACTTTTGACATTAAAGACCCGATAGATATCATAAATATCAGATTAAACACAGATAAAACAGGAAGCTTCCACTTTTAATTATGTCCTAAATTTTTGCATATTTTCATAAAGAAACATGCAAAAGGACTATTCAGCACTATTGGAAAGACTAAAAAATTAAAATCAATAAGGAATTGTATGAAAAATAATGGTGTATTTTTACAATGGAATGCTTTTACGAAGTTAAAAATAGATGAACTAGACTGTACAGATATAAATTTGTATGAATGTCTAATACATTATAGTAGTGAAAAAAAGTAAGTCACAAAGAAAGTATTATACCATTTATGTGAATTTATAAAACTCAAAATATAACACTCAGCAATTTCTGTTCATTTATAGATTGAAAATGTGTAAACATGAATCAGAAGATTACAGACCAACTGTAGAATGTTCCTTACCCTTGGAGCATGAGGGAGTGAAGTATGGGATTGTAAGAGCTTCAACTGTTTCAGTTATGTTATATCTTTAAAAAACACTTTTTAAACTGGATCAGATATAGCAAACATGCACCATGGATTACTTTCAGTCCTGCACATGTGTCCTGTTCTCTCTCTCTCTCCCTTCCTCTGTCCCAAGCCTTTGAATCAATCAGGGTTCAACCAGAGAAGGAGAATTAATAAGAGATACACAGATATTTATTGCATAGAATTACCATATGAACCAGCGAATTCCTTCCTAGGTATATACACAGGAATGGAAAGCAGAGACTGGAATATTTGTATGCCAATGTTTATGGCAACATTATTCACAATAGCCAAAGGATGAAAATCACCCTAGTGTTCTTTGTCTGATGAATAACTAAAACAAAATGTGATATACACATACAATGAAATATTACTCAGCCCTACAAAGAAACGAAATGTGCTATAATATAGATGAACTTTGAAAATTCAGGCTAAGTGAATAAGTTAGATGAAATGTCTAGAAGAGGCAAAATCATTGAGATAGCAAGTAGATGAGAGATTACCAGGGAATAGGGGAGAATAAGGAGTTACTGCTTAATGGTTAGATGAAAAACTTTTAGAAATAGTGATAATGATTGCATGACATTGTGCTGTAATTAATGCTGCTGAATTATACACTTAAAAGTGGTTAAACCAGCGTATTTTATGTTGTATGTATTTAGCACAATTTTTTTAAAAAGTAATGTATTAATCAGAAAACATTGACCTGTGTACCTTAAAAGGGTTAATACTATGATATGTGAACTATAGCTTAATAAAGCTGCATATGTGAGAGAGAGAGACATTTATTGAAAGGAACTGGCTTATGCCCTTGTGGAGGCTACTAGGCAAGTTGGAAATCTGTAGGACAGGCTGTCAGGAAGGACAGACTGAAATTCCCAAATAAGAGCTAAAACAGCTATGTATAGGAAAAGTTTCTTCTTCCTCCAGGAAGCCTGCTCTGCTCTTAAAGCCTGGTTAGATCAGGCCCACCCCGATTATAGAAGACAATCTTCCTTACTTGAAGTAACTAACTATACATGATAGTCACCACAAAATACCTCACAGCAACACCAGTGTTTGTTTGAATTAACTGGCTATACCCTAGCCAAGTTGACACATAAAATTGTCCATCACATCATGGTTTATGTTATGAGTATATCTTCTTCCTGTCCCTGACATGAATGCAAATTGCAAGAAGTTCCATAGGGTTCAATAGAGCCCAAAAGTACTATAGAAGCATTTTGGAAAATATAAATTTTTTTCATGTGTGATATGAATATTATTGGTATAATCATTACATTACCCAGTGGCTTTTAATTACTGTCTAATGAAAGATGAGGATTAATGTATTTTAAGGTGTCTGCCATAAATTGTATATTTACCCTTAGAAAAAGTCTAGTAGGCGTTGAGCGTAGATTGAGGATATTAAAATTAATAAGGCACAATACCTGGCCTCAGGGAGCTCATTGTCTACTCATATTTACTCAGCAATAAAACACGATTCTTCACTCATCACTAGACAATGGACTCCACTGACTGTCTGGGTCTGCCTTACAGTCCACCCTTGTTCAGATATCTGTGTAAATGGCCTCTGCCAGTGGGCTTCAGAACCTCAGGCATCAGGGTATATCAGATGGAAAGCAGTAAGAAATAAAAACACCTCCTATTCTTTCAGAAATCTGAGAGCCATTTCTTTCTGGTTTTCTTTTCATAAAAGCTTCCCAAGGCAGAACTACTTCAAAGAAGCAGACACTAGACATCTGTTTCTAACTGAGACGTGAGAAAGCAATGGTCCCAGCACCTGAGGTAACCGGTAATACCTCCCTATTCTCCAGTTTATCTACTTTTAATCCCTTCATCTACATTCTGTTCCTGTGCTGTTTCCCTACTCTTCTTTTATGTACCTCTCTTTTCCTCACTTCTTTTCTCCCTCTCCTGCCTTTGCATGCTTGGGCCCCCTTGTCATCTCCTTGGCCATTGTTAAGCCCCAGAGTTACAGAGGATGCCATGATCCATTTTCTAACCTGTCAGTAGAGGGATAAAAAATAAATAAATAAAAGCAAAGCAAAGAAAAACTCTATTTAAGGTGAAATGGTAAAAAAGAGGATGTTCTAGAGTTTTGTTTTCCTTGAGTTACTTTGATGATGTAATTTTTAAATTATTTTCAGTAATAATTTTATGCTGGTGATGATAATGAACTACCAATGACTGTTGTTTTAAGAAACTTCGTGAAAAGATAATCACTACTGTAATTTTGCAGCACATTTTTTTTATGTCTTAGGGGGCTTTCATTCCCCATTTTTGCTGTCTTTAATCAATGTCTTTTGAAAAAGAAAATCAATACTTTACAAACTGAAACTGTACAATCTCCACCCTTATTGAGCATCAAGCAGCATGCAATCATGCGTGCAAACTTAATTGTGAACAAATAATTCAGAATTCTATGAAAATTAATTTAATTATGCTCTCAATGTTCTTCTATTGATGGAATGTGTGTGTAACTCCTCTAGGACAATATCATGGGTTATGAAATCTAATTCATATGAGCAAAGGATTTTTTTTATTATTGTTGTTGTTTAAATCATTACATTCCTTCTTCCTCTCTGAAACCATTTTATCCAAGGGATCAGTTTACTGCCATTTGAGAAGAGAAACTGAAGCAACTACACTATTAAACCAGGAGATTCTTCCCATACATTGCAATGTATTCACTTATTATTTACCTTCTAGGCATCAAAATATCAGTGAGATGTCATATGCTGTTAGGTAACATACAACCCCAGCACTGCATATTCAAGATTTTAGTTGAACAAATAACCCAAAGGAGGTTCCCAGGTGGATAAAACTTGGCTTTGGACAATTAGTGTCCAAAGCCACATTAATGTTGTCTTCCTGAATCTGCAACTTGACAGTCTGATAAACAATAGCACTGAGAGAGGTGTGAACTTCCACTATTTATCTCAATGGGCTGTTAACTTTGAAACCTAATTATGATCACTTAAATGCCAACATTGTTAATCATTTCGCTGCTGATCACTGTACCAGAAACATACAGCCACAATAATGTGCTTCTTCCTGGGGCTGCTGGACTCAATTGCCATGCCCTGATGTGCTTTCTCAGAATGTCCGCTTGTTAGTAGTGTCAACCTTGGACTGCTTACACGGGTATATTCAGCACTTGAACCTTCGAACAAGCAAAGCATGTATTATCTTATTTTAAGAAAAATACAGATATCTCTTGTTTCACTTTGTTTGTTGGTTTTTAAACACAGGGATTGATCCTTTTTCCTTACGGTAATGTCTCAAGTCCCATGAGTCCTTATGGAAATCTAAATGCTTTGGAATACCATAGTCATCACTGAGACAGAGGAAAATAGGAGAACAAAGTGTGATCTTCCAAAAGTCACTGAAGTGCATTCACAGTATAATTGAATTGGAGGAATTTCCAGTAGACTCCAACCTCCCATGGATGGTGAGAATCCCTTTACCTGATCTGACCAAAATGATGCAGCCTGTCTCTGCGTATTTTGGGGGTTAGGTAACTCACTGCTTCACACAGAAACCCACTGCATTGCTTGCCTAGGTTTACTTCTTAAAAGGTTCTTCCTTGTATTCAGTGTAATTCTCCCTTGTATAATCTTTATCCTTTGACCCTAATTCACTTACCTACCACACAGACAACATTTATCCTCTCATCTATCTCTAAGTAATTTTCTTCCAGGTCTTTCAACATAAATACCAACAATTTATTTATAATGGCCTCCTTTGAGTTCCTCTCTTTGCACGTATTAACTTGCTTAATTGTCAAACCCCCAAGAAGTAAGTATTATGTCACCATTTTACAGAGTAGAAAATTACAACTAAGCAAGGTGAAGCAAATGGGGTTAGTAGGTGGAAAGATGGGGCTTGAACCCCAGGTGGATCTCTTGCCCCCTTACCACACTGTCTTCCAGCCTCTTTTTTGTTGCTATTCCTTTCATTTCAGAAACTCTTTTCTAGTTTAATTATGTCATCTACCACATAGGTATTAATATTATTGTCACTATTTTATAATTAAGGAAACTGAAGCTCGGAAAAACAGAAGTTTCTTAATTCCTATCAGTTTTTCAATAGTTTTTGACATTTTCATATGAAATTTCTTGGTCTATCCTATATGCATATGATGTTGAAACAATAGGCCAGGTTGCACTAGTGTGGAACTACCCTGTAAGCCATGTTCCCCTAGGAGACCCACCATGGGGATGACTGATGGTGTTATTCTTCCCCACTGAGTTCAGGTGCAGTCACAATTTGTCTCAACCTAGCTCTCCAGGCAGCCTATACGAGGGCTATCTAAAAAATTGCAATCATAAATGCCTCTACATTTCATATTACATGGCTGTATACTTTCTGGACAGTCCTTGTATACCTTTTATTCAATCAAAAGAATAAACCCTACTTGTCATTTTAGGCTATCCAACAATAGTCACTAATTTGTTTAAATGAATGTTATACCAAATTGTGTATGAGAAATTTCAAACATGACAAATACGGTTACATTGGGATGATAAATTGACAAAAGTACATATAATGAGAAAAATGTACAACAGCCAAGTAAAAGACCATTCTTACATAAAAAGCAAGCATTTACTAAAGTATAAATCTAAGTGGGTCTTGCCCTTAAAGGGTAGGCAATTTGTTGATGTGCAACACTCAGAAATCCAACAGATAAAGACTGCAGCAAAAGGAAACTGGCAATTTCCCATTCCAGAAGAAATTTAAGTGGTCACTTGTTTGCAGTTTAGAAATGGTCTGCATAGTACACATTTATTTTGTCCAGAAAAAAAAAATCATCTAAAAATCAGTGCATGTTGCTTCACATGAGGAAAGAAAAACAAACAAAAAAATGTGCTGCCACTGAGTTCAGTATATGTTAAGGCAGGATTTCACTTTGACATGTAAAATAGGAATACAATGGAAAACAAAAATTAGCATGAAGTGGAGGATCCCCTAGGAAACAAAGTTTATATATTTCCTGAGGCAAATATGAGAAAAATAGCCTCAATATTTATCTTTCTGAAAGAGATCCTCAACGTAGGCCAAAGGCACTTAGTCCCACAGAAAAGTCTAGCAGTGCTCCTCAGACCTGCTGCTCCTCAGCATTATTTGGGAACTTGTTAGAAATGCAAATTCTTTGGCTTCCTAGACCAAATGAATCAGACACTCTAGGGTTGGGTGTGAGACTGAAACAGCAAGTACTCCAGGGAATTCTGATGCTCCCCAACATTTGAAAACTACTGATCTATGGGAAGTTCACAAGGAATAAGCCAATATCGTCATTGTATAAAACCTACTACCAACTAGTTCTCTGCATCTATTACCATTCCTTCAAATGCAAAATTAAAAAGAAGAAAATCCACACACTCATATTTGAAATCTGCACCCCATGGTGCCACTGATCAAGCCTCCCTGAAAGTCTGCATATTTTGACTATACTTTTTTCACAGGGTGTCCTGAGTAAGTTCTATGCCTGAGCTGCTAAGCAGAAAATTTAGGGAAGGATTAGGTATGTGCGTGACATTTTAAACAGCTTACATAAAACTTTGGGCTCAACTTTTTGTGTATATGTCTTTTGCATACAACTTAGGAAAATATTCCTAAAATCTACTGAAAACTGTTGAAAATCCAATGTCCTCTACCACAAACTCTGAAAATGCACAATATTCAGAATAATTTTACTTAAATCAAATTATTATCATTTGGACACTGTAATGATCATTTTTCTGAAGAAATTAAAAGCAAAGTTTCTCCAATGAACTTCTAAGATGTTCTCTAACAACTGTTATTTATTCAAAAATGGTTCTTTTCCTGAAATCCTATACTCCTTGGCATTAGCTAGATTCTGCTGTCGATAGATGAATGTCAATCTCTAAAATAACAGCAAATTCAGATTGCTGTTTATTTATCCATCAAAAGGAGGCCATCTTAAGGTCACCAACCAAGGCAACCCAGCAAAGTACCCTGTTGTTTTGCAAACTTACGTTGAAGTTCTGCTTTAAGATACTCTGAACCAGAACCACACTTCTAGACTACCTAAGGAGAGCCAGATTCTCATTTATACATGTTCATAGCTAAAATAGGGAAGCAAAGGCTGCCACCAAGGGTATGAGGGTATACTATCCGGAAGTGTATCATCACAAATATTTGGATCATCAGAAGGCAACGAGCTCTCTCTTAGATGGTCACATATTTTTTTGAATAGCATTGCTAAACTAGTAGATAAGAGAATCATTTACTCTTCATATAATAGCAGTCAAGGTCTATAAAGGGTCTAAGATTTTATCTTACTTATAAACCAACAAGTCAGCCTGCCACAATTTCACAGAAAAAGACATGAAATCTTGGGTCAAAGACAAAAGATTTTATTATTCACAGCACTAGCAGTAGCCAGAGAATCAGCATTTATACCAGTTACCCTAGCCCTGCTTCCCACAAGGTGAGGCCATGAAGACCCAGTGATCTTTTTATACACAGGAGGTTGCATTACAGGGGAGGATTCCTGAGTATAGGAAACGTGAATATTTTATAATGGATACTAAGCCTGCTTAACCTTTAGGCCAGAGAGAAATACTATCTGTACTGCACTGGACAGTAAACAAATCTGCCCTTTATTTTTCAGGGAGATGCTGTATTTTCTAAGGTTTGTCATTATTTAAACTCCTTGCAAAGATAATTCAGAAGAAAACAGTCAGTTTCTCTGCTCATAAGACAAAACAGAAATGCAAGAGATCCTTGGAAAATTCTATACCAACAGTGACTAGAGCCACAGAGACTAAAGGAGATCGTCTTCCTGGGTTCAAATCACAATTTTGGGGCACATTATTTAGCTTCTTGGTCTCTTTCCTAATCTATAAAATGGAGATAACAGTAGGGAGCATTTCCAAAGGTTGTTGTGTAAAATAATTCAGATAATACTTAATACCTGTAAAGCACTTTACACAATGTCTAATACAAAGTAAGCATTTAAATATTACTATTATTATGCCTGTTATCATCACAGCTCAGGATATGGAGGGGAATATCTTCAGATGTCACAGAATACCCCATGATAATAGACCTCTCAAACTTCCGAACTCTAAAAAAATGCAACTGTAGAAAAAAATTATATAACATGGTATATGATACTATATGAATAATGTAAAGCCACATTGCTATTTATTCTTTTTTTATTCATTTTTATTGATAGACTTATTGGGGTGACATCTGTTAGCAAGGATTACATAGGTTTCAGGCATACAATTCCACAGTGCATTGTCAACTTGATGTATAATAAGTTCACCACATACTGTGACTTCTCTTTCCATCACCCTATATCTAGCTTGCCCTCCTCTCCCACCCCCTCCACTTTCTCCCCTTACTATCCCCCTCATCCCCTATTTATTCTATAATATGTAGGTGTCATGTAAAGTATATTTCTTAATAAATAGGAATCAACCAAAAATAAATACCATCTTATGGAAAAATCGAACCCTATCACTTTGGACTGTCCTTTTCCAACTCCTTTACTGCCATACACAATCCTATCTTAGTCTCAATATGACTGAAAGAAGTCCATATAGTGTACCTGAATTGCAGCCACATATTTTAGTAGGGCCTGCCTTGGTGTCTGTATGAGCATGACGCAGAAATGTGGACTGGAAGAAAACACAGTTTGGCGGACCGGTAGGAAGTTGAACAATCAAGTAAAAAAGTTCAATTCATTAGAGGCCATATGATTTACTAGTAAGAGCATTGAATTAGATGTAGAATCAAAAATCAAGTTCAGGACTTGCTAGCCCGTGATACCGTGATGAAAGACTAAATATGACAATATATGCAAAGAATCATTAGTAGTATTAAGCACATAGTAGAGATTCCATAAAAGTTGTTTCATCTATTCCCCCATTAATTAATCCATGTCAACCCACAGGAAATTCTTTAGGGTTTGGGGAGTTTTTTCCTCAACCCTGCCCTTTCCACATTTCAATCAATTATTTGCATAAAAGTGTCGATGGCATAATTATTATACAACATTTGCAAACACGGTGGGGAGAAACAGATACAACACTGGGTGGTTGAATTTGTGCTCAAAAAGCTCTGAACAGCCTGGAAATTTGGCCTAATTCAAAATTACAAGGTAATACTAAATAGGGATAAATAGAAAGTCATCTACTTGGTTCCAGGTTCCAAAAGTTTAACTTCATAAATCACATGATGAAGAAACTCAGATGTGTGTGTGTTTTTTTAAGTTGAAGGTGATTCAAAATGAACATAATTGAGTGTTTTGCAAAAAGTAAATGGCACAGATCTTTACATACTAGGCGACATGCACTGTGACAGTCCGATCCATTTTCCAGATTCCAACTTTTCCTAAATCCTAGAATTTTGTGGGCATGGGAATTGTATCCAATGCTATTGGATTGCTGCCTACTCTAATACACTCCCGTTTCCTGAATGGCATTTGGTGTGCAGTGCCCTTGCGTTCAGCTGGGGGGACTTGAAATGGAAGGCCTTTCCGAGGGACCCCACTGGCATCAGTCACCCGGGACAGACAGAAAGCACCCTCCTTCCCCGCCAAGGCTGAGTGCGCCCCCTGCCTCCGCCACCCTCCCCCACTGCTCCTGCTCGGAAGCTATTCTTACATTCTCAAATTATTAAACAATTGCATTAAAGAAATTAAATTACATTTAAAAAGACTTCATGTTAATAATATCAAATAGGACACAGGGAACAGGACATACTTAAAAGCCAATTATCCTGACTGAATTCAATCTTACCATTTGCCTGCAATTCATAAAATGATTCCAGCTGTGCTCCTTTCGGTTTTTGCTGCTGGGATGCTTTTGTGAATAGTCCACAAACCAGTACCATGTCTTTCTTGATTCCCCTTAGGAATCTTTATAGCAAAATCTCCACTTTTTTTCCTCTCAGAAACTTCAGAATGATCACATGATAATTTCAAAAGACTGTGGCACTATTGTTGGAAATAAAAAGGGCAATGGGCCTGAATCTCCCCTCTGAGTTGGGGAAGTGCTGACTTCAGATTCCTGAGCCCGCTGTTGCCTTGCATCCCTGCCCCAGCCATAAATTCTTCCTTCTGGTTATCTCCTCCTGACTCCTGGATCACCTCATCTTCCCTGCTGTGTTGCTGAGCTCTCTTGCCTGAAAACCGCAGGCTCCAGTGTGTCCTGAACTCTGGGTAATACCCTTATCTCTATCCCGGAGGTTGGGGGCATTTTGTGGAAATACTGGTATTCTTCAACATTAACGAAGCCTAACTTCTAGTCCTGTGAACACCTTGTTTCCCAGTAAGTGGGCTTCTGATTCCAAAATGCCCCTGTTTCTGAATCCCTTTTCTCAGAGCCTGCCCCGCCCCCCTCCCATCTCAGTTTCTCTTCAACTGGTATCTGTCTTTCATTTGACAGCTACTCTCTCACTTACTTTGCAAAAAACAAAAAACAAAACAAAACAAAAAAAACCCAGAACTGCCTGCCGTTCTACCTTTAAACTCATGAAAGTGGTGACAGACACAGCAGGACTGTAATCGAAGCTGCAGTCTGAGTTCCACCCACACCACTCAATGGATTTGCTCTTTGTGGGGGCTTTTGGTTTGTTTGTTTTTTGTTGTTGTTGGTTTCCTGACCAGGAAGCGGACCCAGGCCACAGCAAATCCATTTGCAACATTACTGACTATTTTCCCATGTTGTACCCTATATCCCCATAACTATCACTTTGTAACCACCAAACTGAACTTCCCAATGTCCTCCCCTTATTTCACCTCCTCCCTCAACCCTCCTCCCATCTGGCCACAAACCAGTGTTTTCTATATCTACAAATCTGCTCCTGTTCTGCTTGTTTATTTTCTTCTTTGGATTTCACTTACAAGTGAAGTCAACTTGTATCTGTCTTCTTCTGATTGACACTCCACTCATACCTGTTGATAGATATGTAGCTATTGCCATTTTATTAATCATAATTTTTGCTTTTTATTTTCTTTTCCCATCTTGAAGGAGAACTTCTAACATTCTTTGTGGTATTAGTTTGGTGATGATGAACTCCATTAGCTTTTTGTTGTCTGGGAAGCTCTTTATCTGTTCTTCAATTCTGAATGCTAGCCTTGCTGGACACATTAATCTTGGGTGTAGATCCTTGGTTTTCATCACATTGACTATTTTCTGCCAGTCCCTACTGGCCTGCAAAGTTTCTGTTGAGAAATGTTCTGACAGCCATATAGGGGATCCCTTATAAGTTACTATTTGCCTTTCTCTTGCTGTTTTTAATATTGTCTCTTTGTCTTTAATCTTTGCTGTTTTAATTATGATGTGTCTCAGTGTAGGCTGGTTTGGGTTTATCTTGATTGGGACTCTCTGTGCTTCCTGCGCTTGTAATTCTATTTCCTTCACCAGAGTAGGAAAATTTTCAGTCATTATTTTTCAAATAATTTCTCAATCCCTTGCTGCTTCTCTTCCCCTTCTGGTACTCTTATGATATGAATGTTGTTATGCTTGATGTTGTCCCAGGGGAGTCTTATCTTCATATTTTTGAATTATTTTTTCTTATTGTTCTGACTAGGGGTTATCTTCCAAATCATTGATTCCTGCTTCTGCTCCATCTAGTCTGCAGACCCCTTCATTCCATTCTTCATTTCCTTTATTGTGATCATCATCCCTGTTTGGTCCTGTTTATTGTCTGTGTCCTTTCTTTATGCTTGCTATCTCTCTGTTAAAATTTTCATTAAGTTGCTTAAGCATCATTATAACCATGGCATTGAGCTCTGTCTTTGATAGGTTGTTTGGTTCCAACTTCCGGGGTTTTCCGTTGTCCTTTCTTTTCAGATGTGTTTCTTTGTTTCCTTATTCTGGCAACCTCTCTGTTTACAGATATTCTGCTCCTTCACCCCATACTCACTGCTTTAGTTTCTTCTCAAACTCGGTGCTGATGGTGTGAGGAGGTAGCGGGGACGGAGGTCTGGCAGAACAGTGGGGGAGGGCAACTGACTGGTGTCTTTGTTCCCTGCCTATCGCTGACAGGAGCCACGTGGACAGTGCCAGCTTTTGCTTTTTCATTTCCAGTTTGCCCCAAGGTCTCTGCCCTGTGTTTTGGGATCTGCTGCTTTGAACGCCGGTCCCACAGACAGGGCTGGTTGTGAGCAGAGAAGCTCCTTCTCTCACCTCCTTCTCAGGCCAAAGTGAGGTTGTGCTGTGGCTCCTCACCACCCCTGTTGCCCCCCATCCTTTTGGAACCAGAATGAGATTGCTTCGCCATATCTTTCACGCCTGGTCAGCACCTCCTGGGGGCCAAAGTGAGGTCTGAAGTGTCATACCGCCCCGCCTCTGGGCCTCCTTTTATCTGTCTGAATGCCCACTTACTACCTTTTTCCTTCTTCCTCTCCAAGCAGTAGAGTCCCAAGTGCGGACCTGTGCTTGGGCCAGAGTCTCTGCCTTCTTTTGTTCTCCTCCATCTGCCCCACTGTGCACCTGCATGTGCTTTGATGTGACAAGTGGGTCTCTTAGCTGTGTTTGCATGATGCATAGGGGGTCCTTAGCTGAGGTATAGGTGTTCTATTGTTGTGATCTCCAGGAGAATTTTTTCAGGGGTCCTTCTCAAGCTGCTGTTTTGTTGCTCTCCTCTATATTACTTTTTGAAGTTGAATTGCATTATGTAGCAATGTGTAGTATGGCGTTCACTCAAAAGATGACATTAACCAAATAAATGCTGGTGTTACCAAGTGACAGGCAGGACAGTCAAAGAAAATGACAGAAGCATAGTTGTCCTTCAAGGCACACAAGAACATTTTGAAGTGGTGTTTGAAATTTGAGAACATCGAGTTTCCCCCACATTCTCCTGATCTAACACCCCTTGACTTCTACCTATGGGGGACCTTAAAGGATGAGGAGTACCACAGAAATCTGGCTACACTGGTGGTACTTTGGGAAGAAATTGAAATGGCATGTGCAGTAGTGCAAGTGCACACTTTGGTTGATGTTGCCGAAGCAGTAGTTCACCCGTAATCAGAAGTGTCTGGACGCTGATGGTAACCACTTTGAGCACCTCTTGTAATTGCAGAAGTCAAATATGACTTGTATTTATCTTTTGTTAGTGGTGTATATTGAATATTATAATTTTAATACAGTTTTCTCCATTATTAAATTGTGTATACTTTTTTTGGCACCCTCTGCATATTCCATTTTGCAGTTATAGCAACACCTTTCTCCTAGAAACCCATTAAAAATCTGAATTTTTCCAATAATTCCTTCCATCCATTTTATTCAATGTTCATTTTTCGAAAGTTCTGTTGATTCTACCTCTTGAAAACCCACCTCTTCTCGACATCGTATCCGCCATGGCCTTAGTTCAGGTCTCAGTATCTTTTAGACATTTGCAAGAGACTCTAACCAGCCTCTTCCTCTCTACCCCATCCTCGATCTCCTTTTCAGGGAGAGCTTTCTAAGACACAGTCATGCCAAGGGGCAGATCCCGGTCTTGTGAAGTTTGAAGATTATCCCATGTAAAAGTCCTTCTATAAAATAAAAGCATTCATTCCTCAAATTTTTCAAAAGCATATGATCATGGGCACATCACTGGAGATCTTCCCAGGGTCTTAGAAAGACCTATGCAAATAAAAGACCCTAAAGAATTAACATCATTATTTTCATGGTAAATGCAACCTTCAGTGGCTCCCCACCAGCTGAGGGATAGTATTCGTAGTATTTTATAAACACCTACCTAGCTATCACTACAGCTGCATATGTTTTCACTCCCCCTAACATATTCTGCACTCCAGTTCTTTAAAATAGTTACAGTTCTCCAAATCAAGACCTTTCGTCTCTTAATGTGTTTTTCAAGCTCTTCCTCTATCTGTGATTTTTTTCTTCTTCTTCTGAACCTGGTCAAATCTTAAGAACTTTTTAAGGAACAGGCAACTGGTACCTCATTTACCTCATTTGTGAAGACTTGTGTGATCTAGTCATTTCCTTTCTCTGGACTCAAAAACTTTGTAACTTTGCCTATATTCTAACACAATCCATTGTATTGCAAATGTTGAGATATGTTTCCATCACTGCATTGTGAGGAAGGGGCCATGTTTCATCCACCTTATTATGGTTACAACATCTAGTATAGTGGCTGTCCCAGAGAAGAAATTTAATTAATGCTTAATGAGTGAGTGAGTAAATAAGCAATTCTAGGTCTATTGCCTCTTGCTTCAAAACTCGTGAACATCAAGCTCTGTCAGCTTACTTATGACCCCTCTCTGAACCACTCTGGCAGAAATCAATTTCCAGAACTGCCGCTACCTGCTACCTGTCATCATACTCCTTGAGTAACTTTACCCACCTGGTTGGATTTTCTGCTTTCAACTACTGAACCCGTCTTTCCATTCCCCAAGCACGTGCTCCAACTTGATACAGGTATCTTTTTATGTGTTTGTCTCAGACAGCGTATTAGGTAATAGTTTCTACTTCTTACCCATTCATTATCTTCAGCAAATAATGTCACAGCAAAGGAGAGAGAGGAGATGACTTGAACACCTATCACAATAACTTGTATAGTTATTATAATATTGCTGTAACTACAATAAGAACAAGAGTAACTGTAATAGGAGAAATGACTCAATCCTGCCTGGAACATTATGTCTTTCACTTTAGAAAAGTTTTCTAATAAAAAAAAAAGATGGAGGAGAATCACCTCTGCTTTTGGTCCACTGGTGTTCCCATAAACTAGGTTACTTCACTGACCTCTTCTCTCATTCTTAGTCAGGGAAATGAATCTATGTGATATATTGATTGAGATTGGGTCTCCCACAGCTTGCTCCTTGGAACCAGCTATATTTACATACACACATTGGAGAAACAATTATCCTTTGTCCTGTATAATGATACTGAGTATGAACAGAGTAGAAAATGGCTATTTCAAAAAATATGTCAGCGTGACCTGTCTGAGGCTGTCTTCAGGCATTTGGAATCTTCATAGAGCTTCTGTCCAACACCTCGGACAAGTTATTGACCTCTTTAAGCCTATTTACTTATCTGAAGATCAACCTGAAATTAAATGTGATTAATGTAAGCACTTAATGCAGAGTTTAATAAATGTTGTTATTATTATTATTATTAACCATCTGCTCTTGGCTAACACACACACACACACACACACACACACACACACCACTGCTTTATAGGTTAACTGAAATACCTATCAAATAATTATCTTTATTCTGGCTGCAATTGGACACATTTTCACAGTTTAAATGTGGTGGTATGGATTTTAGTTCCAGGATGTATGTAAAGCCAAAATACGCTACTGTAGGAAAGGACCAAAGTATAAAATCCTAGAGAAAAAAGAATATGAAAGAAACAGAAGTTTGTAATAGTCATCAATATGAAGCAGCTACTCGCAAGATTGTTAAACTACTGCATGTATTTGTTTATGAGAATCAGCTCACAGAAAGTTTTCAGCGTTGCATGTGGACTGTGCAAACGGAATGAATTCCTTGTGGTACGTAAATAGCAAGGTCCTGTGATTGACCAAGTGATGTTCAAAATACAGTAACATCCCTAATTCTCACTGTCTTTTTAAATTATTTGTATTTAGCTCTCTAAATTTAATTGAAGATGCAATTATAAACCTTTTGATGCATTTTCTTATTGTGCACAAGGGTTTTTAGAAGCAACTGTGTTCATTTAGTATATTTCTGTTAACTGACATGCATTTTGCACTCAACTGTGAGATCTGGTGCTTTAATTTTGGAATGTATGTAAAGCGAGCACAGCAAGCACATCCCAAACTGATTTTATACAAGTTTTACCACTACTTTTCTAACCACCCCAACTGTGAGTGGTAGCAAGTTTTCCCAAGAGTTCTGCTACTTGAAGAGGCTCTTGTGAAGCAATTCTACATGCAGAGTCCCCAGAGTCAGCAAGCGAGCCATGAAAACAGTTTTGAGATTGGCCTGGAGTTCATGATGAGAGGAAAGATTTCACTGCTCAGGAATAGATACTTCCAAAGATGCAAGATAAACAGAAACCAAAAGCTATCCAGAGTAGGCTACAAATTATTCTGAAGAATTTACCTGGCTATTTTGAAAGAAAATACCCATATCTTCAAAAAATAAGGAAACACCAACTATGTAAAATTCATGTGTTTTAAAGTGCAAGTTTTTACCATCAAGGGATACCCCAAAGCTTAGAGGCCGTTATCTTTATACCATCATGTTAGCTGCCTTAAAGTCTTTATGGTATATAAAGTGGAGTATGAACACATACACCTCAGAGTTCCAAGGCAACATGTTTGAATTTCATCCTTCTATAATTATTTTTTTTGCATTAGTTCCTTAGTGATATTATTCAATCAGATTTTAATCATCAAATATTTATTTAAAATATATTTTTTCTCCAAACTGATATGGAGTGATTTTTCAAGATATATTTTTGAGTTTAAAAGGCAATGTGCAAAAAAATGTATATAGTATGTTACCTTTTAGGTAATGAAGAGAAAATAGGATTTTTTTTTTTTTTGGCCAAAAAGAAATATAGAATTACAAACCAGAAACTAATAAATGTGATGACCTGGAATGAGATTGGGGCACAGGAGAGGTCAGGAAGTGAGATTCTAATCATTATACCTTTTTATATTATTTTAAAGTTTAATTACATAAATCACATATTCAAAACTGAAATTAAATCAAAAGGAATGAGAAAAGCACATGCCAAATTAAAGTACAAACAAAAACAGAGGAAACTAAATGTATATCAAATAGATTTTAGATAATAAAATAAAATGACATCACAGACAAAAGAATCAATTCAGGTAACTTTTGAACATAGTATTTATTGTATTGGGTATTTTAAAATATTTTTTTACTTAACTGTTGACTTTTGAGAGTTCTTTATACACTCCAGATACTAGTTCTATGTCAGAAATGTAGTGTGCAAATATTTTCTTACAGTTTGTTTCTCGTGTTTTCATTCCCTTGATAGGGTCTTTTACAGAGCAAAAGGTTGAAGTTTTGATGACATCTAATCTATCAATTTTTGCTTTTTAAGATTCTGTTTTTTGTGTCAAGTCTAACCACTCTATTCTTAAAGGCGTTGAAGATTTTCTTCTATGATTTTCCCGAAAGTTTCATAGTTGTGTGTTTTGCATTGAAATCAGCTATGCACTGTAAGTTAATATTTGTGTAGGTGTGAGATTTAGGTCAAGATTCATTTTTTTTTTTTTTTGCCTCCAGAGGGGGAATGGCATCAGCACGTTGGAATTGCTTTTGTGCCTTTGTAAAAAACATCAGATGGGCATATTTTTAAAAAGCTATAAAAGATACCTGGGTGATAATTGGGGACATTAGAAGATGGACTGTATATTGGGATACATAGAATTATTGTCAACTTTGTGATAATAGTATCATGGACTAATTTTCTGGGACCCAGGAAGGACTCTCCATGGAGGGGGGGTGGGGGGGCGGGGGCGCCGCCAAGAAATTCTCAGCCTCACAGAACCGGCATGGCTGCCGGCTGTTTGCCCAGAGATAGGAGCAGAAAAGGAGGGAGAGAAAGCAGAAACGCAGTCCAGCCCCGTGAGTGAACATAGGCCAAGTCACCACTAGTCCAGAATCTATAAAATCCCAGAAAAGTGAATGGGAACGAGCCCCTCAGGAGCACCTCCACCATCCAACACAGGAAGAAAACCAGACGGAGGCAGCAAAGAGGGAATTTATTGCTACTTTATTTAGTTCCCCTTTAAAAAAAATAATAATTCTCGGCTCTAAGTTGAAAGTTCCTGGAATTTCCCTTGCCTCTTTGCAGGAACTGGAGGGGAGAAAATATTTAAAGATGGTCGTGGCCTCGCCTCCCTAATCCAGCCCCTGAAAATACATTTCAACCCTAACCATCAATTTGTTTCTGCATGCCCTTAAAGTACTTGAATATTAAACAATCAATTTTATGTGTGGGAGGAGAGTGGTACTTTGTTTTTTATTTGTAAGCAAAGGGACACAGATTGTTTCCATTAATGTAGATCTCTAGATATTTTAATCCTTCATGGAGATGGCCCTCTCTTCCTGTTTTGGTGAGGTATTTCTGAAAGTGACTTCTTCCCAGAGATCTTTCTATCCT
This sequence comes from Lyroderma lyra, assembly GCA_004026885.1. Classification (NCBI taxonomy): domain Eukaryota; kingdom Metazoa; phylum Chordata; class Mammalia; order Chiroptera; family Megadermatidae; genus Lyroderma; species Lyroderma lyra. The sequence goes on from PVJL010000049.1 coordinate 570,981, forward strand.
CTATGTCCTGATGATTTACTGAAGAATTTATTCTTCCAGTTCAATGACCTCTCCTTCCGTCTTAGCATGTTCCTCACCACTGTTCTATATTCTTAGTAAAGTGCTGCTGGTGGCTTCTAACATCTGACAGCTTGCAAGAATAAAGGATACTCATGCACACATCCCATTTAAAAGGGCACTGCTTTTTCTTTTCTTTCTTTCTTTTTTTTTAAGCGGTAGATATTGGCCTGATGGAAATTCCATTTTGGGTATGAGAGAATGGAGATTGATTTCAGGAAATGATCAATAACAATGTATTTGCATTTGACTGTTTTCTACTCTTCCATCATCACTCATCTCCTAGCCTGTGGCCTCCTCTCAGAACCTATATGCTTTCCCTAAGTCAGTCTAAATCATGCCCTTGGTGCGAGGCACTCACTGCCAAGTTTGTTCTCTTGATGGACAAGAATAATTATCAGGAAACACTTTTTTTGGAAGTGATCTGAAAACTGCTCTCCTATAATTTCCACCGGTCACTCCTAACTCTGCCTTCCAGAGATACAACTGATCCTTATGACTTGTGAATTTACATTTGCAAATTCACCTACTCACTTAAAATTTATTTGTATCCCCCCAATCAGTACTCCCAACACTTTCATGGGCATCTGCCAACATGTGCCAAGTGGAGAAAAATTTGAGCAACCCAAAACATACATTCCCAACTGGGGTCAAATAAGACAATGCTCTGCTTTCTTGTTAAAAACCAAACCCTCAAAGGAAAATGTGTGTGTCTTGGTTACTCATACAGCAACTTAGAAGTCTCTCATTGTTCAACAAACATTATTAAGGGCCAGGTGTAGTCTCAATATAGACAATGGAAATAGGAAAGGAGAGGAAGTTTTGTTTATCTGGGAAAACAAAGGTGGCATACACAAAACTGAGTAACATGAGTGCTGTGTAATCAAACCATCATCACTTACATCATCTCACAGTTGGGGTACGCAGGTGGTGCAATCTGGAAAGAACAGTGATATGACAAAGGGAAAGCAAGGGTGCAGTTTGGAGTACATCTGCACATCAGTGTGTAGACAGCCACACCACCATTTAGTGCTGAAAATGAATCCCAAAAATGGAGGGCTCAAGAGAATCAGCCAAGAGCTTAGGAAGAAACCACCTCAACATCATTTTCAATGCCTGTAACTACAACCTGTGATTACTAATCAACTAGGGGGCCATGGGCTCATGTTTAGGTAGCTCTGTAGGCCTTAGAATTATTCTCATGATGTACTTAAGGAGGCTTAGGAAGCCATAGTATCCAAGTCGACTCAAGGCCACATTTACCTGACCGATGATTGCCTATAGCCAATCATTGAACTTGCAGTCCCTACTTTAACCTTTAAAGTCATACCATTTTTATTTGTCCATTGGAAACAACCAAATTACTTGCTATGAATTAAGAGGTGATAATAAGAAAATAGCTGTTAATGACAAACAAGAAAGTCCTTGTGCAATAAACAAAATAAAAAGATGAGCTAGTGTCTGTCACATTGGGGAAGGCAAAGTCTGACAGCCTCCAATCACTAGGTGCTCCATTGATTGCCCAGCCCCAGCACAAGGTGGCTCCGCGGAGAGAAGGCTGTACCGGGCGTCAGGATTTCAAAAGCCTGCCCAGTGATCTGGTACTCAGAAGAGCCCTGTACACACAGACACAGACACATACACACACACACACACACACACACACATGCATGCACACACACACACACACACCTTCAGAGAAGTTCCTTCCAAATTCTGGAAAAGGCCCTGGACATTTTGAAAAGTCTCCCCAGGAAACATTGTTGCCTATTGCGGGTAGTGGGAGTGATGAGGGTGGGGCAATGGAAAAGCCTGCAAATCTGTCCTCAGGTCACAAGTGTAAGAGACCACATTGTCCTTATTTTCCTTCTTCAAACTGGGAACGGAATGAAGACATAGAAAGTTGGATAGACAATTAACGCTCCTCACTATGTAATTCTTCACAGAAAGATGCAGACTCAAGAGGCCTTCTGCTCACCCACACCATTTAATTTTCCTGGGTTGAAAAAGCCCATCTGACGGAGCGAGGGCTCAGAGGCCTGAGAGGGGAAGGGTTTCAAAGCCCCAAAGCGAACATTTTATATGGCAATGTTAGGTTCTAGTAAAGTTGGGAAGGAGAAGGCCCAGGCATCAAAACTTTTTGCTATATTTTAATAATCAAGAAATACCAAAATATGTATTCTATTCATCATTAAACGTTGGTTTAAAGGGCTCTACCTATCTACGCTCTTGGTTTTACCTGGACAGATGGGGATGGAGACAACTAATCCTTCTGAACAGAATGTATTTGCTGCTGCTGCTGCTGCTATGGCTATAATAATAATGATAATGATAATTATTATTACTATTATTATTTTTAAACTTTCTATTCTTTGTTCACAGAGGAAAGATGTGTTGAGTTCTTCACCTGATCGAAACCATTTTGGATGTCCAAAAGTCACTAGGAAATAATTAGGGAGGGGGAATAGCCCAAGGCATTTGTAGTGCTTTCCTACATGTAACCAAGAACCTTTAGATCTGTATCTTATGTATGAATCAGGCTGGGATTCCAGGTCTGCCCACCTGCAGGGAAAAGAACAGGAGGGAGGGTGAGTGGCAGGTCACTCATTTTCGCCTTTGTGACAGAATGTGACATTTATCCTTACCACTCTGTCAGATGCCTGAAATTCTCATGTCTTTACAAAATATTTTTCTATTTAGTTGAATCAGGCAGCACAACTACAATATGTCTTCTCTCTGTGACTGCCTTTCACAGCCTTTGCCTTCACGAGACTTAGATGAGGTTTGGGTGATTCATGGCGCTTAAACTTCTCCAGAGCACTTTTTCAATTGGAAAATTCTCCTAAACTGAATGCATCATCAGCACAGCTGTCCATGCATAAAAGAACTAGAAGCAAAACAATGAGCACCATTTTTTAAAACCTACGCTTAAGCCAAGAAAAACAGTTATATCACAAAATGTTAAAAGACCTTATTTTTCAGTTTCCAGGAATCTTTCATGGAGAACATGGCCTATCTTTGTCTTAGAGCCCCTTTTTCTGGGCTTGCTAAATTACAAACAAAAGAAATGGTTTATATTCAGTTGAGCTTGTTTTCAAGTTATTAACATGATATATAACAACCTAAGTAATGCCACCTGCTATATTTATGGAGAACTGATCACCCTTCAAGCACATTAATCCTTTCCTTCATGCTTTGGAAAAATGCTTAGAAATTTTTTGTATTTTAGGTGGTTTTCTCATTATAATTTTTATTTTATATTTATTAAACTAGAAGATAGATCTTTAAAATGTTTTCATGTAGAAGATAGCTTCTTGTCTGGTGAGTCCAAAATCTTACCTGGAACTTCAATTTAAAATATTTGCATCTATTTTTTACCCACAAGTAAGTACTAGATAATGGAAACTGAGTCAACATTGAAAGGAATTAGAACTTGCCTCCAGTAGGAATCAAGAGAGGCAAGCTCTAGCTTTTTTCAATGATGACTCAGTTTTCCCAAATGTAAAATGGGTATCATAAAAGTTTCCCATCCCCATATAAGAGTGATTTATTCTTTCATTTATCAAGTATTTATTGAGCACAATTAAAGTCAACAAAGGCAGTGTGACACTTGTTAAGAGATAAGATACAGTGTGTAGGTTTGAATCCCAGCGTCACCACTGATGCATTATGAACCTGGGGACATTTCTTTCTCTATAGAATGGTAGCCACCTCTTATGTAGTCCCCAAGTATTCCAATTTTCAGAAGGATCTCCAACTTATGACCCACCTTCGATTAGTCCTAATTTCAATACTGGGTGCTCATGTTCCTAGAAAGGGCTTGCCTTAATGTATTCTCATGTTAGATTATCACTTACACAGTATAAATTAAAAGGCAACAGAAAATCTCCTGACCACCAACCCATCACTGCCTATCAAAGTAAAATGCTTGAAAATCCACTTTCTACTTTTGTGGGATTTACTCTTTTGTGTTATTCCTTTCTATGTAATCAGCTTTAAAACACCTTAAGAGACAAGATAGACTGAGTCATTTATACCTAGAATAAGCAATTGAACCACAACATCATCTTTAGAAATAGGAGATGTCCAGACTACCTGAGCATATCAAGTGTCCGTAGATTTAGGAAGAGGTATGTGGGGTGGGGCATGGGGAGGTGGATAGTAAAGAGCAGCGGTGGGAATGTGAAAGGAAAATGGAGAATTCTAAAGAAAAATTTTAAATCAGTTTTCTTTATGTAAATTACCATCCTCTACAGATCTCTCTGACACAAGATATATTTAGCTGGAGCACGGTCAAATTTTTCTGCTTTAGATTTATCAAGGGCCTCATATAATATTAGCTAACTACATATGTTGTTTTCAGATGTTTTTCACTTTGACTACCATTTAGACCACTTATTTATTTTAGTAAGTACTTGCTCTCTCTGTCAATATTGCTTATATCTGTGGCTCACAAATAAGGAAATATTCAACTTCTAGCAATTTAGCTACCATTTTATTTTCCTTACTCTGGGACTATTTGGTTTAAACAGGCTTGTGGAGGATACTTTCATTTTAGAAGATTTTCTATTCTTCTACCTTTGACAGTATACCTAACTCAAGACTATTCCCAAGGGAATTAGAATCATAATAGTCTCAACAGTTTTAGAGTAATTGGGGAAAGATTTTTATAAGATGCCATAGTCAAGACAACCAGATATACAAATGCAACTACTTTCTGAATTACCCACTAAAACTCCTTATTTTTAAATAAAGCTATAGATAAAGTAGCTATGGAAATTTGGCTAAGTCCCTTAACTTATTTATATCTAGGTTCCCACTGTGAAATAGAGATAATAATACTCAGGTCCTAGAGTTGTACTGAGAAGCCAATGTGATAATATATGTAAATAAAGTCCCATGAAAATGTAACTTGCTACCCAATTATTGTTCAGTCATTATATATGTATTGAGTTCTATTATTTGCCATTCACTGTGCTATTCACTGTGAGTTCAATGAAAAACAGGATACAGCCCCTACTTTAACAAGCTTTCACTCTAGTGAAGAAAAGAAATAAATGGCTTGTTGCAATGCAATGGATTGAGGGTTATAGCAAAAGAATTGCACAGGGTTCTATGGGGTAGTTGTGTACATGGGCACCTAACCCAGCCTTGCAGAGTTGGCAGTGTGAAGTAAAGATCTCTGAGGACTGGGGTTGGAGAGGGCAGAAATGGGCCTTACAGACAGAGGGAGTAGATGCAATGTCCTAAAACAAGCAAGAGCATGCACTCTCAGGGCCTCCAAGTATGCTGGAGGAAAGCATGGAGCGGTGAGACAAAACGTGGTAGGGCTGTGTCATGATGTTTCTTTATGCACCTTTCAGGTGTGACCACTGGAGAGGGCCTTCTAGTAGACACTGAAGGGCTCTACCAAGAAAAAAAAAAAGGAAAGATGACATAGAGAGGCAAGATTTATATATTTGGGAAATATTAAGGAGATGCATAGGATAGGTCTTGGCCAATCAACAAATATTTATTGAACTTTTAAAATTAAAACAATGAAACAGCTTTTTATTCACAAATGGCATGAATAAGGAAGAGAGGTGATAATTTTTGCAAGGAGGTTTGTAAGGAAATACATTTGTTTCTTGGTATTCTTGACAATTAAATTCTCAAATTAACAGCGTGTAAGTTTGTGTTTCCAAAGTACCAATAACAGAATCAATATTGCTCCTCACATGTAATCTTGAGTCATTTCTAACGCCATCTCTAGAGCTCTTAATAGACATAATAATGCAAAGCTATAATAATGCCTTGGAGACTGCCCTTCCAAATCAAATATAATTACACTTCTTGCTCCTTTTTCATGTTGGAGCTTAGATGACACTCCTTCCAGGTCTGCTGTGAGCTTCCTCCCACCCCCATCTCAGTCAAGAGACTTTCCCAGAGCTCAGGTTGCCTCTGCCTATGCTCTATTATAACTCTCACTTCACCCTATGATAACTGTCTATATGGCTCATCTGTCTCACCCAGCAGATGTTGATCCCTGAGGGTCATGGCCATGGATAGCATAGTTAATATTAATGCAACATCTACCCTGTAATGAGCATTCAGTAGTCACTGGTTGAATAACCAAATAAACAAATGAAGAAACAGGTTGGAAGTGAAGGAAGAGTTGTTGGCCAATCACCATTCCACAGTTTATAAATACATGCTGAGTACCTACTACGTGCCAGGAACAACGACAGGTTGAATTTACTATGTAAAGAAAAGCAGTGATAATCAGTTTTTTGTTGAAGCAGCATTATAGGAAATGTGCTTTGATAATTATAACGGTTGTTTTTTAATAGTAAATAATAAGCAGCTTCAGTTTTCTCAAAATGGTCATTTTTGGGGGCTGAAGACAAAATGCTTTGGGAAAGCATCAACTAAAATAAGATGTATGAAGCCTATGCAGGCACGGGTACCCAATAACACCACGTAGAGAGGAACCAAAAGCCACATGAGCTCATTTTTTTCCCCTTACAAATTATATCACCATTAAAGCTTTCTGTTTGTTTGCTTAAGACTCTATATCTGGCTTCTGTTAACAGAGTTTTTAATGTGTTACATCTATTATAAGAATAGTATAATGATTATTAGGCACCAGTCTAAATGTCTAATTGGAGACAATAAGTGTGAAATGATGAGTGACTAAAATTAGGCAGAAACTGTGAGACTGAAGTGTGGGTAAGAGTTTATTGGCCCAGAGAGGAACATGGTTGTGAGGGGTAGGAAATAGAGCTCAGGCTAGCTAAGCATTAGGAAGGATATCTAGGTTTAGGGAAGATATTTTAAATTATATCTCGCTTGAGCATATTTGGGAGCTGCAAGAAAAGTGTTGATGAAAAGGAAGCAATTGGAAATACATGGCTGGGGAATATTCCAAGAGGCTATGGGACAGGAGAGAGGACACACCCAGAAAGCCATCTACCCCAGGAAAGTCAATGGAATCAGAGAATATTGCCTGATGAAACATTCTGGCAATGTTTACAGTACAATATTTGGGTCAGGTTAATACTCCTGACCCAAAGTCCCTAGAACCCTGGAGTTATTATTGCAAGGGATCCAGGAATCCAGAGGTGAGCTAAGCATTATAAGATAATGGAATAAATACTTTCTCTCACCTGCACCATTGTTTAAAGTACATAGATATTGTTATAAAATTTAAATACAAATTCACTTAAAAGTGTAGTGAATTAATTCTAAATATGTCTTGTGGCTGTTCCTTTTTTTAACATTAAAAAGAGTCCTTATTACTCTGAAAGACTGGAAGTTTAGGTCTAGATAATGTGGAATCGTTGGTGATTTCTGAGATAGGCAATGATGTGATGACTGCAGAGTTTTTTGGAAGATTAATCTGTCAGGAGTGGATCAGATAAATTGAAATGGGGAGAGCACAGAAGCAGGGAAAGATTAATAATAGCCAATCCTAAAAGCCCTGAACAACTTTTCTCAAGCATCTCACAAGGCCACACATCGCCGAGACATACTGTCTTTTGCTGACATTTCCTCTCTGCTTCTGAATGAAAACAATACTCCTGAGTATCCAGCATCATTTAAAATAGCAAACCTGGTTATTTTTTTTTAATACTCTCCTTTTTTGGCGATGCAATTGGCTCCAGTATCAGAACAAAGGGATCTATAACTCAACATAATCACAGCCATGCTTTGTCTTTTCTAAACTGTGTGTCAGTGTAACTTTCTAGAACTCTGCTGGGAGAGCAGCCAACAGCTGGCTCTGACTACAGCACTGTGGCCCCCTAGTGGGGCTACATACTTCCAAGTTTGTAATCGGATTGGTGGAGAGTAAGTGCAAACAAAATAATAAACCGTAGTGGATGAATGTAAGAATGTCTTGATATGTAATGAAATATTTTCTATTTAAGTACCATTATGCCAAACACATACATACAAACAACAAACCTGAAGGTCAGACAATGAGACTGAATACAAAGAAACTGACATGGGGACAGCAGGAAACAAAATAAAAATAAAATAAGGTAGAAAATAAAAATTAGAAAAACAACATTGAAGTGGTTGTCTGGTCTAAATATACCTGACAAAACTGACATCATAATGAAGGAATGGGGGCCCCTTCCCAAAAGGCTGACAGCACAGCCTGAAAGGCTGAGGATCACAGCCTCACTGTGTCCTCCCTGTCACCCTAACGATTTTCTTCCTGGAGTGTCACCCCACCAGATGCTTTTCTTGCTCAATTTGGGAACTTGAAGAAGGAGTGGTTGTTTGTTTTGTTAGTCTCCAGACTAACCCTTTTTAGAACATTACCATCTTCACTATCTAGAACTAGAACTTCATTATCTTTTCAAGCACGATGGTAAAAACAAACTGGACATTGTGATACTTAGGCCTGTTCTAGTTTTCACACTAATTAATACCCTCCTTTACTGTCCTATTGGGTCCCAAAGTAAAGCACACTGACAACTGTGGAAGTCAACAAGTTTGCTGTACTCTGTAGGAGCGTTAACTCCTTGAAACACAGGACTAAATTAGCAAGTCAAACATCGGACTATGGGCCAGTAGACAAAGGCCATTCATCTCTTTCTCCCCCTCACCACCCACACCCACACCTCTCCCTTGCCCACTGGAAACTTAGTCTTCATATTTAAGATTCTAAATATGAAGAGATAGGAATCTATCCTGCTAGAATATCCCATTCTCCCTTGTCAATTCACACCAAAATAGTTTCCACCATCTGAAAAGTCTTCCTTATCTCTAACCTAAATCAAAGGAGGTTTTGTTCAGTCAAATTCCTCTAATGCTATCCTCAGGTAAGACGTATTAAAGCTGGTCATTGTCTTTAGTGTAAGAGCCCTTGGTGTCAAAGAAAAATTAAATTTGCTCCTGGTCTTCAAAAGTCATCAAACAAATATTACAGCTGGGAAGTGATATAAGAAATCATCTCAAACAACTACCCTCCCCTTTTCATCCACCCTGCCCAACACCCACAACTCGAAATACAAGGAACTCACCACAAAAAGGTTCGGTGACTTGCCCAAGGATACAGTTTGCTAATCAGGTCTTAGCACGGCACCGCATATTTTTCCCCCAGTGCTTTTAACATTTCACCGTGTACTTTTCAGCTATAAATAAATCTAAGGCTTCTCTCATGAGTAACAGCTTCTAGCCAGGTGGTCACAAACCCTAATGCACAATGGAGCTCCCAGACATGAGGAAAGTGAGCCAGCTAATAGGGAGCACCAATAACTGGCAAACTGAATCTCCTGCAGGGAGGTGGTTATCACTTGTGTTGTTCTCTAGACACTAAGACAAAGCCACTAAAGGGCTTGCTCATGGACTTCCAGCAGGTAAGCAGCATTAGCCCAGCTCTGTCTCCAAGATCTTGCATGAGTAGTCATTAAAAACATGGGAGATACTGAATGTGCTTTTAAAAATTAGCAGAACATTTTTTTTCTAACATATATAATACTTTATGTGTACTTAAGCCTCTGCATCAAATGCTTCAAGTCTTCTTAATGTAGAAACGAATCTGAATGTTGTCTCTTTTTGCCTAGGCTAAAGGATGGGTCATGACAGCTACTCCATCCAGCAACTGTGAGCGCAGTAGGTTCTCTGGGACGGGCCAAAGGAATATAGTCAAACAAATGTATCTGGCACATTCCCTTGCCTTAGTGTATGCAGTTCAAAAGGTGTGAGGGCACTCTTAACATGTTCTGAGTACCTCTATTAAGACCATAATCACATTTACCTTCACGCAATAGGGAACAATCCAAAGCCATATGTACTTACTTTCTCCTGAGGTGATGTCATGGAGATATTTTTGTCCAAGTGAATTTTTTTCCTCCTCTAGCTGCATCTCACAATTTTGTAATTTATGGACCAAATAATAGATTTCAGTATACTCCCCCTCTAAAGTTTTTAAAGTAAACTTCATCAAAAAAAAAAGTTGATTCTTTGAAAACATCAATTATATGTCTTTTACAAAAATATTCACATATTGAGGGAGAAAAGAAAAAAATACAATTTAGAAAAATAAGAATAAGAAAGGATAAATAGATATGGATATAGAGAAATGTTCAGGATAACAAAAAATAAAAATTTACATAGAAGACACCATTTTTAAAGAAAATACAAACTAACAACTCAGAAAGAACCAAAAAACTCAGTAGATCAACAGAGAAAAAATATAAAATTTGGTCAAATTTTTATGCCTGCAAAATACATTAGTCTTGGCTGGTTTTATAAGTAATTTCTACCAACTTAAAAGAAAAAAAAAAACAGTCCTTATGTTATTTAAATTGCTCCAAAACATAGAAAACTATAGGAAGCTTTCCAGTCTCATTCCCTGAGAACAACATTACTCTGATGCCAACTCCAGGTGAGGAGAATGCCAAAACTCAAAACAAGTTACAAAAATCCTAAATAAAACTTCAAAAATTAAGTCCCACAGTGTATTAAACTAAAGAGTACTGTATATGAAGCTATGAAAATATCAGTTAATAGAATAAAAATGTAATAGAAAAATCATTTTATAGAAAAATAATATTAGGAAATGTGTTCATGTGAATAACAAGTGGAATAACATAAAGTGATCTTGCTGAATGCCAAAAGCCCTCTGTAAATCATGCACTTTCTCCTGATTAAAACTTAGAGTATGCTAGAAATAGAAGTAAGTTACTGCAATTGCCAAAGGATGTGATATAGATATATGTCACTAATATCTACTTAAAAGTAAAATATTAGAAGCATTCACATTAAAATAAGGAACCTAATAATGGTGCTTGCTAACAATGCTTCTATTCCTCATTGGCTGCAGCCTTGTATTTCAATATTTATTCATAAGGAGACAATAGTATCATTATGCAGAGGATATAATTATTTATTTAAAAATATATAAAATAATTAACTAAACAATTATTAAAATGAGTAACTATAGTTTAACAATGTACTAGATTTGACATAAATCCAAAGCTTTATGGACAATAATTAGAAAAAAGAACTGAAAAAAAAAATCCAGTCACAATTACCTACCAACCAGTAACAACATGCCTAGAAATTATCTTTAAAAACATGCAAGAGGGGTTCTCTGGTGGTGTAGTGGCTAGACTTCGACACTTTCAATGCCACAGCCTGGGTTCGACTCCCAGCCCAGGAACCACCACAAAAAAAAAAAAAAAAAAAAAAGGCAGGAAATGGAGACAAAAAACATTTTACTAAAGGACATTTTTTTTTTAAAGATAATGAGTAAATCAAGTAGCATGCCACCAACCTGAGTGAGAAATTTATATTTTCTAATGATAACTTCCTTAAAGCAATTCATAAAGTCAATAAAATCCCAATTAAAATCCCACTGAGATTTATTTGTGATATCTGACAAAATTATAAAGTTTATCTGGAAAAGAAAAATCCATAAGGAGAGCCAAGATATTTTAGAAAAGAACAATTAAATGGAATTTGACATACTAGCTATCAAAGCTTACAATTTAAAAAAACAAAGGTATAGTAATTCAAACAGTGCGAAATTAAAGCAGGTAAAGAAAAAGATAAATGAGAATAGAGATCTAGAAACAAAGCTGTGTGTGTGTGTGTGTGTGTGTGTGTGTGTGTACACATACATATATATGAGATAGAACAATTAATTTCATGAATTCATCCTAAAAAAATGCTACAGACCTCATTGGTGACTATCACTGCGGTCACCTCCGAAGCACTCCCCCTGGGAAGCTGTGCACTGATGGCAGTGCCTAGTCCATCCACCCTTCAAAGCAGTTTTGGAACTCTTTCTCTGGAGTAGTCACCAGAACCATCATTGTACCCAAAATGTGACAATGAAGTTCACGAACTTGCCACCGTGTGCTTATGTTGGCAGCACTGCACATCTTGCCGAGTTGCTTATATATTTTGTGTATGACGACAGCTCTGAGGGCCATTCCAGAAAAAGAGCTCCAAAACTGCTGTGAAGGGTGGACTAGGCACTGGCATCGGTGCATGGCTTCCCAGGGGGAGTGCTTCGGAGGTGACTGTAGTGATGTTCAGCAGTGTGGTATGTAGCACTTTAATTGTTAGACTTCACATGTATATAGATGGAAATTTAGTACAGGATAAAGATGGCATTTCAAAATAATTGGAAAAGGTCTAATACTTAAGTGGTGTTGAGACAACTAGCTATTTATTTGGAAAAGTTGAATTTATATTCCACTCCAGCCATAAAATTATAATTCCAACAATGTTAAAAACCTAAAAATATTTTTAAACTATGAAATACCTCTCAAGTAGAATAAACCTTAACAAAGAGGGGTCTGATCTTTGTTCTAACTCCTGGGAAGTAAACCTTAAAAACCTTAGAATTTTCCCAGTGATTAGAGTGTTCTTGTTATTTATGATAGGACCCTCAGACCACACCTGATAGTTTACTCTGACGAAGCAATTCATGGTGGATAGTTTGCACTAAGGCGATCACTAAAGATGGGGATTGGTCATATTGAAAAAACCAACTATATGATTAAAGAGTTGGGGCTTTGAACCACATATCAGCATTATCTCTCCAGAGGAGAATGGGCTGGAAATTGAGATCAACCATGTAGCTAGTGAATGATTCAATCATGCCTACATAATGAAACCCCAATAGAAAATTTGGATATTGAGCTTGGGGAAGTTTCCTTGGTTGGCACTACTCTGAGCATTGTCACACATCATAGCTGAAAGGAAGTAACACCACTCAATACTCCACGGGGAGAAGGCAACTAAAAGGTTTGGATTTGGATACCTTCCAGACTTCACCTAGGCATCTCTTGGTTTGGCTGGTTATGATTTGTATTTTTGCATAGCAAATAAAACTGTAATCATAAGTATAGTACTTTGAGTGAGTTGTGTGGGTCTTTGTAGTGAATTATCAAACCTGAAGGCTATCATGGGAACTCCTGAATTTGTGGCCAGTTGGTCAGAAGTGAGGGAGACCCTGGAGACCTCCAAAATTGCAGCTGGCATCTGAAGGACAGCTCAAGCCCTTGAGCCTGAGTTTGACAGGTTCAATGTAACATACAAAAGGAAATAGAAGAGGATATTTTAATAATTTTGGTATATGCAAGACCTTCCTAATACAACTCAAATACAGAAACTATAAAGAAAAAATGGGCAGATTTGATGATGTAAAATTGTAAATTTTCTGTACAAAATAAAAGAAGATATCATAAACCAAAATTACAAGATAAGTGACAGATTATGAGAAATAATAGACAAAGAAATATTATTTATAATGTTGTAGTAGGACAGGTAACCGAGGAAGTCAAACGACCCTGGGAGAGTTAGAGAACCAGTTTTATTGCACCAGTGGGTTCAGAGGAGTTACAGTCTCCAAAGTCTGAGCCCCGACTAGCAGGCTTTTTGGATTTTTATAGGGATGGGGTAGGGCTGGCTGTTACAGAAGCCATGAGCATAAACTGCAACATGGAACAGTTTTAACAGTCAACATAGAACAGTTTTGTCAGCAATAGGAGTTAATAGACAACATGGACCAGTTTTGTCAGCAATTTTCCATTTCAATAATACATAAAGTTTCCTTGAATGAATACTCAATTTTTTTAAATGGGTAAAGCAAATGAGCAGAGAATTGATAGAACTACAAATATCAAAAATAAATAAATAAATAAAACACTAAAAGAGACAACCTCACTCATAGTCCAGAAATGCAAATTAATCAATAAAAGACTATTTTTTCACTCTTCAGAGTAACAAAAAAAATATTCAGTATTAACAAGGGTATAAACAAAATATGAACCTCCTAAGCTATTCATTGAAAGATACTTTGGTACAATATTTTTGCTCTTGCAACTTGACAATATCTAACAAAATTTTAAATATGTAGAGCTTTTGAATTCTAGGAATCCATACTATAAAGTCACTCACATATGTGCACCAAGATGTAGGTTCAACTATGTCACTGCAACAGTTTTAGTTTCAACCAAAGTAGAAACAATGTAGATGCACACACTGGGCTCTGTGAAAAAAATAATGGGTTACATCCACATATACTGATGAAGAGAGAGCTCTAAGACGTATTTGGGGGGCAGAAAAAGGCAAGTCATAATACAATATGTTTAAACATACTTTTATATATGTATACCCTATATACATAATGTAGAAGAGGCTATATAAAGATAGCTCTGAAACTTAACCACAGTGTGCAGGGTACTATAGATGGGCCTTGTCAATTCCCCTTCCAGACTTCCTCTAGTTGGAAAGGTTGGAAAGCTCCAAGGAGTTCTGGATATGAATGAGGCTATAGAAATGAGTGAGGGCTTACACAAGATTTGGGAGTGCAAGTGAAGCAGAGACCGTTTCCGTTTCCATCTTGTTGCTTTTGGCAAGCAATGCTGTAGAAACACTTTTCTGCAGAAACATTCCAGCTTCCTGGTGTTGGCATGCAGCTGTGGTGGCAGCTGACACAGTAGTGGATTCTTGATTCTGGCTTTCTGATCCAGCTACACTTGTCCACTTTCAGCCTCTTCAGTGTCAAAAGACCATTACAGCTGTGACCATGGCAGCAGCAACCCCTTGAACTTGGGCTTTACATGAATTGTTGAATTGTTATCTCCTACGGCAGCCTCAAAGGCAATAGCTCCCTTAATGGTCAGTTCTATCTCATTCTAGAGTCCCAGCCTATAGCCTATTCCTAAACCACTTTTTTGGCAAGCATGTAAATCCCTATGTTAAATTTCTTTATGTTTAAAATTCCTAGGGAGGTTTCTAAGTCCTACACTTACCAGGTAGAAATAGTGGAATTGGGGCAGGGGCCCAGGGATCTACACACCAGGAGATTCTTAGATGAGTGTTTCAGCTAAATTCCATTTTGAGAAGCAATGCTTTAGGAACTATTTGCCTTAGATCACCCAAAGAGTGCCTGTAATGAAGTTAGGATGTCTTTTCCTAAATACCTCAAGACTTGGGGGTACTACTTAGAGGCTTGGCAACAAAGATGTTCCTACTGGGTAACAGGGCCTCTAGTTAGGTGCATTAGAGCTCATTGAGTTAATGGGGCAGAAGTCAACTAGAATTAAACTACTTTCCTGAAAAGAATACAATAAGTTGTCACCTAGATGCTTCATCTAAGATGTAAAGGGACTTAATTTCAGATGTATCTAGCAAGAGGTTGATAGTCTTAAAGAGTGTTTACACAAAATAGACAAGAATAATTAGGGGTGAAAATAGTTAAGATTTCTATCTTGGAAGGCTGGGTGCAAGGGAAGAGCAAATTTGAAAAGGAGAATAATGAATTATGTTCCAAAGAACATCATGAATCAGAGGTGTTAGAGATCCAGCAAGTCTGGAAGACAAAGATCAATGACAAAAAAGAAAGGTAAGGTCATTACCGTTACACATATAGAAAATAATCACTGAGATAACATAAAACCTGGGTTAAAAATCTCAAATTTCACTGTGTTTCAATCATGTAATCTGTTGGAGCTTTATTTTCCTCATGTGTAAAATAGAAATAATACCCATTTCTCAAAGTAGTTCAAAGAACAGTATAAGGCCTTACGTGGAAAGTAGCCACACAGTACTTGCCACATAAACACTCAACAAATGCTAGTTTCTTTTTTTTCTCTCCTACTGGCTCTTGCCTGAGATTTTACAACCAACCCACATGGCCATAGGAAGAGGAGAAGGACCAAGCATTGCTTGACACAACTACTCTTAGCTGTATTGGGGACTTGCAGCATAGTGGCCAAAAGCAAGACCTACAGGCCAGACATTTAATCACAACCTCACCTATGAGGTCTTTACATTCTCATAAATATGCCATATCTTTAACGCAGCTGTATAGATTTAGTTTATTCTGGAGGAAGAAAGGTAGGTCATGATCATGCATTCCCATACGTGAATGTAGAGAAGAATGCTGACTTGACCAGTGAACCACTCTCTCTTCTGGCACATCAATTGGAGTTTTTATATTACTATGCACCCGCCTTTAACTCTTACAATTAGTTAATTTAATAAGTATCATATTGACTGTCTACCAAGAGTAGATTCTTTAGGGAAGAAATATTAACGATTGAATGATATTTTGAGTTTTCATTATAAGTTATATAATGTTTGGTTTCATTAAAAAACAAGTTGCAGGTTTTTTTACAGAATAGTAATCAATGTCAGTTTATGATGATTATGGTATTTTTTTTGAGAACATGGAAGTTTTTATCTGAAATCAGTGAGCTGTCTTGATGTTTCTTATTTTTTGTTTTTTCCTGACCAGTTTTGAAAATTGCTTGAAATGTCATGTAAAGACAAAGAATTCAGGCATGCAATACATATTGACTTGTATATTTTTCACTAACATTTGCTGACCTTTTAGGTCAATATGTTTTGAAGTTTACTTAAATAAGTCAATATAATTTATTCAATTTAGATTTAAATTGTTTTAAACTGCCAGAACATTTCCTTTTTGGTAAATACAAAACTACTGCAAGCTATATTGACATATATGTTAAAAACTAGTTGATTTGGAAAATAGAAGTATACTGCAATAGTATAGCTTTTCAAATAGAAGTATATTTGAAATGACCTTTTTGTCTTTCGCCCCTTCATCCTGTGCACCCTTACTTCCTTTAAAGAGCTATAATGCCTAGAAAGCTGTACAAACAATTAAGTTAAATCATTTTATAAGCAGTTCTATGAAATGCAAGAGTGATTTTTTCTTAAAGTCCAAATGTGTATCTCAGCTTACATGAGCATATAAGCATATTTTGCTTAAATTACATTTCCATCTGACAATATTAATTTCATCAAGGAAGCTTAGTATAAAATTAATTATAGCTATCATTTATGTTATTTCATCTTCTCTTTTCATTGAAGCTTCAATGAGAATTCATCAACTGAAGGGCATGATTCACATTTTAACAACAATAATAAAGAAAATAACCAAAACTACTTTTTTTTTCCCTCCTACTAGAATTCCGTGACTAAAGACTTATCTCTTAATGTCATCCGAAATGTAATAATATATTTTGAGGATCAGAGGAAACGCTTCCAGTGGCTATAATGAGAGCACATTGAGTCATATTCTCTTGCTGACAAAGAACATTTCAGTTTCATTGACTTTGGTGAATAACCTCCTGTGATTGTTTGAGAAACAAGTTCCAAGAAAGAATCTGAACAAGTGTTCAAAGACCGTGCTGTTGAGCATGAAGACAAGGATGTCTGCTTATATTCACACACCAATTCCAGGACACTAAGATTCGTAAAGAAAATGACCTCCACACTTCAGATATCTCCTCCCCAGCCCAGTGCCCCATGCAAGCTCATTGCTGGCTGTGAAGTTAGTCCTTCTGGATAGTAGCCATAGGGTTTTATCCAGGACTCAGGAAGCAACAGCAAAGCAGGTAATGATGTCACGTACCTCAAATATTCAACTAAGGGGAGAGAATCAGACAGACTTTTTTAGGTGTACACAGATGTGGATAGTTATAAAGAAATCAATTTCCATATCCTGAGCTTCCATTTGTGTTTTTCTCTAAAGCTGACCTTCCTGAGAAGCTGAGGATGAATTATCCTGGTTCTTCTTTCCCCACCTCCCCTTTCATAGTTACCCTGCCCTGCAGGGCTGCCACTTTTAGAATAAAAGTCTTACCTCTCACCCATTGTAAATGGAACTTTGGTGGAAAAAACTTTCAGGATGCCAAAGAACTGGACAATTCCGAACACGGATGTGAGGCCTCGCTTGATTATCCTATTCATTTTACCAATGGGGAGGCAGAAGTGAAGACAATTTGCCTTTAACAGTCTGGCTTCTTCTGCCCTCGAATTAGTGTCAAAGGATGCAGCACCACTGAGGGAGGCTCATTGGAAAGTCAATGTGGGTAAAAACTGGAAGAGTGTCACCCTATTTCAACAAGGTGACAACACATGACAAGATTCCTAGACCTTACCTATGTATTTGTAAAACAAAACAGAACAAAAAGTAGACTGCAAGACACCCATTTACTACAAATCTAGCCTCTGTACTTTCACCATTCTTAGTAATAACAACATTTGTTGTCAAGATGTCAATCAGACACTTCTTGTGATTCATCTCTCATCCTCTAGGCCCATTTGTGTACTCCAGTCTACCAATCACAAACAACGGTGTTACCTCAGCAGTACCTCCTATCTCTCACTTTCTACCCCAGGGCCTCTTGGCTGCTACCACGTGGGACACCCACATTTGACACATGTACAAACCTGAAAGGAAGATAGTTCATGTTTTATGAGGTGACCCTTGACCAATAAGAGTAAGAGCCAGAGGATTAATACTCCTCCAATACACTTCTTGAATGGACAGTTTTGAGGCATGTTTTACGTGCCTCCTCAAAGGATCCTTAGCAGTATTGAGCTGCAGCCATCCACAGTGGTGACTCAGTTCGACAACATACCCTTGGATTGGCTTTTCCTCCTTCCTTCCTTACCTCCCAATTCTATTCCTCGGGATCCCTTTCTAAAGAAGTCACCTCTACACAAGCCCTTCTCTCAGGCTCTACCATTGGAGGGAACCCAGGCCAGAGTGTCTTGGTTTCGTATTGTGCATGATTCTAGAAGAGGTAAAAATTGTCATGGTTATTTCTATAAAATGACAGTGTATCTTTAAGTAAAAGAGATATATGAGTAATAAGTTAATGTCTTATATTATATAATTTACCCAGGTAGTAGAAACATTTTCATTAGTCTTTGCCAAAACATTAGATACTATAAGTACATATTTATTTTCACCCTCCCACTTGTCTAAATTTGTTCATGTTCATTTACTCCATATACTTTTAAGATGAAGATTAAAATAAAGACATTGTATAATAGGTTTCTACCATAAATCATGCATTTAGCCAAAATATTTAAATCATCCCTTAATTTGAATCTTTTAATTTAACTCATCATTTATATATCATTTTCATAAAAATATAAACAGGTACTCTTGAAAACAGATCATCCTCTTATATGTAGATGTGAGACAAAATGTTTCTAAAGTGTAGTCTAGGATATAATATTTTAAGTTCTAGAAAACCAGTTTCATTTCATTAGCATTGGTTTCTCTTTTGCAGATTCAAATTTGTTTCAATTATGTTAAATATATAGTTATTAAAAAAACATTTTTCATCATTAAATAAAATTAGAATTTATTTATACATAATAATTCTCAAGCTTCATAACTTTTAAAGACTTTGAGATGACTTTTTAGATTGTTTAAATCTGGCATTAATATACAAGATCTGTGTTCAGAAATGATGGGTAAATTCTTCCTAAAGTACAAAAGTCCAATTTTAGGCATTATTTTCCACCCCAGTTTTATGTAATTTTAGCATAAACAAGAGATTGCTAAGTTAAAAATTAAAAGAAATAATAGCTGACAAATTTTTATTAAAGTCCTTTTAATATACTTCCCTAATATGAAGAAATAAAATAATTTTAATGATTGGTTAACGAATTTCTGTGCATATCAGATGGTTTTTAATTCTTGTCTTTTACAAAATTAATAGTCATTACAAAGTCATCAACTGCTAAGTAATTAAAAATATTTTTGATTAAAGACTGTTATATTCTTTTGGCATGCAACTTAGAAGAACTTCAAATAATTAAGTGATATTCCTATATCAATATTCCTTCCATTCCCACCAACTTTTGCCAGCAAATTTTCTCAGCACCTAAATCTAGATTGAGAAAGAAAGGAAGGAAGGAAAGAGTGAAGAAGAGGAGAGAGGAGGGGAGAAGGAGGAGAAGGGAGAGGACTGGAAGGAAACTTGAAGTTGAACTCTGTCATACAGCAGAGTTTTTTTCAACAGACCCCATCTCAATAGCAGATGCATTTTCAACAGACTTTACATTTTATATTTAATAATTATCAAATGTTCTAATACTTTTATATGCTTGTGATGAATTTAATACTCCTAACAGTTTTATAGATCATTTAATTCATAGAAAACTGTTAGCATTTACAGACTTATCACCAAGGGTAATGAAAACACTTTAAATTTCTGGGCCTACTTTTATTGTCATAGCAGAGTGCCTCCAGGAAGCTATTTTAGAGTTTCAGGCATGAGATAATTAGGTCTGAGACTGACACGGCTTTAGATTTAGAAAAGACAAAGCTCAGACAGTTCTGAAAATAACCTCAAGGCACAATGACTTATGAGAACAAGAGAGGTGAGACTGAGGATGGTATCAAAGAAAACTGGGAAATTTTGAGTCTGGGTACCCAGGAGAATAATGATTTTGGTGACATGATTATTATCAAGCCATTGCTTTTGTGAAGCTAATCTTGTGGGAAAGGTCAAGATTGGAAAGTGTCCCCTACAGTCTTAAAAATGTGGGAAGTGGGACAGGAGAGAGTTGGCAGCCAAGGAGTTAAGGCATTGCCTGGGTGAGTTCATGACACCTGCTGTTTTCCATTCTCTCTCCAAACTCTGAAGCAATCCTGACTCAAGCTAGCATCTAGGCTCCAAGGATACGTAATAGTCATCTCTCTATTTGGATTATTAATGGCCTTTAATGTCATTTTAATTTGAAAGGTCATTATGATTTTATTCTTGCCTTTCACAACACTCATTGACTAAAAGCTTAAGTGTCAGCTGTGCCTAGTTTTCTTCAGAACCCCGCAGCTTTACTGGGCCAATTTTGCCAAATCCATAGGCCATTGTGAGTAAAGCCCTTCACCAAGAGTTAAAATGCTAAGTCACAAGCACTTCCCTGCTTTTGGAAGTGACTCATTCTTCAAATCCAGACCTGGAAGGTCGATGCTTTTTACAAAATTAAATGCTTTTCAAGTGTATTTTTTTTGTAGATGCGTATATTTCTCTGGGTTAACGATATACCACATGACTCAAGATTGTAATGGATATTTTTCTTCTCCCCAGTAATGTTTGCTTATAACTTAACTTTTACACATTGTTTTATTGTCAACTTTTACTTTAAATAACATAACAGCATTTTGATTTCTCTTTAAAAAGATATGTTAAAATTAAAATATAGCATAGGTTGTTACAACTTTGACACTTGAGCTACTCTAGTTTCCTGTTGTTTTGTTGCATTTTTTAAGAAAACTATGTTGGGGATGGAGGAGAAGGGACAGGGACACCAATATATGGTGATGGAAGAAGAACTGACTCTGGAAGATAAGCACACAATACAACACATAGAAGGATATACTGTAGAATTGTGCACCTGGAACCTACATAATTTTTGCTAATCAATGTCACCCCAATAAATTTAACAATAAAAAAATAAAGTAAAATAAAAAAGAAAACTACATCTCATAAACATGTAATGATCCATATTTTCATCCGCTTTTAATAGTCGACTTTTTCACATTGTAAGTTGTACTTCATAAATATATCTGCTTGACAATAGGTTATGGTTCCATCCATAACTGCTTTCTGGTTTTGTTGTATGAACCCTTTAATGCTGACTAATGAAATTGTGCTAACCACTGCCTCTACCAAACTCCAAATCTTACAATTCTTTAAGCATGTGGCAACTAGAAAGAAAGATCGTTTGGCTTCTTTTTTATTTCACATTCCTCAAAAAAATTAACTTTTTTATCCTTATCATTGTCTCAAGTGTTTCCTTCTTCTTACCCATTCCCTCTGATTAAGTTTTGTTTTGTCTTTTTTATGCGATTTATTTAATTTAGCTAATTGTACCTGCACCCATATTTCTCCTGACATCTAGTGTAACTTCACTCCTCTTTGATTACCACATGTATTTTCATCTGTCGCTTATCTCCCTCAAGGAGAGAAGGCAAGGGAGAAGAGGTGGAGAGAGAGTGAAAGAAAGTAGGAGGAGAGGGAGAGAGACGGAGGGAGACCACTTACAATGAACATTGACGGTTTCGCATTCCTCTACATCCTTGGGCCACTCAAAGGCCCATTCAGATGTATGTCCTTCAAATCAATTGTGCCTTATTTAGCCAAAGGCATTTATTGATGACATCCACTCACATACCTATTTCTCTCTCTCCGTTATTGTTACAGAAGCGAATTATGCCTTCCTGTGCATTAGACTAGAACTAACAGAAAGGTGATATTAAAAATCATTACTTTTATCCTAAGTAAGTCCATCTTTCATGGGGTCTAGAGCAGTCTGAAGTCCTACATATAAAGAGTGAAGCTTTGCATGGCTTTGCCAATACTACAAAATAGTTTCTTGAGATTTTGGAGTTCTTTTAGGAATGTGGAAGCTATCAAGCTACAATATTTATGATGTCATTGTTAATATACACAGCTAACTTAAATATTGTTTTTAAAAATCATGACTTTGAAAGTAATTTTCTTGGAAATCATTAAAAACAATAATGTGAACTTAGCTTTTGACCAAAAGAAAGTATTTGGCCTTTTAATTTTATTTGGCCTTTTAATTTATCTTTAAATTTAATCTTAATTATGTATTTTAAACTTGCTTTTTAACATGTCATTTTAACAGCGACAATTTTCGAGAGCATTCCATTTGTTCTCTAGTCTATATTATGTTTTGCACTAAGAAACATACCATTTTAAACACTCTTGCTATCTCATTCTATTTGTTTCTCTTTGGGTATCAGGAGAATTGATTTGTCTAGGAGCCAAGGACATTCAGTAAAGCTGATGGATTTTCAATGATACATGCACAAAGCCAATCCATACAAAATTATGACATATTCAAGCTTTATCTCTCTTGCTTTGGCCTCTTAGTTTTGCACATTTCTTCTCACTTTAAAATGATCCCTCTTGCCCCTGTCAAGTGTCCTAAATTCATGCTCACTCCCTGTTATAACTGCCTCTTGCAAGCATATTTGAGATTAATTCACATTAGAGTGCAATTGATTGTTTTCAATGTGTGGGCATGAGGATAAAGGCTGTTCCAATTGAATTGAAAATAAATCTTTAAGCTAAAAAGTTGCATTTTCTACATAAGATTTTCAGATTTTCCCATGGAGAAAGATGTTTCCGTGTGGAGGACTTTCTCATCCTTAAAGTGAACCTATGTTTTCTAGGCCGTTAGCCATGGAGCAGGCTAGTTCCACCCTGCATGGAAGCCTGCTACCTTTCTGGAAGAAGATGCCAGCCAGCATGCCTTCTATCTTCTGATATAACTGGTGGCATTTGCCATTACTTTAAGACCTGAAATTGCAAAAGAACTACTCATGGAGCTTCCTTTTTTGTTTTTTCATTTATTTTTTTACTCCAAAAAAAAAAAAATGTATTGGCCACCTACTGTGTACCCAGATGGATACTAAAGGCTATGAATACAATTGGGAACAAGAATAAGTCCCTGGCCTTAAACAAGATAAATCTAATGTGGGAGGTGGGGGAATGAGCAGCTAAGTTACAGAGTAATAAAACAAAGGCTTTGTAGAGGGGTCAGCAGTATCTTCTGGAAGTACAGAAGAGAACCTAAGGCAGCTTCGGGGGGTTAAAGCGGGAGGGGGTCTTCTGAGCCCCCAGAAGAGCAATTAGAGTAAGCCAGGTAAAAAGGAGGAAGAAGAATATACTGAGAAGCGTGGGTGAGCAAAGGCTCTGAGGTTCAAAGTGATCGTGGTTCACTTGCAGAACTACTTCCAAAGCAGAGTGAAGAGGGGTCTGGCAACAGGGGAAGAAGAAAACTGGGAGGAAAATCAAGGCCCAGCCTTGGAGGACTTTGTAAGACCCTTAATGGCTTTCAACAGAAAAACGACAGGCTCCAATACACACCCTAGAAAGTTCATCCTGACCGCAGTGTGGAGATGAAGATTCAAGATGGCCTAACTGGAGTCTGCCAGATCCCGTGGAAGGCTGCGGTGGTACCAGAGCTCAGCACTACTGAAGGCCGGAGCTAAGGTGGGAAACCTGAGCTGAAGACAAGCAAAAGGTCACGAAGATGACCAGGTAGTAGGATCCACAGGATTTGTAATTGAGCAGATGAGGTGGTGGTCAGGAAGGGAAGAGCCAACAATGACAAAGGAAGGAAGGGTGTTATCGCCCCTTGATATGAGCATCCAGGAGAATAAACAGCTGCGTTGGGCTTGGGTCGTGTTGTTTGAGGTTCCTGAGAAAGGCTACTGCATACTGCTGCAGGCACTACCCACCACCAGCAGGAGGCGCCAACCGCAGGGACTGCATGAGCATGACCTCCCTCGGAAGGGCGGTGCCCAGACCATCCAAACGCGTTTGGTGGACTTGGCCGGGGATCAGGAGGGAGACTCGGAAGGGAGATGGAGATTTGAGTGTCATCAGCACCTCGATAGTATTAGAATCTCAAGAGAAGATGAATCATCCCATCACCTCCAAAGAAAGTGTGCAGAATAAGAAGGCCAAGAACCCAAAGAAACCCTGATATTTTACTGAACAGTTAAAAGAAGAAAAACTCAAAGACACCCTCAAGAAAGAGGATCCAGTAAAAACAGAGAAACCAGAGAACAGTCACCAGCACCAAGGGAAGAGGTACTTGCAGTTTAGGTAAATAGCCACCAGGTGGAGCGTGATCTCTAAATAGGAGTCCCCTCAGAATTTGAAATTCCTACAAGTGTCTTGAACTATGTTAAAATAATGATTTTTAAATGCTCCCCCACATGAACACATTAGCTATGGGACTACATTCTGAATCACTCCCCAAAAGTCAAGAACCATCACACTAGTCGTTGTAATGCAAAATTCAGACAGTCAGTACTGGGAAGAGCATATTCCCTGGCATCAGGCAGTTCAGTCCACTGAAAGAGGCCTTGGTCCTTCTCACCTGCTGGGGGATTAAATGCCCCAATTAGGAGGCTTAGGCGAGCCACTTCAGCCAGGACTTAGATGAGAATCTTGGCATCTGGATGCCATTTCAGAGTTCAGCCCTCTTCCTCTGCCCGTCTGTCCACAGTGAAAAAAACAAACAAACAAACAAACAAACAAACAAACAAAAAAACACTCGCTGGGTTCCCCGAGCTCCCCGGCCCTCAGCTTCGAACCAAAAGCCGGCTCCCGGCGTTACCCTGGCCCCTGCGCGGGCACCTTGCTCCCTGTGCCCCTGGCCACTCTAGGGTCCCGCAATGCTTTGCGGTGAACGTGGTGGATGCCTTCGCAGGGCAGGTTTGGGGTGCTTCGTGCCCTGCAGCGCGTGGCACCCGATGCTTATGTCAGTCCTTTGCTTATAGATGTCAAACGTGTCGCTTGCTCCTTCTTAAAAGTTGAAACAATTTTCAATGCTAAAAACAAAAAACGTTTTAAAAAAACTCTTTAAAACACCATTTTTTAAAGCCAGCGAAGCTACGCTGTGATACGATTAACACATGATGGACGCACGCCTTTAGATAGTTGCCCAGCCCACAGAGTGGCCATCACCGCGCGTGCACCCTAGTGTAAACTATGGTCTCGGGTGATAAAAGCATGTCCCTGTAGGTTCACCCACTGACGAATGTACCACTCTGGTGAAGGATGATGGTCATCGGGGAGGCTGTGCATGGGTGGGGACAGAGAAACTCTATTTTCTGGTCAATTTTGCTGTGAACCTAAAACTGCTCTTTAAAAAAAAAATCTATTTTTTTTTTTAGTTGTTGTTGTTATGACAGTTCTACTCGGCGACTGGTCCTGAAGGAGTTCATAAAGAAGAAAGCAGGAGCCATGTTCTTGTGAGTCGTTCCCCAGATTATTATCAAGCACCTACTTTGCAGCAGTGACTAGGGGAACACTGGTGAACCCCACAGACCTGGCTCCTGCCCCTCGGGAATCCTGCAGTTGAAAGGAAAGGAGGAAAAATGAAGTCACCTCACTAAGTATTAATTTCTCCATGGGTAAGTGCAAAGAAGGTGCTAGGAGAGGGTTCCCCAGGAGCAGCTATTTATAGAAAGGCCCATTTTTCTTCACTTAGCATGAGTTTCCTTTCCTTCTTCAACCTCAGTAGGTAGTGGTGAGTGCAGCTGAGTAGCTGAATTACTACAATAGCATCAGTCCCTCACCCCTGCCTCTCGTCACCCTTGTCACGTTAAAGGCCCAGAGAGCTGAAGGATAAATACCGTGAGCATCTCTGAGCTGACACTTGCATGGATCTTAGCTGGGCCTCCCCCAAAAGGCAGTGCTGCAATTCAAAAAGCATCTAGAACCACCTCACCCCAATTAGGATGGCTATATAAAAAATAAAAAGAAAAAGAAGAAAGAAAGAAAAGAACAGAAAAAAGGAAA
The DNA here is from genome assembly GCA_004026885.1 of Lyroderma lyra. Classification (NCBI taxonomy): domain Eukaryota; kingdom Metazoa; phylum Chordata; class Mammalia; order Chiroptera; family Megadermatidae; genus Lyroderma; species Lyroderma lyra. Next base: position 597,170 of record PVJL010000049.1, read on the forward strand.
ATTGCACACATTGGCAGAGATGGAGAGAAATTGGAAACCCTTGTGTATTGTTGGTAGGAACGTAAAATAGTAACACCGCTATGGAAAATAGTATGGCAGTTCCTTAAAAAATTAAAAACAGATTTGTCATGTGATCCAGCAATTTCACTTCTGATATGCACCTGAAAGATTTGAAAATGGGTCCCAGTGAGACATTGTACATCCACATTTATAACAGCTCTATTCAGAATAGCTGAAACGCGGAAGCAATCCAAGTGTCTATTCATCAGTAGGTGAATGGATAAGCAAAATGTGGTCTACACATACCACGGAATGTTTTTCAGCCCTAGAAAAGAAGGAACGTCTGACACGCTACAACATTAATGAACCTGGAGGACATTATGCTAAATGAAATAAGCCAGTCGCCAAAAGACAAATACAGTATGATTCCATTTATATGTGATCCCTGAAGTAGTCAAAGGAGTAGAGACAGAAAGAAGAATGGTGGTAGGGACCAGTGGGGAGGAGAGAATGGGGAGTTAATGTTTAATGTAGATAGTTTTGCAAGATCAAGAGTCCAGGAGAGAGAGGGCAGTGATGGTTGCACAACAATATGAGTATACTTAGCACTTCTCTGAATGGTTCAGATAGTAAATTTTATGTTATATACATTTTACCACAATAAAAGAAATGGAGAAAAGAAAAGCACTGAGAAAACAAGACATTACAACCTCCCTTAGCTGCCCTCAAACCTTTTATCGACTTGCCTACGGGCCAGCCATGACAAACTGAAACCAGGCAGAGGTGGCCTGACTCTTTCATCATTTTTTTCCTGTTTGTTCTCATCTGCCTTCCTGCCTTTCCCAAAATAATTTTTTCTCTTGTGTGTAACAAAGAAAGATAAATGTATGGAGCTATATTAAATAACAGGGAATTGTATCTTGAGATGGTTTGCCTCAGACTCGGCAATCCCCACCTTTTGAGAAAACAGAGGTGCTGGGAAATAGACACTCCCACCCACTGCTGCAGAGAGGGTGACAGATGGGACCTTTTAAGAGTGCGCTGAGCCACCGTCCAATGAAACAAAACGCTCCATAACTTTTGGCCATTCTATTTGGGAACATTTCTTTTAGACCTGCAAGTGGGCAAAGATATATCCATAAAGATGTCAGTTGTGGCACAATGTAATATAACAACAACAACAGACAAGCCAAATGTCTATTAATCAGAGAATGGTTAACTAAATGAACGGCTCATCTACACAATGGAGTACTACGCACTTGTCAAAGGAGTATGAGGTAGAATTATATAAACTGAGTGGAAAGAAGTCTATGATATAAACAGGGAAAACAATAAGCTGCAAAACAACATGTGCAAAATATTACAGTATTTAAAAGTAGAATGTTCACATATGTGTTTGTACATGGATTTTTACTACGCTCGATCTTAGCCAAAAGGCCAAGAAGCGATTGTACGTGCATTGTTAAAAGTCTGGAAGTCTGTGCAAATGAATGAAGAGGGTCCCCTTTGGGGAGTGAAATTTAGGAGATAGGAGCTTTCTCTCTCTCGATATGACAGACTCGTGTTTTCATTTAGTTTGACTATTGCTTAAATGGGTATGTATGATTACGGAGAAGACTTCTAATAAAGTGTTTTTAATGTTAGCTGCTATAGAACAGGATAGTAATAGCAGACCCATCCTTCATATTGATGCTTGTTTTATGACATTTTGTCCTGATTTGAAAGAGCCCCTTTCTTTTCAGAGCTCCCTTTTCCCTACACTTGGCATTCTGTATGAAGTACGTGGGGACCAGGGAGATGAGAGCATAGAAAGGAATGCACAGGAAGAGGTAGGGGGTGAGAGAGGAAATTCAGGACTTCGCCAAATAAAAAGCAGTCACCAGAATTATGTTGGTGGAGAACTTGTAATACAGTAAACTGTAGGGAAAAAAAATACAGATTCAAAAATGTATAATTAGCATGATCATAACCAGAAAAAAAGAAATAAATAGCCTCCCCAGCCTCTAAAGGAAATGTTAAGCATGATAGAGCAGATGGTGAGACTTTAGACTTTTCATCACCTCACAGTCAATATTTCTATAAATCAGCTGATGACTTTTATCAAGAAAACCATCACTTTTTTTAAAGATATGTTTATTACTCGCCAGCCTTTTACCTTCCCAAAGTACCACCACAGGTAGAGATCATTGAACAAAGTATAGGTGTGTCTAGTTCTAAACTCTTTTTCAAAGCCTGTGTGTCTTGATTCTGAGGAGCCCATCAAGTTTGGTGGCTTCCTTCTCTCTGCAATAGGATCCCTGGAAGGTTCCATTATGTTCATAGGGAATACAGTATAAGGCAGTGAGTATCAATGGGTTGTTTGGTCTGTGACTCCGGAGGATATTCTATAATGTTCATTAAAAATACTCAGAACCTTTGGGTGAGAACCCAGGCTACAGTATAAAGGATCTTGGTTGCTTAACTTTCATTGGTAAAGTTGAAGTGAGAAAACATAAATGTTTAACAAAATTAATCTCTGTCCTTCTCATTCCTTGCTTTAGGTTTACTGAATTTCTTTTGGCCAGAGGCTGCTCGCACCTTGGTTTTCTAGTGAGAATTTACGTTGGCCTGCTTTTCTTGGTTTCATTTGTTCACTAACAGTCACCAGCTGTGCAAGCTCCCTCTATAATTTCTTGTAACATTTTTTTAAAAAAAGAATAGGGCCTCAAATGCCAGGTTCCACGATAAGGTCTCAAGTTCCACGTAAAATGGAAATTTTTCAGTACCCAGGCGTGCCAAGCAGGGTGGGGTGGGGCTGCTGACTCCCTCTGACCATTTATAAGGCTAGAAAGATGTCATTCTGTTCCTGTAAGTCAGGTTTCTCTGAAACTGTCACACACCCAAGAGAAGACAGGCTAGCTGTTTTCTAACAGTAAAATCTAAGAGTCAAACCAGCAAATGTCCCGAGCTGCTTCTTAAGAGCTCATCAAAATGGAAAGTTCATTCCTAATCACATTCTCTGATACTCACCACTGCATTTTATAAATAATCTTCTCTACATACAGTAGACCTGAAGATCTCAGGGTACACGGCTGGTCGATGCTTCTTTATCTGCGATAAGAAGTGCTAATCCTTTAATTCAAACTTTCTTCTCCCATTATCCAAGTGTTGCTCCTTTTTTTTTTGTTTTTGTTTTTGTTTTTAATATTGATGTCTAGTAGCCCCAGGGAAGAAGAGAACGTATACTGGCTATGAGCCAGCAGCTTCATGTAAATGAAATGTGCTTTGTTTTTGTCATTTCATTTTCACAGCAATCTGATAATTTTCTAGATGAGAAAACTGAAGCTCAAAATAGCAGCTGTTTGTCCAAGTTGAGGCCATACTACTGTTAAATTGTAGAGTCAAGTTGCAAATCAATTTCTAACTGAAGTTCATGCTTTTCGGTCAGACACTACTGTTTCTAACGACTTAATACAAAAGAATTTATTGAGCACTTAGGATATGCCAGAGGTGTTATAAATATTAACATAAATAATCCTTACCAAAACCTATTCTAGTAGGAATAGCTATCCCCATTTTTATGGGAACAAAAAAACTGAGTCTGAAAGAGGTTAAATATTTGCTTTATTTACATCATATGGTTTGCTGAAGACTGATCAGGATTTAACCCTGACTGACTGTTTCCAAAGTTCTTGCATTCCATGGCATCATAGGAAGTGTTTTACATGGGATCGTTCAAAAGGACACCTTTATGAAGAGGGTCACAGGGTCATTCCCATTTTATAGGTGAAAAAAATCCAGTTTAGAGAAGTAACTTCTCCAGTGTATTAAGTGTACAAAAGAAGAGAGTAAGACCCAGGCAGTCTGACTTCGGCACTTTTAACCTTCCTAACGAACTTTTTCCCCAGAAATGCTTTCAAAGAATCTCTCTTCCAATGACCATGAGGGGGCAGTTTCCTTAGGTATGCAAGGTGCAAATTACAATTTTTAAAAAGAGAAAAAAGAAAATGAAACTATCTGCTGAACTGGGATTGGTCTCTGGAATGTCTGGCTCCTCCACAAATACGTCCAACCGATTATTAACAGACATTTGCCTAAGTGCCCATTAGCATGTTGTCTCATTTCTCTTAAATGTTGCACTAGTGAAACTTCGCAGCTTTGGAGGAAAAGGAGGAGGGTTCTGGAGTTGTATAAATAAGGAAATTGTGCAGTGAACTGTGTGGGTGGTGGTGTGACTTTTTGTCGCCAGGCCTTCTGAGTTTTGGGATGAGCTTGCTCATCCTCAGTGTTCTGGGTCAGGGGAGAGCTCTGCCAAATGAAGGAATGAACCATCCCTCACACTCGAGGCCAGGGCCATCGCCCCGCCGTCAGGAGGGCAAGACATTGCCAGCTCAGTAGTGGTGATGAATCTGCACTCATTTCCGTGCACTCATGGGCTCCTCTCCCCGTTGTGAACAATGACAAGTACCTCTGAGGGCACAGGGCTGCGAAGGGTGGTGTTGTCCTGATATATGGGATTAGCGACAACCTTAGCTACCCCAAGCCGCCAACAAAGAGCAGAGGTTCCCATGTAAACTTAAACTCTGTAGATGTGTGACCCAATTTCTCTCTGGCTTAGTCTGTGCAATTAAGAGAAGTGATAAGAAACTACTATAAGAAGCTGTACACGTATTTTTAATGCCAGCCACAGCTCTCATTTCCAGGAATAGGATAAAACAGAGCTCAGGCAGAGGGCCCTGAGCCTAGTCTGTGACAACTTCTTTTTAGGGATATGTGTTAGATTTATATGCCTCCAACTTCTATGCTTTATAACAAGGCCATCCAACCTGAATATCCTCAAAGCGAGACAGAGGCACTATTTCCTTCCAGTGGGAGGTGAGGAGGCAGAGGAAGGGAGAGATGGCCTTATTATGCAAAGGAGCTGTAATAAAGGATGCTTTGCACCACTGCAGTGGCCCTTTGAGAAGATGAGTAGTGAAGGAGAGCATGCAAAGGGCTCAATGCCTATTTATCTAATAAAACTTGATTACAAGCAACAGGTGTACTGGCATATAAACTACTGTGGAGTCATCAAGAAATTCTAAAGAAAGCTGCATCAAATTGCAAATAATATGACTTTCCGCTAATGATAGATATTAATTATAGAGGGAAGATTGCAATAGGGCTATAAAATGGGTGTTTGCATCCTCATTATTCAGTATTTCATGCCATGATGATAAAGCAATAATGACAGAATAATAAACAAGCTTTTTATTTATTTCCCTCATTGAAAACTAGATGTTGAAAGTCAAATCACAAAGTTTAGAGAAAGTGGGTAAAAGACTTCTAAAAATATCTACAAAGGGCAAGCAGAAATGTCAGGGGTGAGAAGAGCAAGGAAGAGATCAACCCGTAGATGGATGCCAAAAAGGAAAAAAAAAAAAGGCTTGTTTTTTCCAATGATAAACATACTCCTAAAACTGTATCAGAGTTAAGATGGCCATTTTCCCTAGCTTGTGACAGCAACATTTTTTTGATGTTTAAAAATGCCCAGACCCTTTGAAGTAACAGTGCATTGAGATGACATGGAGCGTGGGTACAATGTTGAGAAGGAACACATGAGGTTCAGTGCCATGTACCCAGCAGCACCTGTCACTTCTAGGATTGCTAAAGGTTCCAGCCATTCACAAGGCCCTCATGAAGACCAGAGTCGGCTGTGGGAGAGAAAACATGGGTGGGACAGAGCGACTGAGATTGCCAGCAAAGAGAATTGAGGGCAGGAAGTGGTGGGCGGAGAAGCAGCAGGGAGTGGGACTGGAGCCAATGCAGGGAGCAAACAAACCCACAAGCACAGGAGAGCCCAGAGTCACGAAGATGCTTATCAGGACAATTTATTAAGTGGAACCTCATAAAAATTAAGGGCATTTGGGGAGAAGGATGTGGCGAACTGGAGGGAGAGGAGCAGTGAAGATGGACTTACCTGGGATCCTAAAACAACCCTCTGAGAAAGAGCTCTGCCCAAATTGCCTTTGGTTTCACACAACATAAATCTCCATCCCCTTGCCATTCAGCCAGCCTCCTCAGGACACTTTCTCAGTGTCCTGAACGCTGCTCAGTTGAATGTTTTGATAGATGCAGTTTTCAAAACATTCACAAGTCTTGATTGCTGTGACTCAACACTTTTATTTTATTTTATTTTATTTTTGGTTCTAATGGGGAGCATGAAGTAAACATTCTTTTTTCTATGTCAAAGAAAAATAAAATAATTTGATTATTTACCCACTCTCAATTTTTCCTTGAATACTATTTCTGGACGCAAAGGAGTTGTCTGATTAGGCATTTATAAGTTTACATGATTTGGGTTCATCTGGTTAGTGATATGAGTGTGGAAAACCAAACCAGAAAAGGTAGATAGTGGATGAATATGGAAAACCCTTTCAGTTAGAACCCACTAATTCAGAAATTGTGATAAATCTGACCTTGAGAAAATTTACTTTTCATTAATTTTTTAATAGCAGGCAAATTAATGATGTAAAAAAGAGTTGAATACTCATAAAGCACCGTGTGACCTACTGAAGCAAACAATACCTCACCTTGCTCAGATATCAACCAGTATACATGTCTAAGGTTCAAATGGGCAAATCGTAGCCTGTTTTTCATGAACACACTCATGAAATAAGCCAGTGGTAGGCTATTTTTCTTTTTTAAAATTTAGAACATTCCTTTATTTATAAAGCAAAATAAAAATCAGGTTAGATAGAATTCCTTGTTAATTTAAAAGGAAACTCTCAATCTATATACAATGTGTACATTTCTGTGTTCTGTGATTAAACTTGTATTTAGCTTGTTTTCCCTCATTCTGGAACCTGTGATACCTTGTCTCAAGAAACAAAGTCACTTCATTAGGAGACTCCCAAGTTCCCTGACCTTCAGTTAGATGACTGTAGATTAACAGACTTAATCATCCTCTGGAACACTAGTTTTATATTCCCATGTTTTATTTTCTCAAAAACAGGTGTCAAGATGATTCAGGGTGATTATATCTATACCCTGAGTGGGAAGAACAACCAATAGGACAGACATGTGACACCATGACACACCTTGCTCTGTCTTCACAACATACAAACAGCAAAGCCTTCCACACCATGGATCAAACTTGTCACTTGCTCTTCTTTTTCTAACTTGCCCAGTCACCCACTGACTTATCTAGATTCCGGAAGATACATATGATAGTTGAAAGTTTTCCTGAGCTATCCCACACATGAGAATTCAAGAAGGGAAGCTGAGATCCTATCTCTTTCCACAAAGTTTTGCCTTGACTCATTCACCCACGTTCACTGATTCATTTGTTCTGTGAATGCTTACTGGGTACTTTTACATACATAGTAATTAGAGAATAAAAGGTTTAGACCCTAAGGCACGTGCAATCTGGAAGTTCTGGGTTTGGATAGAACAAGTGAAGCAAGATTTGAACATAGGCAAACAGCCTAAGACAGTATTTAAAAAAGATAGGAAAACAGATATGCTTGTTTTCTAGCTTTTTGGTAGGGCAGTGAAATTGGGTACAGAGGGAGAAAAACCACTTCTCTATGAGGCTAACTCAGAAAGAAAGTCTTTAGAGGATACAGGAGTTGAGGTATTTGCAAAATTGTTTTCAACTTGAGATTAAAAGTTAGCAAGTTCCCAGGGTAAGTAACATGGTGAGCAAGGAAATTGGCATGGGAAACAGAAAATTGGGGGTGATGTTAAGAAAGTGCTTTGAGATTTAGGTACATGAAGGAAATTATTAGATGAGTTTGGAAAAGTATACTAGACTATTCATTCAATGAACATTTGTCAAGGATCTGTTATGTACTAAACAGCCAACCAAGTACTGGGGATAAAAATTTATATGAAGACTTCTCTACCCAAAGTGATCCCCCCAGGCTGGCATTGGTAGCAGCTGAGTCTTATTAAAAATTAATCATTCCAGACCCCACTCCACACCAACACAGTGCAAATACGCATTTTAACAAAATCCTCAGGCAACTCCTCTTCAGGTTAAGTGTGAGAATTACTGGTGTAACATTGTTCATATTTAAGGAGGTTGTGGTGAAAAAAATTACAGCATAGGTCATATTATTTGGTTGAAAATATTTTTATTCTTTATATTTTTATATTTCTCCTATCCAAGTACTAACCAGGCCCAACCCTGCTTAGCTTCTGAGATCACACGAATGGGGTGTGTTCAATATTTTTATATTTCTTTGTTTAATAATTTCTAGATTGAACTGAAAATAAATTTTAAAATTATGAATTTTATTGTATTACCAGTATTTTCGGGTTTTTTTTTTTTTGTCTTTCAGTGCATACTGGTAATGCATGTAGCTCTTGGACACACATGACCTAAGCTGTAATTTTTTTTTTAACCACAACCTCCACTTAGAGCCTGCATTTTATTGGAGGAGGCAAACGAGTAAACCAATAAATGCTGTGTGATAAATGCTGTGGGATGGGTAAGGACAGGAGATCATGCTGAGGTAGGCAAATCAGATAAGGGGGAAAGGGCCAGGGGTGGGGGCAGAGAATGCAGCTGTGCAGCTGTGTCACAAATGTGCCACAGCACAGTCTGACTTTGGAAGGTATTTACCAATAAAGAGAAGGAACATTTATGTTTCTGCATGCCTTTGTGTACCAAGAGCTGCTAAACCAATTAGCCTCTTTAATCCTTTCCCGTCACTCTTTGGTACCAGCTATGCATGCCTGCACTATGTAGCAGCCTCCTGACTGGCTGTTAAACCCCATCCATTCTGCTGCCCCCACCCCCACCCTGGCCCCATGTGTCATGCTGCAGCCAAAACAACCTTCTCAAAACATGAACCTAATCTTGTCACACACCCGCTTAGAACTCCTCAATAGCTTCCCAGTGCCTCAGTCCTTAACATGGTTTGTAAGGCCCTCCCACCACCCACACAGGCAACCTCTGGTGCCCTTCACTGCTTTGCTCCATCTCTCACACTCCTTACCCTTCTCCCTACAATAGGCAGTGTGGACATGTTGCTCCCTTTGCTTAGACCCTCTTCCATTTTTCCCTTAGCCTAGTTCATTCCTGTGCACCCCGCGGATTGTAACTTAAATGACCTCCTGCAGAAGCAACCCTGCCTGACCTCCCTGAGGACGTCACATCACCTTGTTGGAGGATTCCTTGGTGGCCCTTTTCACAACTGCAATGTTATATCACCTATGCGACCGATTAACTGTCTTGCTCCCCATTTAAACTGTAACCTCAACCAAGGCCAAGGTCCTAGCCTGTTTTGTTCACAACTTTTTTCCATTAGGATGGTGCTGGTCCACAGTAGCCACTCAAATATTTGTTTAATTAATGAACTAATTAACATAGAGAGCATTTCTAGATAAAAATGTTGATGGTCATCATTTGGCAAAATGTCAGCATCAGAGAGAATTAGTGCATTAAGGCCAAGAAATTATGTGTTTTGTGATTAGGAAATGATTAATAGTGGCTAAGCAGTTTCAGAAAAACCACCAAACTGGCTAAGCGATGAAAAAAAGTGAGGCAGGAACGTCGACAACCTGATTAACGGTGAAGGAGAACCACAAATTAAGGGCAAAGCTCAACGGAGTCAGCAAGTCACAGGAAGGGCTTATTTTCCAGTAAGGAAGACTGGTCAGAGCTGGTGGAAGAAGGAACAAGGACAGAGCAGAAGCTTGAAGTGCAAGAAGGTGTGTGATCAGTGGAACAAGAGAACACCACATGTGCAGAAATGGCCCTTGACGAGAAAATGACAGCTCACCTTCCTTGGAAACAAGAAGAAAGGGGGTGAAGGCGAATAAAAATACAGAAATTTAGCCTTTGAGAAGACGGATGGCCTCAAACAGCCTCTCCCTGACTCCCTTCCCCTATGTGCTCTTTGACACTCCTCAGGAGAGAAATGATTGTTCAGTAAGCTCCTTGTGCTCCCTTTTCTCTGCCTCTCTTTTAAAGTGCATCCTCTCTACTTACCGCCCTTGTCACCACAGCCTACCAACTCACAGGTAAGTGGTCCATCTTCTGAGAATTCATACCTTGGTTCAGTCACCCAATTCGTCTACTTCTGCGAACTTTATCATCTGTAATAATGATTCTTTCAACACTGGTCTAAACTCCTACACCTAAAACATCATCCTTTGTTTCTGTTAAGTAAACAAATATTTATTAACACCCACTCAGCTCCAGGCTTTGTGTTAGGGTTTGGAAATACAAAGATGAATGAAATATAGTATTGTTTTTGATGAGCTTACTGTTAGCCTACAAAGAAAGAGTTATTTCAGAGTGTTAAAAAGTCATTCAGAGGGAGTTCCTTGGTGGTGTAGTGGCTAGGCTTCGGTGCTGTCAATGCTGCGGCCTGGGTTCAATTCCCAGCCAGGGAGCTACCCACATAAAAAACAAACAAACAAAAAAGTCATTCAGATAAAGTGTATAAAACAAGGGTAGAGGAGAAGAGTGGCACATTCTATCTTGGAGATCGCAGGAAAGACTTCACTGAGAAAGTGGCATAAAGGTATAATATTTAGTCTCAGGGACTTGAAGGCAGAAGTTAGGATCACCCCAGACATACGTTTAGCCATAAGGAGCCTATGACCTGAGGATACAGTGAGGGTTCACCAAGAAGTTACGGAATTCATTCTTCCATTAACATTTATTGAGGACTTAGTGTATGGCAGGAACTGCGCAAAGACAATGCCTGACATGGACTCTCACATTCTAGTGCACATTCTACTTTGACCCCCAGCAAAACTGTGGAGGAAAATTATAACTCAAGTATGTGTACCCCTATCTCCATTTCTGAATCTTTGCCTTCCACATTCCTGGAACTCTTTACCTCCTCAATGTTCATTGGGTTTCAAGAAGTATGTTGGAGAAAATATATGTAGTTGCCCAAGGGACTAATAAATAAAAATTTTTGCATACTCCCAGCTTCTGAAATCCATCACCAAAAACAAAGCAAAGGAAGGCAATAGCATTCTCATTTATTTTCCTCAAAGAAGATTGAACTTAAAAAAAATAATAATAATGACAGTAACACACAAATAAGTGCAGCTAGCTTTTCAATTAACTGTGTTCCAAGTTTGTGATAAGAATTTTAGATCCATTACATATTTTAATTTGTACAATAATTCTATGATATAAGAATAATTAACTGAATTTTACAGCCAAGATAACTAAGCCTTATACTGTTAGTAAACAACGCCTCAGACTTACCTGTCTGTGGCTATACAGGGTAGGACAATTAATTTGGCAAACTCATCCTAGAAAACGTGCTACATACCTCATTGCTGAACATCACTACAGTCACCTTCAAAGTACTCCCCTTAAGAAGCTATGCACCAATACCAGTGCCTAGTTCATCCTTGAAAGCAGTTTTGGAACTCTCTGGAATGGCCATTGTACCGTGCCAAGTTTATAACACTTTAGTGAGCTGTTTGTACAGTGGTGCCAACATAAATGCATGGTAGCAAGTTCGTGAACTTGATTGTCAGATTTTTGGGTATGATGACAGCTCTGATGTCCATTCCAGAAAAAGAGTTCCAAAATTGCTTGGAAGGGTGGACTAGGTGTTGGCCTTGGTGCATAGCTTCCCAAGGGGAGTACTTCCAAGGTGACCGTAGTGATATTCAGCAGTGAGGTATGTAGCACTTTTTCTAGGGTGAGTTCTCGAAATTAATTATCTGAACTTCATATGTCTTCCAGGTTGTCAATGGAGTCCATTCTCATTGAATTTTACGTATATATTATGCTGAAGCAAAAAACTGGCTCAGGCCTTAATTAGAAATAACTCTCTCTAGATATTCTCCACATTAAAGATAAACATGTTCACATAAATAGCTCACTAATATTGTCAATAGAGGTATTGTAGATCAGAGGGATCTTCCCAGCACCCCTCAAAAAATCTCAGCTATGGTGACCAAAAAGTGAACTGCCTATCCCATCTACTCATAGAACTGACCCTTAGGCTGTAGTTCAGTCACCATAAATATAATAGATATAAATATCTATCTTTTTTATTACTGACTACATAAAACATTTCATTTCTAACGGATTTTAATAGATCTTAAAGATGTTCTCCTGTCTAGTTCTTTGCAATTGCTGCTTCTTGTCATTCCTCAAGCAATTGCTTTGACACTCTGAAGTCATCCATTCTCAAGACGTGAGTTGCTTGGTATTTTATTCTACCCAGAAGACACTACAGTAGGCAGAATAATCTCCCCCAAATATGTTCATGTCCTAATTCCTGGAACTTGTGAATATGATACCTTGCAAGCAAGGAGACTGCAGACATGATTACATGAAGGATATTGAGATGGGGAGATGGTCCTAGATTAGCTGGCTGGGCCCATTGTCGTCACAAGGTCTTTATGAGTGAACTACTGGCTTTAAAAATGGAGAAAAGGGTCATGAGCCAAAAAATACAGCCTCTGTAGCCTAGAAAAATCAAAGCTGCCTCGATCGAGCCTCCTAAAAAAACACATCTTGATTTTAGCCCAGTGAAGCGTATTTCGAACCTTGACCTCCAGAACTGTAAATAATAAATTTGTGCCATTTTAAGCCACTAAATTTGTGGTAATTTGATACAACAGCAATAGGAAATGAGTTCAAACACCTTTTATTCTTTTCCTTTTCTTGGTACCTTGTTAGTGAAAATGCTGTGTGTCACATAAAATGAATTAAGCAGTTGAATTACCAGTATATGAGTAGCCCCAATTTCTTTGTCCAACATACTCCACTGATGGCTTTAGAATTCAGTCCTCTGCTATAGCTGTTCTCAAACTTGACAGCTGTATGAGAATGACCAGAAATGGTTGTTAAAATACAAATTATTGGGGCCCACCTCCAGAGTTTCTGATTTTGCTATTCTAGTATTAAATTGGAGATTATTTCTAACAACTTCCCAGGTGATGCTCCTGCTGCTGGTCTGGGAACTCACTTTGAGAAGCACCGTTCTAGTCATTGCTGGGGAATACTTTGTCACAGCAGAGAATTACAAATGTAATAGACACATTGACCCTACTGGTCGGGGGAAAAAAAGGCAACAGGACCTGGAATGCATAACAACACTGAACGGTTAACTCTGAGAACAGGGGTGAATCTGTTATTCAATATTTACTTTAACACTAGGCACAGAAAACAGTGCCCAATGAATAGTCCTTTTTGTATTATTCTTGAGAGATAATGGACATACAACATTATATTGCTTTTAGGTGTACAGCATAATGAATAATTCTTGAATGAATGTTCTAACAACAATCCTTCATTCATTCAATTACTGTTTATTGACTGCCTTCTTTGTTCCTTTGTGCCTTTGCCCACAACTGTTTTATGTGGTCTTTGAGGAAGATACAACAGTGGGCTAACCAAGCAAAATTCTCTCTCCTCATGGTAGGCTGAAGGAAATAAAAATTAAATAAGTAAATAATATGGAATGTTAGAAAGTGATCATTGCTGTGGGAAAAAAAATATCCAGCAGGGAGGAGAATCAGGGCTGGGGAGCAGACTGTTGATTGGAAGATTGTGGACAGAGCAGCCTTTCCTGACTCCCATCAAACCCTCCTAAACACGTTCCGAGAAGATACATTCGCTGAGCTCCTGGCTGCAGCACTGCAGGTAAACCAAGAGAGAAGAAACTCCTTGTTTTCCAGGAGTTTATAACCAGCAGGCCCAATACAAAGGATAGAAATATCTAATGTTTGCCCCACTAGGCCCAGATTCCAACTACCAAGAGCCTGGAGTAGCTATAAATAACACACCATTCTTCAGGGGTAAACCCAGGTACCCTAGGGAAGCCAGGCAGGTAAAAGTCATCACCTTTCTCATCTTGGGCCAGTACCTTCTGAGATTAAAAAGAAAAGAGAAAGAGGTTAATAATAATATTTTTCATAGTTTCACTTTACATTTGAATGAGAATGTCTTTTTCATTTTCAAAGCCCTTCTGTACATTATTCAATGAGAAGAAAAAAAGAGAAGGCATTTCAAGAACAGATTCACTTTATAACTCCACAATGAAAACTACTATTCTTCCAAAACAAGTGGACAAAAATTACACAGATCCTTGGGGCATCTTGAGGGAGAGAGTTAAGACTATACAAAGTTAGGTGCAAATTTTTAATGTTTCAATAATATAATGATGGAGCTAATTAAGCTGTTTAGGAGATGCACCCCTTTGACTTGAGGCAGTCCCCAGAATGAAATTGGTTGTCTGCACACATGACTAAATACAGAGAACAGAGTGGTCTTGTTTGACTCTACAATGAGTCTGACTCCAAAAAGCACTCTTGATTTCTCTTCTAAGTATCTACATGCTTAGAAATACTGAAACTCCCTCTACTGTACTGATACAATGTAACCACAATAGTTAGAACAGTTCTTCTTGAGGTCAAACTCATTCATATTTTTCTTTTTATTTTTAATCAATCTCTACTTTTAATTTCTGTTCTTTTCCCTAAATGACTGCTGAAGATTAGTTCTGAAACTTGTATGTGCATCAAAATCATGTAGCAGATTGGTTAAAACCAATGACTGGGCTACCTCTGCAGAGTTTCTGAGATAGTAGGTTGTTGTGGGTGGAACCTGAGAATTTGCATTTCTCACAGATACTTAGGTGATGCTTATGCTGCTGGTCTGGACACCATACTATGAGAATTTCTATTCTAAACAAAACTGAGGTGACTGAAGTTGCTTTTGTTGACCATTATAATAACCAATATACCCAAAGAGTGAGTATAAGTCAGCATCTTGGTTTCTCCTCCAAGAAAAGTACTCCAATCAAATTTAATCTTCCAATTTATATCCCTTTCATCATTTGACTGCTCTTTCCCAAATTCTCTGGATAAAAAAAAATCACCTTGAAAATACAGAAATTAAAATTAGACAACATACATTAATAAGGGCCTCATAGACAGTGAATTAAGTGGAAATGGTATTCCCCAGCTCTTGCAAATAACCCAATCGTTTAAAAATATCCAATATCCTATTAGCTTTTTCATTTAAAACATAATATTGCTTATGAAAGACCTCACAAGGCTACTGACTTTGTCCAGCAAAAAAATGTATTGTTCAGATGTTGTTTCTTTAATAAATACATACAGATAGGTAAATAGTTTTCCTTTTAGTATTTTACATTAGAACAGTTGATTTTTTTACAATTTTTGTTCTCAAACCACATTTTAAAATAAGGGTTAAAAATTGCACAAAAAACAAGCAAATTTGTTTTTTAACTGATAAACTAAAATGAAACAGAACTCTTATAGCAACTAATAAAGCATGTCTTTTAACATTTGTAAATTCAGTCAATGCCACTTTAATACAATGTAGAAGTGTATATTGGTCTTCAGTTCATTAGTTTTAGTGTGCCCTGTTAAAATATCTTAGTTGCATTTTTGTATCTGCCGAGATGTCAGTTCTGACATGACTCTCTTCAGGCGAAATGTAGTTGGCCTTTCCTCATCTTTCGCTGACACAGAAAATGAACAATTTCTTAACATCATTTAGGATAATGCTATTTGAATCATAGCAAGTTCAAGTATAAATGAGGTGCACATGTTAAGTCATCTGCAGGAAGGTACAATTTTACAACTGGCTGAATTAGTTCGGGGCATGAAAATTTAGCAGCTGGACTAACCAATTCTAGGAGTACATTTGACTGCAGAAAAATTTCCAAATAGATAAAAACAACCAGCCTTTAATGTCCTCATTTCCACTTGCATATAACATTTGACTTTAATCTAATGTATATGCAAGTTGCTTCCTGTGATGCTAAGCATTAACTATAACACATCCTTATCTCTAGAATTCATTTGATGATTTAGATTGGCCATTAAAATATTTAAATTGAGCACTTAAGTACAGTTTAGAAAATTATATTCTCTACATTTGAAATAACCATAAATAAAACTCTCTTCAAATTATTATGGAAGAATAATGCTAAGTGAAAAAAGCAGAATATAAAATTGAATCTACACTGTAATTGCAACTGTATAAAATTGGTTATGCATGTAAATAAGATTGGGGGTAAAATGAAAAATATAAGTGACTAATTGGTTAAGGAAGTAGATTGGAGGAGTGTAGTTTTTTAAAAATTCCTCTACTTTTTATAAAGTTATTTGTACAATTTTCAAAAATGTTAAAATAGTTGTAGGGAAGAAATTATACTTTCTCCTCTTGGATTGAATGTTTTCTTATTGTGATGGTGATTTGAATTATTACTACAGGGGAAAGATAGTTTGAGTGTCAGAGAAACAGTTGCTATCTTCTTTCCTTCAAAGACATTTATTATTAAAGCCTATGATATTACTGTAGATACACTAATGCATATTCTTTACATAGACATTATTATTGCCATTCATCATTAATATTACAATTATCAAAAATACTAGTCTTTCAACCAGAAATAATCATGGAATAATAATAAAGACAAATGAACTAAATTACTGATAAAGTTGAAAGTTGCAGTATTTTGATTAAACAGCCAGCAGGAATTGTCAGACTAATTAACTCAGGGTCAAGCTACTGCTGAACCAAATGCCAGAACTATCAAAATCCAATACAGGCTATGCCCCGTTACTTCGTTAAGACGATATATTTGTACTTAAGAGTAATGATCTGTTATCTTTAAAAAGTTCAGCTCAGTAACATAACTGCTGTTGAAAACTATTTGTGCCAGGGCTGCTGTCAGCAAATCAGTCAAGTTCTGATAGTCAAGCTAGATCTTCTCAATTCTGAAAGCTGGAGGTAACAGCATCTTTAGAACAATGCACAAGTGGACTTGGGGATGGTCTTTAGGCTATTAGCCCTGACCATGGCACGTGATGAGAAGCAGGGATGGCCTGAGGCCTCAGGAGTACCAGAGCATCCCTCTAAGAACTTGAGATCAAGCTGATAGAACATTGGCAGGTGTGCAAGGAGGGGAAAAAATGGCCCTCGAGGAGGCATTGGACAAAGGACTGAGTTCTTCTTCCCCAATATTTATCCCTAAGTTAAAGTGATGAGTACTGAAACAATTTCAGTCTAATTTGTCTCCTTCCTTTCTCTATTTTCTTCATTGCTGCCATTCCCTGTACCAAATGTTAGTTCATCATACAGATATTTAGAGAACTTAAAGTTACCAGCCAAAATTGCTAGGTATTAGAACAATTTCTTAAGTATAGATATACATTGCCCACATCCCAACTCTCCAAAAAAACTAACAAAAAACTAAAATAGATTTACATACTTCAGTTTAAGTGAAAGGTGGATTGCCTAGGAAAACAGATCAATATTGCACACGTTAAATTGGATGAAACATTATAGGACCATGATATTAAAGTATACATCAGTAGTTCTCAAGTGCAGCAATATTGTCCTGTTGGCACAAATTGGGGGACAATTGTCACAGAGGAGGGGTGTTGCTACCCGGGTAGAAGCTAAGGATGCTGCTAAAATATTGTATAAATGCACAGAACAACCCCCTACAATTAAAAAAAAATTATCCAGGCCAAAGTGTCAGTATTACCAAATTTGAAAAATCTTGGGAGTATGAACATTCGTAACAACTTAGAATCATCATTTCTAAATCTGAATTATCTTGGCTCAACAATATAGCCACTCATTCAGGTACAATGAGTACTATCTTTCAACAGACTCTCCAGTTTTATAATAACAGAGGAAAATTGTGTTACACCAAATTTGAAAAGCCTAATAGAAACACTTCCTTGAGCCCGGCTCTAATTTAGCTATCACTTTCATTCATAAGTTTCACGTTGCAGGTTTAACTAGTTTCTTAAGAGATGAACGTATGATGAGGAAAAAAAGCCTATCACAGCACTTAATCACAAGGTATTTTGTGACTATTTACATATCTGTTTCCTCCTTGCAATTGTGAATTTCTTAGGAACATGAACTATATCGTAATTATCCCAAGTAGTAGGTGGGCAAAATGCATGAGCTGAAGGCATGGTGCGGTGGACAGAATATGGATGAAAGATGCTAATTCAGTCTGCAAGTAGGTTTTTAAATGATCTGAGTTTACTGGTCATGTCTCTGGGGGAAAAAGTCATTAGTTTCTAACAATTACCAATGACAGTATTTTTGCTTTCATAGTTAGGTTTTTAAATACATAAAATAAAAACCTAGATTTTCAAAATCAAGATAGTTTTACAGTTAAACTCTGTCCCACGCCAGAAAAGATATGTAGGAATCTTAACTCCCACTACCACAGAATTTGACTTTACTTGAAAATAGGGTTATTGCAGATATAATTAGTTAACATGAGGTCATTAGGGTGAGCACTAATTCAATATGACTGGTGTCCTTAAAAAATGGGGGGTGGGGAGTGGAATTTGGACACACACTTACACACAGGGAAAAGGCCATGTGAAGACCAAGACAGAGACAAGAACAATGCTTTTATAAGCCAAGGAACACCGAAGATTACCAACAAATGTCCAAAAGCTAAAGGAGATGCTTGGTACAGGTTCTTCCTCACAGCCCTCAGAAAGAACCAACCCTACGGACACCTTCATCTTGAACTTCAAAACTCCAGTACTATGAGACAATAAGTGTCTTTGTTTAAGCCACTTGATTTGTGGTACTTTGTCAGAGCCGCCCTAGCAAACTAATATACCTAGGCTATAACATAGTCTCATTACACATAGTAAGTAAGCAAACAAATGTGTACTAGCTCTTCCCAAATATTCTTCCATATCCATACAACAAAAGCCTCCTCTTTCAAAACTCACTTTTCAGTTTCCCTACCTTATCATCTTTCTGGACACTCTACCCAGATTTTTCTACAAATGTACTGAGCTCTGGTGATTCAAACTTAAATTTTTACCTCTATCCCATCTCCAACACGTGGGATACCTGTTCAACAGCCTAACGTGATACAGCTTCTTGACTTCAGCTCCAATATCTTTACTTCCCCTTCACTTTGGTCACATAATCACATAGCTGTTCCTTAGACCTTGTCATAATGCAAACTGCATGACCTCTCCTGTCCTCTTTCTGGCTTCCCTAATCAACAGTTACCTGGATAATCTGCCTATGGGGAAAATAGAGGAAATTTGTTTGGGTTCTTTCAAGAGTGTCTGGAAAATAAGGGGAAAATAAGGTCCTCTATGTCATAACCTGCTAGGTCCCAAATGACCATTGACTCTTACATGGTGATTTTTGGCTAAACCACACTGGAGAACAAGTTTGTCTCTCTATATTTAGGTCTAGATAAAAAGCAAGTTTAAACAGATTATTCTACCATTTTTTTCTCTAGACTCCACCTAGATTGCTGCATTTTGAGGAGATGTATCTGTGCAAGTGCATCTTGCTATACCAGAAGCAGGAGAGAATTACCAGGCTAATGGCCCTCAGACAGCAACCACCAGAGGACAATTCACAGGAAAAGCAATCTAGAGAGGCAGCTCTTCCCATGAAAGAGGAGAATTCCAGTGGAATCTTTGATCTTGATGTAACTACGGCTTCTACATGGGGGCAAAGTATATAGATAAGAGGAAGAGCCTATGCTTACAGGAGTTCAAGTGTATTACTTACACTTTCTTTGAATATTGTTTCTTCTTCCACGACCCCAGTGGACTTAATAGCCAGTCCTAAGGTCTACAGGTGTTGAAGTCACTCTCAAGGGAGAAAGCACAGAAGAAAGTGAGTACTGTCTGGCCCTTTCTTGTGATTATCCCTACATTTCCATCCTGGACCAATGAAACAGACATTTAAAGATCCACACGGTCTCCCCACCTCCAGGTTTTCCCTTCTCAGTCCTCCCTTCTCACTGATGCTTTTTCTATGACTTACTTCCTTGTGCCTTTATTCTTACTTTCTTTATGCCTACACCAACTTTCCCCTCCTCATTCTCATTATCAGTTGACATGATTCAAGTAGGGATTGACTCATTGTTGACACCATTCCTGACTCCCTGAGTCTGGGTTAGGTAACCCCAAATTTTTGTTCTCAGAGTATTTATGTATGTTGTTATTATTCTCGCCCTCGTGTTATATTGAAAATATGTACTTAGAAGTAAGTCACCTGAAGTATTTGAAGGAAAACATATCCAATTAATATTTTTATCCCTTACCTTGTTCCTGGAACAAAGAATACACACGATAAACGTTTAACTGAATTAATTGACAACATAATTGTAACAGAACTTCAATATATGTTCACTGTTGGCATCACTCCACACATTTATCAAGTACCTACGAAATGCTAAATATGTGAAAAGTTACTCAATATTTTCTTTCATTCTCCCTAGAAGTGTAAAACTTTTGACCTTCGTAAATATTTAACACAAGACTACTTTATTGCAGTTACAATAAAACTTAAAATATTCCCCTACAATCAACTGTGCATTAGCATGCACTATCCTAATTAAAAAGCAAGAACTGTAACAGGAGAAAGGAGATGGGCCATACATGGATTGCAAAGAAATAAAAAGAACTAAGTTGTACAATAAAGAGGAGACATTCTATATTATAGAGGTCAAGTGAAGATTGTCAAACTAGTTTTTCCACTTGGTCCCCTAGTTGCAAAATTGAAAATGTAGCCTTTTAAAAACCACATATAAATATTTTTTCTCTTTAGTTTTAAAAATCCTTTTACAAAATGGAAAACAGACTCTTTTGTCAAATTACAGCTTTCTAATAGGCCAAGACCATAAATATCTTATCACTACATGTATCTGTAGTTGGTATAAATATAATCTCAGTACCTAGAATAGGTCAGTCCAAATGCTCTACATTCAGATTGTTCTTCCAGTTTGCTACTTACAAATTAGATTGTTCGGGAGGATAAAACGACTGGAGCCCACTTTTAAGTTCATTTAGGAAAACAGTGAGTGTTTCAGGAAAAACACCTTCTTTTGAGGGTAGAACCAGAGGATATGAAGGAGCTTAAGGCTTCATTTGAGACTTGAAAATTAAATCTGTATTAAACTGTTACTCTAATTATGATAAGAATCATGTTTCATCTTTATATATTTTTAAAAAGTACAGTACGCAGTGTAAAATAAGAGCTAAGTTACTATATGTTTAATTTTATCTTTCTGTGTTAAAAAGACAAACAGATTTTTGAGAAGAGAGGTTCTATTTCTCCTATATTTGTTGTTATTCTAGCCCTGAAAACCACAGCAAAACCCTTTAATCTACTTCACAATGACAAATGCCCTCTTTCTGGTATATGGGTATATGGCAGGGAGTAGTTTCCTTCCTTCCTTCCTTCCTTCCTTCTCTCCTTCCTTCTATCTTTTGAATGGTTTGTTTTTAATCCAGTAGCACATTTACAGAAAGATTTATTCAAGTATGGGGAAATATAGGTAAGATGTAGGAGTGGCTTACCATTTAATAAAATTCTGTGATTATAAATGTAAAGGCCTTAAATCTGATATGGTTCTAACCAGAAAGTCACTTCATGTTCTTGCAAAGAAGAAAAGAACATAGATGATGCATCGTAGAATTGTACACCTGGAACCTATGTAAGAAAAGAACTATCTATTCTAAGCAGCTGTGTATCAAATGAATTGGAGTCAGGTTAAAATCAGTAAGATTAACTCAGAAATTTGTTGTTGTTGTTAAATTCACTGGGGTGACATTGGTTAGTGAAAATTACATAGGTTCCAGGTGTACAATTCTACAATACATCTTCCATGTGTTGTGTTATATTCATCAACCAGAGTCAGTTCTCTTTCCATTGCCATACATTTGAGACAGGGAACTCATAGAATTTGGCACTTATGCAGGTGAAAAATAGTCAGAACACCTATAAAACCTTGTTTGCTTGAGGCCTTTTATGTTTTTTTTTTTTTTATCTTTGGCATATATTATGTTGTAATGACAGACCATATCTTCTAAAGTTTCTTTTATCTGCCCATCTAAGACTTCTCAAATCATTAAGATTTAGGGGCCCCTGCAGTAGATAAATGTGTATGTACAATAATGCTTCCATAAACTAAACCTGTATAGAGCTCATTCTTAAAAGAGAGTTAATTTTGAGATGCAACAAAATGGTGGCATGAGAGGGACCTCCAAAAATCTCCTCTGGAGATTACAACTAAAGCACCAATATCCCAACCAAGGACCCTCTATACAATGTACAATCACAGCTAAGAAATCCACTCATAGCATTAAGATACCTACAGGCAGGCAGAGGGTTAAACAAAGGAGAAATAAAAAGAAGAGTCAGGTTACAGATGGGTGGGTTCACACTTGGAACTCTAACTCTACCACTGGGGGAGGGAGGAAGAAGAAGGCAATGGGAGAGTGGTCCAGGCCTCAGTCTGCAGGACAGAGGAAAGGGGGCCCACAAGCAAGGCATGAGATACTGTAACCACCTCACTTTGGCCTCAGGAGGTGCAAATCAGTCTGCAAAATTCAGCAGCCGGACTTGACTCTGGTTCCCAGAGGAGGGGGAGTGACTGGGTAATGAGGGGCCGGAGCGCGAATGCTCTGGCTGCCGGGAAAGGGAGGGAGAGAGGGGGCTGCATGTGCGTTTCTCGGCCCACAACCAGGATGGTTTGAAAGACCAGCATACAGGACTGACCTCAAGGCACAGGGTAGAATCTATAGGTGAGGCAAACCAAGACCAGAAGGGGCACAATCACGCCCAAACTCCCTGCACAACCCTTGGAGCCAGAGGAGGAAAACGAAGCTGCAAATGCCCCTCCCCCACAGACCTCTGTCCCCCACCCCCATATCAGCAGTAAACACCAAAGAAACTGCAGCTGGGAGGGTCCAGAGAACCTGCAAAAAATGAGAAAACAGAGAATTAAAGAGATAGGGACAGATGGCCCATTGGAAACTGAGCTCAAAGCAACGACTATAAAAGTGCTTAAGGAACTGAGTGATAATTTCAACAGAGAGACAGCAAGCATCAGAGAAGATAAAGAACCAGAGAGAGATGATGACTACATTAACTGAAATGAAGAATGGAATAAAAGTCACTAAACTGGATAAAATAGAAAGGCAAAGCAGTGATTTACAGGAAAAGCCAGCAGAATACCACCAAACAGATCAATTAGAAAACTATTTCCCAAAAAAAAGTAGATGGATTGAGATTCCTCTGGGACTATATCAAATATAAAAATATCAGAATAATAGGGATACTAGAAGGGACAGAGGAAAGCCAAGGGATCAAAAGATTATTTGAAGAAATTATGACTGAAAATTTTCCTAACCTGGAGAAGGAAATAGACATACAAGTCCAGGATGCACAGAGAATCCCAAACAAGATGATCCCAAACAAGAACACACCAAGACACATTGTAATTAAAATGGCAAAAGTTAAAGAAAAAGAGAAAATTCTAAAAACAGTAAGAGAAATGCAAGTAGTAACTTATAAAGGGACACCCATTCTACTCTCAGCTGATTTCTCACCAGAAACTTTACAGGCCAGAAGGGATTGACAGAAAATACTCAACAGGATGAAAATCAAGGATCTACAATCAGGAATAACATATCCAGCAAGGCTAGCATTCAAAATTGAAGGACAAAGAGCTTCTCAGATAAGGAAAAGTTAAAGAAATACATCACCCCCAAACCAGTACTACAAAGAATGTTAGAGGGACTTCTTTAAGATGGGAGGAGGGATGGGAGAGGGGGTAAAATAAGGGAAAGGGAAGGAGAAATTTAGTTTGATTGTTAATAGAAAATCAAAAGTAACAAAGAAACAAAACTCATGGACAAAGTAAAAAATTTAGTAGTTACCTGAGGTGGGCAAGAAGGGACAGGGACACAAATATGTGGTGATGGAAAGAGAACTGACTCTGGGTGATGAACACATAATGCAGCACATAGAAGATGTAACGTAGAATTGTATACCTGGGACCTATGTAATTTTTACTAATCAATGTCACCCCAATAAATTAAAGAAAGAAAAGAAAGAAAAAGGAGGGTTAATTTTTATGTAGGACAACAGTAAAAAGCTGTTCTGTGAAAGGAACATTACACTGCAGAAAAACTAAATTGTTACTTTCCTGTGTTCTCATCAGATTAGGTTGTAAATTTTTTATTTCAGGACTTACAATGCTTCACATTCACCTTAACAATTAGCCGTGGCCTTACCTGGAAAGGGTGCTCACCACACTCTTGTTGATTTTGTCTTTTACAATAGTCATCCTTTTCAGGGAGAAAATTCGAGAATGACACCTGAGGGAGTTCCCTGGTGGTGTAGTGGCTTAAGGCTTCTGCGTTGGCGCTGTCAGCGCTGCAGCCTGGGTTCGATTCCCAGTCAGGGAGCTACCCACATACCAAAAAAGCCAAAAAAAAAAAAAAAAAAAAAAAAAGAATGACATCAGAAGTAGTAAAATAAACAAGCAAACAAAGTATAGTATATGACTCAAACAATAAAATGGTGTGGGCCAGTTAATGCACCTCTGCTTGAAACAATGAGATTTTTAATCACAAATTAGAATAACTGCCAACACTTCATAAAGACTTACTATGGACCAGCTGCTGTGTTAAGTACTTTACATGCATGCATTATCTCATTTAACTCTCCAACAATGCTTTAGGTAGATAGTATTAGTATCCTCATTTTACAGATTAGGAAACAGGCTTAAAGAAATAATTATTGAATAGTTGGTTAGTTACATTTAACTCATTTTTTTATGGTGTCATAAAGACCACAAGTTTAACTATGACCTTTCTGTTCTTTCCTAAGCATTCAAAATGTGTTCAATTATCTAAGTTTGCTACTAAATGCATATATTTATTGTTACTACTAGTCTTCCTTGAAAATATTAGTTGGGATTTTTCCCAGTGAAAGGTAAAAAGTTAGCCAAGAACAATAAATTCACTTGTTGTATTAATTATAATGCCATTGTTTAATCTTTTCATACATGTGTGCATGAGCATCTTTAAAAACATTCCTGCTTGTACAAAGAAATGATTAATTTGAAAAAATGAGCATGCTGTTTCTGGTTTAGGTTATGGAGTTACACAAACCTGAAATAGTTGCATGATTATAGTTTCAATACATTTATGTAACAAATAGTATTTACACCATGGCTATGGATATCAAAACAATGATTCTCTCCATATCAAAGCAATATGTTTGCCCTCTGATAATTTGATTTATATTGGCTTTGAAACACTATTTTTATAGCCAAATTTGGTTTTTTGGAGGTTTGCTATCTAACAGTTGATAATTTAGTACTGTGAATTTGAGACTTCTCAGGAGATTTACTGTATAAATAGCAAACACATAATCTAAATAGGGTTGTAGATACATGAACATATCATAATATTATCATAGAAAGTACAGGGATTTCCTGAAAAACCTCATATCATCTAAAACTGCACTAAACATAACAAGGTATATCAAAAAATAGAATTAAGAGCAGAAACTCAAAACTTTGTAGTCAGAGAACTAATGACATCAATAACAATAGTTAAAAAACATTGCACAGTTGAAAAACTATACTACATTCTTATTAAACAAAATAATGCTACAGACTATATAGGTTATTATCTTAAGAAAAAGTGGTAGCAGTTTGATGGAAACAGGTAAGAAAGGTTTGAAGCTGCTAAGTTGTAGAGACAACGGTAAATTGCACAAAGATCTGAATAAATCACTCTCAATAAGCATTTCTAAGACACAGAGTACATAGCCAAGCAAGCAAGAGCAAAAGTTTATGTGAAATTGCAAAGCTGGGCTCGTCTATGGTTTGCTGCTTTCAATCCTGTTTCTTTGTGTTTAGCTGCTGTTAATCGAAAGTACAAAGCATTAATGTGCTCAGAAAATCCATAAACCATGGAGACCTCAGTATTTTACTGACACCATTCCCTTACTTACCCAGCCCATAAGAGCTAATTTGGCTAAATCTCATTTCAGAAACACACATTGTAGCAAAACAAACTGGACTTCAACAGATAATCTTTGTTACCATACTCATCTCTAGATGAGTGAATAAATGATGCAGTATAGAATTATTTATTAAATTTCAATCATTTTAAAATACCTAATAAAAGATTAAAACCTTATTATATGGAGCCATAGTTCATTTCAGCCCCAACAGACTTTCTAAGATTAGGTTTGGAAGAACAAGATGGCCATTAGATTGTCCCATCTTCTTGGGATTTCTTGTGCTATTGAATTTTTTTTTTGTTTTTGATATTTGAAAAATATTTAGACAGATATGTCCCATTTAACCCAAGTAACTTTCAAACACTCATTAAAATGGGCTTGAAACAAAAGGCTTAACATTTTATTAGCCCTGTTGCATGCTGCAAAAGAACAATTTTTATTCGACCTATATTAAAATATTACATGAAACAAAAATCAAATTGTTATACAGTCATTTTTAACTTTTTAATGTATTTTCACACTTATTATTTTATTTGAAGTAACTATTCTCTACAGGGTCTGAAATGCAAACCAGATCTAGTTCTGCTATAGCTTCCCTAATAATTATTCCTCGGCTCCTCAGTAGGAAAGTTATTTTTTCAATGCAATTGATTTTTTATGGCAACCTTTTATTTTAATAATTTCATTCTCAGCTAAATTTTCTCACCATAAGTTACTTCTGGAGTCCAAATATTGCCTTTGAGAGCTTCCGTTTCAGGTTTCTTGACCTTTTAAAGGTGGATTTTAATCCCCAGACAGGTAGGTGTACTTCTTTTCCAGACTTTAATCTCTTCTTCTCTGAAAATCCACTTCTCTGCTACATTAAGCCTCCTTGTAATCTCCAGAATTAAACCGCATACCTCATTTATTGTTGTGGTTGTGGAATGCTTTTTTTCTTTTTTTAATGCGGCACTGGAAATGACTTTGAAAAGAATGACCTAAAGTTTTTATCATTCAATTTAATTTCTTTTTTACTTCTAGATCATTGTGGAGTAAGAAGTTTTTCACCTAAAATAAGAAGAAATTGTTTAAAGTATTGGGGTAGAGGGAAGAGGGAGGGCAATGATTGTTGTCTCTCCGTGGTTGAGGGGATTTGTCATTTGAAGGAGGGATGATATTTTTTCTATAGCGTTTTTAAGGTAGAACCAGGACCTGATAGAAAAAATTACAAAGAAATATATTTCAACTCGGGCTGTTTTAGAGACAGTGAGTTAATTTCTTTCTGGAAGTACTTTACTTGGGGGATTCTGAAATAAACAAGTTATTTTCATCAGTTTATAAATCTGTATCTATACTAAAATTCCCATGAGCCTTTGGTTGAAGGCGAATTACAGCAAATCTGATTCATGTGGTAGGTTAGAACAAAGACTGGGAATGAACAACTGGGGTTCAAGTCCCAACTCTGCTAGAGACAAAACTGTATGATGCTAGATGAGCTTTTTTTAACCTCTTCTGGCCTCAGTTTCCTCATCTATAAAATGGGAATGAAAGTAGTGTGATAGTTTTTTGAAGATTAGATCAGTTAATATAAGTATACCTGGCAAATTGAATGTATTATGTGCTAGCTGTAAATACTAAGGCATTTTGTATGAATTTCTTCTGTGCCCTTTTAAATTCATTAGACATAGAGAATAAAATTTTGGCTATGCTTCCAAAAACTCCTCCACTCCGTTGTCTGGATATACAGACTACATTTTCACAAACATGAACAAAATGCACAAGGGTAGGGAATCTTTGATTTGTTCACTGATGATTCCCAAGCATCAGGAACAGCTAGCCTACAATAGATGGTCAAGAAATATCTATTGAACAAATGAATGAAAATGTCCAATTGCCTCACATTTTGAAGAACAAATAGATATATGAGGTATGAAAAAAAAATATGGTGAATGTTTAAATTTTAAAAAATGTATTACAGTAAAAGACACATTGCTATTAATCCCCCTCAAAATACTCACCTTCACATCAAACACATTTATCCTGTTGTTCTTGACACTTTCTGAAGCGGTTCTGGAAGTCTTCTTTCAAGTGTCTTTAGTTGTACAGTTGTGGCTCCCTTCGTGTCCTGAATCAATTCAAAACGTTTACCTTTCATGGTCATTTTTAATTCAGGAAAGAGCCAGAAGTCGCACGGTGCCAGAAGTGGTTAATAAGGTAGATGAGGACACAATGTAAGGTTTTTATTTGACTGAAATTTATGTTAAAGCATTGTTCATGATCCATGATTTACGGCACACTTTAAAACACACCTCCTCTCACCGTAGCTCACAGCTGACTGATGGCACCTAACAAGTTGAAACTTGTCACACACTGTTGCTAAGGTTCAAGGCACCACTTCCTGTGTCAAAGATCCCTGCCTTTCCATTAGATGGCACTTGGCAGCAACATTCAATGTCACCATATTTTTTTTTATCACACCTCGTATTTAGAATGATTATATCATGATGACTCCATTCAATCCTAAATAAAGGCCTTCATTGTCATAACAAGAACATTTTAAAATGCAAAGTTAGGAAACATATCTAATTTTTTTCTTACCTCTTTAAAAATCTCTTAATAAGGCATCCACAATGCTTTCCTAGTCTTGCCATTTCAAACATCAGGATGATTCAATTGGTAGGGAGTGAAAGTCTTATGAGGTACCAAGCTGGCCCACAGTAATAGGTCCCAATAATTTTTATTTAAACAGTAACAAAAGAGATTAGTGTATAACCTCACACCTACAAACTACCTGTCAACTATCAAATGGTCACAGAGTAATAACCCTTTTCTGTATATTGATGTCTTGGTAGGTCCTGGCGTGGGTCTAATATGTGTGGGTTTCTATGGTGATTCCATGATTGAAATCATTTTCAACTAGATTACAATGGCTGCCTGATCCCTCCCAATCCCTGATAGATGCCACTTCATCCCACCTGCTGTGGCAAAGGAATTGGACATTTTCAAATAAAAATTAAAATAATTAGTTTGACGAATCAAAAGTTTAGTGAAAGATTCATTTGAATCTTTCAAAATTCAGATATAATCCCCAAAAATGAACATTTTGAGGTTGTCTGAGCCATCGTGTTAATGTAGTTTACACTCACCTGTTTGTCCTGAGCAAGAGTCAAGATGAGGGGTGAGGCACCTTAGAAAATACCAGGAATCCACTCAAAAACGGTTTTAATTTGGCTAAACACAATGGGTTTCTGTAGAAACCCATCACTCTTCAGGCAGTATAGTGTAATGGTTAAAAGAACAAGCTTTGGAATAAAAGAAATAAAAAAAACATAGGTTTACTCTTTCATTTACTGTGACTTGGACCAATTATTTATACCCTGTCGGTTTCGGTCTACTTGTCTGTTAAAGGAAGCTTTTAATCCCACTTTATAGAATTATTGTGAGGGTTAAATGAAACAATGTATGTAAAAAAAAACTACATAAAAATGTCCAAAATGTGTTATTATTAATAATAATCCCAACTACTCATGATATTTATCAATTTATTAAAAAATATTTACTGAGGACCAAATCTGTGCCAGGCACTGTGCTCCACCCTAGTGATACTGAGAGGGAGCCCTATGACTCTAGAAAGAAACTTTAAAGTAACAGGTGCAATCAAGTATGCCAGGTCTATACTGGGTTCAGTGAGAGCATGAAAGTGGTGTCACATAGAGGCTAGCTCTAATGTGTCCCAACAAGGGAGATGGCACACTCAAAGGTGTAAATGACAAGAGTTTACTTGAAGGACTTTTTACAAAGGTGTGGGTAGAGTTAAGACAACCAACAGGGATGATGAAGACCCTGAGGATAAACAAGAGTGGGAAGAAGTTAATACCTGTAGGCTGGAGGGGATGAGCAGGCTTGTTTCCAATATCAAGGAGAGCTGTACCTGGGGAGCTAGGTGTTGTTTAGAGGCCCAAAGTCACTGCCAAACCATAGTCCTTTGGTGAGGAAAGCATGTAGAAGTGAAGAAAAAATATACCCAGGCCTCTGTCTCTTCCTGCCCTCTGGTCTTCTGTTGGTGCCTCTCATTAGCCAACCTCAATTGCAAGCTAGAGCTCAGGGGAGAATGATGATGGAGGAGATTGCCAACATCAGACTATGGGGCACAGAGCTGGGAGGGGAAGGGTGAGGAGTATACCTAGAGGGACAAATGGAGACTACTGAGCACACTAACACTTGATACAAGCCTAGAAATGTGAGTAAGTATGACTCAGTTAGGAGGGCGCTATAGCAGACAGCAGTGCAGAAACAAAATCACAGACATATAAAAGAAAAAGTCACATTATTGGAATTGAAGTATGGGATACAAGACCAGAAATGTGGAGGTCATATCATGGAGAAAGTAAGTATATCATACCAAGGCATTTGAACCATATTCTATATAACTAATGACAACATGTGCCCCCCATATTACAAAAGGAAGTATTGTTAATTAAGTCCATGTGGTGAGAACAGATCATATTGAGAAAATAAGTTCTGTGTCTATTTCCCTATTTAAGACTCTTCCAAACCAAGGCTGCTAATACTAATCACATATGTTATGGAGGACACTGTACCATTCCTAATGATTTTGGGGTAATGTATTCAGTAACACACAAAATTAACACTAATTGAAGTTGGAAGAGGTTCAGAAAGCAATTAAATATTACTTGGAATGGAATGGCAAAGTAGGATATGCCGTTCTCTCAATACAGAATCCGCAATGGTAGAACTGAGTTAAACTGACATTTTCCCCAATTCCAGCAAGCAATTCAGTCTCTTTCGATTTTTCCAAAGCAACATGGAAACAAAAGAAAAGATGCTAATGTAAATATATTTTCTTACTTAGATTTGCCCTTGCATTAGGTGTTTAGACCAAATTAATCTTATGGTGAAGCCTACAATCTCTAAGTCTCATATAATGAGTCATCTGTTTTGCTTTTCCCAATTCGTCCATGGAAATGCAAGACAGGTACTCAGAAGCTTGTATGAAGAGAAAATTGAGAAATAATTATAAAAAAAAGAGTTTCTATACATTGCTCTGTTTTTTGTTTTGTTTTGGTCCTGTT
This sequence comes from Lyroderma lyra, assembly GCA_004026885.1. Taxonomy (NCBI): domain Eukaryota; kingdom Metazoa; phylum Chordata; class Mammalia; order Chiroptera; family Megadermatidae; genus Lyroderma; species Lyroderma lyra. The sequence goes on from PVJL010000049.1 coordinate 628,013, forward strand.
TATGAAGACAGAAAATACACTAATTCTCTTTGCATCTAAATATACATCGTTTGAATTTTGAAATTTCTCTTTAGGTCCAGAGCACAGTCTGGGGCCACAGAGCAACATTTAACCTTTAACTCTGGTTCCATTGGTTACTAAAATTTAAACTGATTTGTCGATTTTTTTAAGTGTATTATGTGTTATACCTTAAGAGGTCAGCAAATTAAACCGACTACCTAACTTTATTTTAGCCTAAGTCAGTTATTACTTTCTATCCTGTTTAAAGGTTTTAAAAGCAACAGACTAGTTCATAGGAATTCATAGGAAATTAATTTGTAGGAAATACTCGCATGTGATGGGATGCAAAATTCTATTTGTTTAGCTTATATGGATTCTAGAATTGGATAAGATTAATTTTAATCTTTTGTTGCATATTAAAGTAAGTGTGCGACTTAAAATGCCAAGCTCGTAATTATTTATTTACTCAGAGATTTCTTGAGGGTATGGCTGGGATCAGAGAAATAATTAAGTTACTTCAAGTCTCAAGTGTGACAATCTGGAAATTCAGAGGAAGATTCGTCCCCTCTGACGAGAGAGACTTTCTATTGGGAAAAGAAGTAAGAATTAAAACTCAGAGGAAATGACTGCATTAGAATGGAGAAGGGAAGATTTTACTTGAAAAGTAAGACGATTTAGAAAAAGACCAGCTGTCCAGAGGCTCAAGGAAGAGGCCAACCGTAAACATTGAGGAACTCATGGCTCAGTTTTTAAAATATTAAAGTATTGAAACTAATAGTGTCAAATCTTTTATTATGTTTTAGGTAAAAGGGACATTTCTATCCCTTAAAGACTATTAAGTCTATTGAGAGAAGTCAAATGGTTTTAAAATGATGGGTTGAATTTTAAAATAAAATATAACTAATACTGTGGGAACAAAAAGGAGTTGTGCTGGGCGTGCTGGAAGTTTGCAGAGAGGAGATGACGTGACCTGAGTCTTGAAAGAGACGAAACAGTTTGCAAAGCAGAAAGAAGAGTCAGCTATTTGTCTCGAGAAATTTCCGACCAGGAAATTCTAAGTTCCGTGTGGCTGGGAAGTCAAACACGTCGGGGAAAGCAGCATCAGAATAGGTTGGAGGGTAGTCCTTACGTATGTAGCACGCCAAGGAAGGTAAACGTCATTCCATAGGTGACAGAGGGCCATCAGGGATTTTAGGGAGAAAAATTACTGCAATTTGCCTTCAGAAATAGCACCTGGAGTAACATGGCTGTTTGGTTAAAAAGGGTGGGGCCAGGAAGCATTTTAGTAGATGATACACAATAGTCATAAATGATATCAACTTGGATTGGTCACTGTTAATGGATCACTATGAATGCCTAACTTCAAAGAGCTTAGACTTGAGAACACCAGACATAGAATAAGGTTTTAAAAGGTAGGGCAGGGGTTACAAATTAGAGTTGCAACACAAAACAGAAGGCGCACACTGGGATAATTCAAAGCAGGTTTAGCAAAAGGACTATTTACAAAGCCCTAGGCGAGGTATAGGAAGATATAATGGACAGCTCAGGACCCGGGGGCTCATAACAGTGTGGTATCTGTCTCCCCTAGAACTGAAGGGTGGAAGGAGAGAGCAGTCCTTGGAATCCCGAAAGGAAGTATCATGAGAAAGAGATCACTTTGAGATAAGCAGTGACCTTGAGAGGAGCCGTGATTTTGTGTCAAGTGTCACAGCCAACCTTAGGCAAACCTGCCTGAGAAAAGCTAACGGAATGCACACATTCCCTTCATTCTCCTCCCTTCCCTCCCCAGTCTCCTGCCTGGTTTTCTCATTGGCCAAACCCAATCAGAGAACACAAGGCGAGAGGGATTTGGGGGGCAGTCCATACAGAACTGCCTCCAGAGCAGAGTAGGGTAGGAAGGTGTGAGAAGTGAATGGGGAGGAATAAGTGGAAGATATTCAGCACACTATACCTTTTTGCCCCTTAGCATCCCATTGATTCCTTCATCCACTTGAAAATTTTTTGTCCTCTAAATGGCCACTGTATGGTTGCTATAAAAAAAAAGAAAAAGAAAAATTTATTTCCTCAAACCACAGAACACATAGAGTCCCATCAGCTACTGAATCATAGCAGGACGTCATACTGTCACCTGAACTTAAAAGGTTAGTCTCTACCTGTGTGTTTCAAATAGGGTAGCAGGGAGAAATGAGAGAAAAACAGTTACGTAGCATAAGCATAAGTGCTACGTGATGTGTGTGTGTGTGTGTGTGTGTGTGTGAGAGAGAGAGAGAGAGAGAGAGAGGTCTAAGCTGCTGGTAATAGTAGCTGCCCTCTTCTACTACCCATTCTGTGTTCCCCCTTACTCTCTGCCAGTGGAGGAGACTTCTTTACCTGGTGGGATGACCCAAACCTTCATTTCTGTCTGATGTGAGCCTTTGGTGGTCTTATCTTTATTAAATTGTCTCAGTTTTCCATTGATAAGGCTATTGGGAAAAGGAATACTAAGCAAAAAGGAGTGCACACCCCCTGAAAGTAAATCCTCTGGGTTTCAGACATAGTCCTCCTGTTCCTGCTAGAGTAGCACCCCCATTTTCCCCAGTAACCAATTACCCAGGGTCAAAAGTCCTATGTGTGACCTTTCAAGCCTGACCACAGAAAGGTACACAGACTTTATCTGGCAGGCCTGGGGGTGCAGGAATTACTCTCCCCACACCAGCCTTGGTGCACAGTAGGGCATTGCAGTCTCTGGAGGGAGTTATAGTCAAGTCATGCTGTTAAAGGTATCTGCACTCCTAGCATGGGAACCGCCACCTGGAAGCCTCTTTATTGGGACAGACTGTTCAGGTGCCTCTGCCGAGGCCTCATCATTAAGGAGACCTGAACACTTACCTTCTCTGACCTAGTAGTCAGTACTTTTCCACTTTGGGCCCCTGGCCCTCGGCTTCCCCCCAGCCCTAGGAGTCTTTTAGGAAAGGAGCTTTTTGTTCCAGCATCCTCAGCAGTGACACAGTCCCCACCTCTGCACTGATACATCTGACCCTTCCTTGCCCAGTGGCATTCCATGGGGAAAATGGAACACTGGGGAGCTGTCACCCTTCTCTGTTTCGTTGGCTTCTTGCTTATGCTATCACAGTAAGTCAGTAAAGGCTTCTTCCTGCTTACTTAATTGACCACCTTGACACCTGGCAGCTCTCTCTCACAATGACATCCTCCTCCCCTATCAATTCAGTGGCATGAGGAGGCTGAAAAGATCAGGGGACAGGCTCTGCTTCCAATTTATTCTCCAGCCTTGGCCAAGAGAGTAACTTAACACATTCTTGAGAAAATGGGAGAAATTAGCCCAACTGTTACACTCCCATTTATAATTTGGGAAAAATAGATTTGGCTCTTCAAAAAAAAAAAGTGAATAGATCATGGCAGATGACAGCGTATTACCACAAACTTAACCAAGGGGGAACTCCAGTCTCAGCTTGTGATATTGAATATACTAGTGAATGCATTCCTTTTCATCGTCAGACAGGAGAACCAGAAGCAGTTCCAACTTAACTGGGATGGACAACAGGTTATATTCATGGTCTTGTCCTACAGCTCTCCTACCCTTTATCATGATATGATCCAAGGGGACCAGAGAATGTCACATTAGTCCACTATATTGTGGATATCATGTTAATCAGCCTTGATGAACAACAAGCTATACTTACACTGGATGGCCAGGTATGATAGCTAATTTTATGTGTCAACTTGACTGAATTAAAGGATGCCCAGGTAGCTAGTAAAACATTACTTCTAGGTGTGTCTGTGAGGGTGTTTGTGTAAGAGATTAGCATTTAAATTGGTGAACTGAATACAGCAGATGGCTCTCCCCAATTATGACTGTCATCATACAATCCACTGAGGGCAAAAAGAACAAAAAGGCAGAGGAAGGGCAAATTTGCTCTCTCTGCTTGAGCTCAGACATCTGTCTTTGTCCTGTCCTGTTTTCATCACTATGTCAAGGGATACTTTTTGGTGAAGGATGTATGTAGGTCAGTGAGCACATGACCATGGATTCCATTGCCCTTATCACATACATCATTATTCAGAGCCTGCCAGCCTGATAAAACATTATAGTGGCCTCTTAAAGGTGAAGGTACCACCTTATAAGTGACATTATTTCAGGAAGACGCAATGTTCTTCGGGATGCAATAAGTACCTTAACCAATGCCATTACATTGTGCTGTTTCCCCAATAGGATATATGGGTCAGAGAAGCCAGGAGTAAAAACAGAAGTGGCCCTGTTCACCAATACTCCTCGTGACTCACTTGGCAAATGCATCCTTCCCATCTCTGCAATGTTAGGCTCTGATTGGGTCTCAATGTTTGTGCTTCCCCAAAATTCTTATGTTCAGATCCTAATGCCCAGTATGATGGTAGAGCCTTTGGAATGTGGTTAGGTCATGAGGGAGCTCTCATAAATGAGATTGATGCCCTTAGGAAAGGAACTTCAGAGAGCTCCCTTGCCTATCTTCTGCCATGTGATGATACAATAAGAACTCTGCCATCTGGAAGACAGCTCTGACCCAACCATGCTGGCACCATAACCTTGGACTTCCAGCCTCTGCAACTGTAAGAAATACATTTTTATTGTTTGTAAGCTATCAAGTCTATGGTATTTTATTAGAGTAGTCCAAATGGAGCATGGCTCTGTGTGTCTAGAGATTGTCTTTCTCAATGGGGGATGGGTATGCTTTCACTAGGGTACAGATAAGAGTCACATTACATTTAACATTACTGCTGGCACCTGGTCTCTTTGGAATCTTCGTGCCAGTAGACCAGTAGGCACAAAATGGGTTTACATATCAGGAAGGATAATTGACCTTAGTCATTATAAGGATATAGAGTTGCTACTACAAAATTTTGACATAGAAGAATATGTTGTCACGTAAGTGATCCACTGTAGCATCTCTTACTATTCCTATGTCTATTTGTAAGTATCAATGGACAAGTACAGTAACCACAACCTGATAAAGTCTACACTGCTATGCAAATGGTAGTAGTCAGATCCACTTTGATGAGGATTAGACCAAGTTGGTGAGCCTGTGCATGGCCACTATCCCTGCAACAACATGCTATTCGTAATGCACTGGGGTATCTGGAGAAAGATTTCGCTGACATTGACAGAATGAGTCATCTTGCCCACCTGACTTGTGAGAGCCTCTTCCACTCTCAGCAGCCTCTGGTGGGCATTTACATGGGACACAAATATCTTCATACTCTGTCCATTCCAAAAAGTCCATTCATATAACTTTCCTTACCTTCACATTGTGATCAATATTCCAATAAGTTTCTTTCCAAGTTCCTAAGTATAAAGGCTTATTATCAACTGCTCTTGAGTGAATGTAAAACTACTTCTCAGGCCATTTCTCCTCCCATACAAAGCAAGCAACCATATGTATTACCCAAAGTTGAGCACACTGCTAGCAAGATTGATGCAGCAGCTATCTACATCTTCCTATTGTCAGTATACCATGCAGACCCATCCACAAACTGAGCCCACATCTTTTTCTCTTCTGTTAATGTATCATAGGATTGAAGGAGAGAGGAAAAGCAGTAGGAGCAGGCACCAATGGAGACAGAGGCACTGGCTCCGCTCGGGCAATTCATTGTGCCTTCTGGACCTAATTGGGTCTGGTTTCCCGGGGTTGGTAAACCACAGCTCTTGGGTGAAATCTAGCCTTTTGTTGTTCACATTCTTTGCAAGCTAAGAATGTTTTTTTAAATTTTTAACAGATTGGGGAAAAAACAAAATAAGAATAATATATCACGACACATAAAGTGATATGAGATACAAGTTTCAGTGTCAATAAATAAAGTTTTATTGAATACAGTCACACTTATTCATTTACATATTGCTTGTGGCCAGTCTTGAGCCACAGCAGCAGAGTTGAATAGTTGCAACAGAAACCATATGGCCCACAAAACCTAAAATACTTATTATCTGGCCTGTTACAGATAAAATTTACTGACCCTTGATATATAGTACTTCCATTTTATAATGGAATGCACTGTGTATATCCAATTTTATGGTTCAGTGAATCAGAAAGCACACGTTTGGCAGTTGGGGTAACTTATGGTCAAAAGTTCAATCTGTTCCAAGACCAGCAGCCAGTCAGGATCTTCTTTTTTAATGAATACTTGTTAGCTAAATAGAACATAGTCTCATTCCAAAACTCTAGGGTAGGCATGTCCAACCTGCAGCCCAGGACAGCTTTGAATGTGGCCCAACACAAATTCTTAAAACAGGACTTATTTTTTTTAACTTCTCTTTAGATCATCAGCTATCATTAGTGTTGTGTATGTTATGTGTGGCCCAAGACAATTCTTCTTCCAATGCAGCCCAGGGAAGTCAAAAGGCTGGACAGCACTGCTCTAGGGTGTCTGTTGTAATCCTCCCATTGGGACTCACCAGATGCTGTATAACATCTCTGTCTGCCATTGGCTTCACTTGGTCACAGAGTCCATGTGGTAAGACTGCCTAAACTGTTTCAGAGAGCTCTTTTCTTTTTTCAAGTCCCACTAAACACTGTCAGCTCATGAAGTTACTTAGTAAATGAGTTGGTACAGCATGCCTAATTTTGGTATATGTTCCCTCAAAACCCCAAAAAGGATCACAAAGCATAAGTAATAAAAGGCAGAACAGCTTCTCTCTCATTTCAGAATATGCTTCAGACCACTGGTATCCTATAAATTTCACTGATATTATAGGTCTAAGAAGTTTCAGAGTTTCTCACTCACCCTTTGGCAAGCATATGTCTTATCCCTTCCATAGGTGTTGATCTCTAATAAATATTTTGAACACCAATCTCCTTCTCAGCATGCACTTCCTGGAAGACTCAATTTGTTACCCCATGGAGCAAGACTATAATGACATACTATTTTCCCTGCTATATAAACCCAAGTTGTTTCCAATTTAACTTACTGAAGAAAGCAGAAGAGAAGGTATTTTCATAGAAAGTGTCAGTGGATCTGTTAATTTGCTCCAGTAAAGATACCATATCTAGAACCACAACTATGCAACTTATCATCATGTGACTGAGTTTACAACAATTTGCTGTCATTTTCCATAGACTATCTTGCTTTTGTTGCAGCTAACAGGTGAACTATATGATATGTAGTGAGAATCACAACCTCTGCATCTTTCAAGCCTGTTATGATGGCACTAATATCTGGAATTTTCTCAGGATGCAGTATCATTTTATGTTTACTATCTTAAGAGGTCAATTCCAGGGGCTTCCTCTATTCCTAAGATAAAAGCCCTCACTTAATGGGTCAGGGAATCAATGTGGGGCTCCTGCAATTTATTAAGTATATCTATTTCTGCTATATATTCTAAGACTAGGAGGAAAACCACAGGATGGGTCTACGGTCCCATTGGACACACCGTTAAACAAGTTTGAGCCAAAACAACATTTATCACTTAAATTCCATTAATTTTCATCTCACTGATGAACCATGGTTGCATTTAGATCAGGATCAGTTGATAAAATTCAAATTTCTCAGGCTCATCATGTCTGCCCAAATATTCCCATTTCTTGTTGGAAGGTCACATTTCTTCTCTACTATAAAATTTGAGTGCAAGTTTTGTTATCATGGCTACAGATCCCTCTGGGAAAGTCTCAGGAGAAGATTCATGATATATATCTATGGTCATATATCAGAGTTCTTCTCTTAAAAAAAACTGCATTTCTCTCAGACAATTCATTCTGAGTATATGAACTATCTTAGGTATAGAAAATTGGTAGTGCCTGTGAAGACCTACAATAGTGACTCATGGTGGATTTCTGACTAGCAGTGTTAGAATTTTCTGCCTAAATATGTCAAACACTATCGGTCTTTTTATTTCATTTCTAAAGACATAATTAGCCATTGTGGCAAATCTTTGCAATTCAAAACACTGAAAATATTCTAAATCTTAATCTGCCCCAGGATTTCCAGTCAAGAAGGAGGAGTAGGTAAATGCTGTGTTAACCTCCTGTCACAACCGCATCAAAATTACAATGAAACTACAGAACCACCACCATTGAGAATCACCTAAAGTCAAGCTGAACTGGAGTCCTACAACTAAGGACATACAGAAGAAGCCACCTCAGGGCTGGTAGAAGGAACAGAGACCCAGAACGTGCTGGTCCCACACCTACAAATTGGATAGGCATTTTAACTCTCTCTCCATGTTATATTGGAATCTAACTCTGGTTATGGGCTTAGAAGAAAAGAGAAAAATAGGCATTACATGCCACAGCCATTTGCTGTGCTAAAACCCTTGTCTTTCACTGCTCTCCATCCTCTGTTATCACCTGTTATAATTTTAAACTTATCAAGGTACCACAGGCTATTGATTACCCATATTCCATTTCTCCCCAGCAAAGCATTTATTCCTGTGCCCCTGAAATTTTATTTTGAGGGTTTGGTTTCTTGGGTCATTTATAGAATGAATTATGGCATTGGTCAAAGTCCAAATAGAAAACAGATGGTACACAAAAATTAGGATAATTCCAGGAGAGTGTAATAAGGGAATTATTCACAAAGGTGTGGGTAAGAAGGAGGAAAACTACAAGTGAAAGGAAACTACAAACTATTAGAAACTTTGGGCTCAAGGGAAGAGAGGAGAGAGTAGTTCCTGGGACCCAGGAAGAGGCATGTACAGGGAGTACTGATATTGAATCTTTTTTATTGGCTAATTAGAATATTTCTATTAAGTGATACTTTACTTCATCAACTACTTGGTTACTTTAAGATACAGATTGTCAAAATGAATAGACGTGGAGATCATCATGCTAAGTGAAATAAGCCAGACAGAAAAAACTATGACTTCACTCATATGTGGAATATAAAACTGAAAGCAACAAAGAAACAACAAACAAACAAACAACCCATGGACACAATCAATAGTATGTTTATTTGGGGACAAGTGGAGAGGGGATGGGAGAAGGGGGAGAGGGTGGAAGAGCAGGGAAGGGGAGCTAAATATATGGCACTGGAAAGAGAACTCACACTGTGTGGTGAACTTATTACACAACAAGTCGACAATGCACTGTAGAATTGTACTCCAGGAACCTATGTAATTCTTGTTAACCAACGTCACCCTAATAAGTCTAACAATAAAAAACATTTGTATAAAAACTAATCAGTATAATGCTTGATTTTTTTTCTCCTTATTTACCAATTTAAAACATGTTAAATTGGGGTGGGGAAGGTTCCCTGGTGGTATAGTGGCTAGGCCTCAATGTTCTCACTGCTGTGGCCTGGGTTCAATCCCTGCTCAGGGAACCAACCAAAAAAATGTTAAATTGGTTCTCTGGTATCTTCTAATGGTGGCCAATGAGTTTGTTCATTAATTTGATGTATGTTAATCCAATTCAGACACTGATACTCAAACTGGTCAGTGAGAAGCCACCAGATGGGCCTGAGTCCTTCTGACATCTCCCTATGAATCTTGGATTGCTTCCTTGCTTTCTGAAATCACAAGATGTTCCAGCCTCACTATGTAAAATCCTTGCTGCAGATCCGTGATCACTTACTTCTTCAAGGAGATATGGTTCCTTCTCATGATTAATAGTGTGTTGAGAACACAATCTGAGCTAAGGATGCTGACTGCTACTGTGATTGTCATAGTTTCTCAGTCTTTTCAGAGGACAGAATTAGAAAATAGGCATTTTTAAGTTCATATGGATACTTCCAATCAAAATCAGGACTATAGAGTTTTTATTTAACTTCTTTGATTTTATTTCTCTCAGTCTTATTTTCTTTCTCTCATTCCAAAAATCCAAGTAGTTAAATTAAGTCAGCATATTTCATTTTTCCCATGATATGCATCGACATAATAGTGACAGTAACATCAACATCTCATGAGTAAATTTAAAAGATACCTTGAGGACTTCTAGAAATAATTTTAAGGAAGTTTCTTTACAAAGCTAAATATCCTGTCTCAGCAGGTGAGGGAAATAACATGATTTAGTCACTGTCCGACTGATGTGCCATAATTTGTACCCAAAATGCAGTGAGCCCCAGAATAGGCTTTAATCAAACCTTGTATCTATGGAAAAATGCGAGTTCTAAGCAAGCAATTTTAAGTATTTTTAAGAGTAAAACAAATTTAATTGAGGGCATACTGTTATTTTTATTTTCCTAATATATACTGATAAAATAAATTGGCTATGTTTGTCTGTCATTTGCTGCTTTCAATCTTATATCCCAAATATAACAGACAACAGTATGGTGGTTCCCAGAGGGAAAGGGGGATGGGGAAAGGTGGAAAACGGTAAAGGGAGTCAAATATATGGTGACAGAAGGAGATTTGACTTCGGGTGGTGAACACACAATGTAATACACACATGGTGTTATTATAGAATTATACACTTAAAATATATAATTTTATTAACCAATGTCACCCCAATAAATTTAATAAAATTTAAATAAATAAATCAGCTATGTAATGTTTACTTCAAAAATATTAACATTGGTGTGATAGACCCTTTGTGTTCTTAGGTGTATAATTCTAAATCCAAAGTTAAATTATTGGTGGAATGAACAATAGCATTTTACTAGGTGACTCAGACCCAGGGTGAGAACTAATGTGTTCCTTTAGACTTACCCTAAACTTCAGTGGTGACTATGATGTCAAAGTGGAAAATCACCAAGACAAAAGGCAAGAACACTGCCTAAGCTGTCCCCATCCAACAGGGTATTTACAAAAGACAGGGCTCCCCTCCAGTGAGGGATATTGTGTCTACAATGAACAGTGAGGGGGTCATTTTGGAATTTATTCTTTCTTATATCTCAGGATTTAGAAGAATTTTTCTATCACCTTCCAAAGCTGATATTTGCTAAGTGTAACCAACAAATTTCTATTCCTGTCATTTAAGCAACTGGCTCGTTCCATTTTATTCAATAGTTTTTGCTATAGGACTGAGGTTCAGAAGTAATTTACAAAGGACATTTGTAAAGGAAAACATTCCCAGCCATGTGACTTAAAGGTTACCTTGAAAATATTTGTCTTTAGTTGTTCTCTTAAAAGGCCATGTTTCCTTAACTTTATATCATGCTGCTTCCCCCCACTCACTAAATTTGGTCTGAGTCTGTATTAAGGGCTACATTATTATCTGCTGACTTCCAGAGAAACTGCTAGCACCAAGAAAGAATGCATTTAGCTGCTTTTAGCCATGATCAACGGTTTGCTCATAAGAGCCTAAAAGGATCAGAAGGAGGTGGAGGAAGGATACAGAAAACCTCTAATAGATCACCACATGACTTTCGAGCTTGTTTAGAGAGAGAGCGCCAGTAATAGTGATTGACAGGTAATGTTCATAATTGATGTTGCTGTAGTTCTAGATGGAATATAATAGTATGTATATTTAATGTACAATATCTTTATAAAATTTATATCACATCTTACTCTAATGTCCTTATAAACTGCTGCAAAGGAATAGAAGGAAAGGACATTTGTGCTCTCTTTAATCTCTGTCTGGGGCATTAAATCTCTACCCATTTGTCTCTGTATTGGTTTGGGAGTAGCCCCCAAACCAACAAGTGGTATTAAATAAATAGGTATTAGCTAGAGACATGTAACTTCCATATACAAATCTAACTTATGATTGTTTTGGGATAACATGCTTTTCTGGGGGTAATAATAATAATGGCTACCATTCATATAGTGGGTATTACCTTATTTAATCTCTACGGCAGATACTCTCATGTTTTGCAGTTGAGGAAACTGTGGCCTGGGGAGATTAAGTAATCTGCTGAAGTCATCAGCTAGTGAAATTAGTACAAAGATTCAAGGACAGGTGTATCTGGCCACAAAGTCAAAATACATATGTGAAGAATATTCTTTATAGGCTGACCAGATGTCTTGTTTAAACAGGGCAGAAAATAACAGTACTATCCCATTTTAAAGGGTACATATTGTTGACCTACTGACAGCTTGCATTTAGCCCAGTGAGACTAGGCTAACCATACATGCCCTTTGAAATGGGATATCTAGTCAACCTAATTCTTTATTGTCATCATCATCATGAACATTAATGTTCACTATCAGCTTGAATCTGTCTTCAATTATCTCATAGATTATAAGCATCTAGAGGACAGATTTATAGCCCAAGTATCACATCGAGGAATGCTCTGGACAACTGATAAGGGATTATGTAGATAAGGAGACAAAATCCCTTCATTATAGGACTTGGATCCTAAGAAGAATACTTGTTCCTAGAGGTGAACATGTCTCAAGTGAAAATAATGGTGTACATTCTGAGAAGGACAGTACCACAATAAAAAGACTCCAGTGACAAAAAAGCAATATTCTATTTTCAACACGATAACTTTCAGAGGCTGTTGGTGGGTAGAGGAAAACATGTGCAGACCTCGTTAGGAGTTGGGTTTGGTTCAGAGGAAGCTAGGGGTAACATGATTAGGTGGAAGGAGCTCATGGATTAACCCCAACTTCTTCACTTACTGAATGACTCGTCTAGGATGATGGGCTTAACCTCTCTGCCCTTGGTTTATCTCATACATTAAGAGGGATTAATAACACATATTTCATAAGATTAATAATGATCTTATTAATCATAAGATTATGAAATATGTGTTCATTATCTCTTTTAATGTATGAGAAATGAGAACCAAAGGGAAAACTTCTTTAAATTTCCTTGCTCAGAGTCTAAAAATATAGATGTTCAACAAATTTTGGCAGTTAATTTTTATTCTTTTAAAGTCCAATTCAAGGAAGATTTGCAAGCTTTCTATGACACAATATGCAGCAACTGCAAAACAGATTGCAAAAGTGATTAAGAAGCAATCCTCCAAAAGCTAGAATGAGGTCAGATGTGTAAATAGCTACCTGCAATGTGATACTAAAACTGCTATCTTAACAGAATGGGCAAAGTGGGAATACAAAGAAAGAAACAGTTAATTCTTTCTTTGGGATGTCAGAGATCTTTTGCAGAAATTGTAGAATTTCAACTTATATTTGAGGATAAGGAAAGAAATTATATGAATTTGTAGTTTAGTGCAGGTAAGGTTACATAATATTGATCTGTATGACATATATCCTTTATTCATTCAAACATTTAAGTTAAAGCCTACTATATGCCAGGCACTGTTAAAAATATACTAGGGTGGGAGTTTCCTGGTGATGTAGTGGCTAGGCTCTGGTGCTCTCAATGCTGCAGCCTGGGTTCGACTCCCAGCCAGGGAAGTACCCTTCCCCCCAACCCCCCCCCCAAAAAAAAAATATATATATACACATACACATATACAGTGTAGTGATTGATACAGGGGGATTAGTTTGTATTTTTATTCTGAATTTTCCTATCATTTATTTTTTTGAAAAGTATCAATGATACTTTATAATATTTGGGCATATTTGTAAAAATGGTCACTGTGGCCATAACTCAGATCAATAATAAAATACAGTAAAAATTCTACCAACATTGCCATTCTTTCACAATAATTTATGTCACAAAGAAAAAAATTTACTTTGTGAATTTCCATTGTTTTTGTTTCTTTTATTTCTCCCTCCATAAAGTTAAGGTTTCAGATCAGGTAACTTGTGAGCTTCAATTGCATGTACTACTAGATCAGGCATGTCAACCTGTGGTCCAGGATGGCTTTGAATGCAGCCCAACACAAATTCGTAAAACATTGTGAGATGTTTTTGCAACTTTTTTTTTTAAGCTCATCAGCTATCCTTAATGTTAGTGTATTTTATGTGTGGCCCAAGACACTTCTTCTAATCTGGTGCAGGGAAGCCAAAAGGTTGGATACAGCTGCACTAGATATTCAAACATGTACAAGATACGTCTGCCTTTAAAGAGATTAAATTTAGTGAGAATATGAAATAATCTGCATAGATTATGGTAAAATTCCATCCCAAGATTTATCTTCTATAAAAACTTAAGGGGGAAATAATAGAAAGTATAGTAGAATTTATTATACTGTTCTTCTTAGGGTACCTGCAGAATATTTCTATCCTAATTTTCAGAAGCACACAAGAAAACCAAATTAAGTGCTAGATTCATTGCCTGCTTTGGGTATCTTGACATGTGAGTTTGTAAACTTAAGTCCCTTTTCCTTGAAACTGCTGAGCAGAGGCGTCTTGTATTTCTAAGAAATTTTACACCAGAGACAAAGGAGATTAAGGTAATAAACCAATTGGAATGGCTTACGTAAGCCTGGCACTCTTCGACAACCAGACAACTTTCCTGATTTTCAGAGAAGAGGCATTGACAGCCTTTGTTCTTAATCACCTTTTCAAGGATGTTTGTATAGTGACCAGCCTTAGAACGTAGAGATAATGTCTCCCTGTTGAGTAGAGGGCAGTTTTAGTAGGGCAGGTATAATAAAAATACCATCTCCCTCTGGGAAATAGGTAAATCAGGTTTGCTTGCTAAAGATTTGGTTCTCTAATCTCAGGGTTTCTTAGCTGTAACACAAACCCACTATGTGTGCAACACCCACCTGGGCCACACTGATTCCATCCATGGTACTTGGAGGACAAGGAGAACTGATGTGAAAATCGAGTTCATGCTTCTTGATGGGCTAAGAGTAATAAATCCTTTGTTTCTGATCCAGAAGTCACCTGTCTGTTGCCACCAGCCATGAAACTAATTTGTAAGTTAGTAAGTAGGTAAAATCTTAGACCTTCACTTGAGAGTGCTGTGAAGAAATTTACTCTTTAATAAGGAATTTAAGGAAAGCCCACAGGTAACCATAATATGTTATACTTGTGGTAGTAGTTACCCAAAATACTATAGAGAAGGACAAAATTCATTCTGATCAAGAGGCAATTTCACATAGGAAATTAAGGGAAGGAACCTGAATGGGAAAAAATTATAAAAAATTATAATTCTATTTTAGTTTTCTGACCACTCTTTCTCAGTATTTTCTACTAGGTCCTCTTGGTTGGAATCTCCCAAGATTCTGTCATTGTCCACTTCTCTTTGAAATCTATGTCCTTTCTTAGGAAATGGTATCCATCCACATGACTTTAGCTACCACATATGCACATTTGTCCCTAATACTTGTCCAAGCTCCAGGTCCCATTTCTAATTGTCTACTTCATTTCTGGGTGTTCTACAGGTGACTCAAATTTTGCATGTCCAAAATTGAACCTGTTCTCTCTCTTCTGGTGACATACTCACTAGTCTCATCCCCCCACCCCCCAACTGTTAAAGGAATCACCATTCCTAGGGCCTCAAACAAACTATCCATAAGGAATCCTTATTACTAGGCAGGCATGTCACCAGAGCAAAGAAAGGCAGTTTAACAGTATTGGCCTGATATAAACTATGCTGCTAGAATCTGTTAAGTGTTCCTATGGTCAATGAAGACTCACTTTGACCTGGGAGCTTCTTGTTTCTTCATAGTGACTTTGCTGCACCTCCACTCTAATCAGTTGACTGGATAGCTCAAATCATATTCTTATTTCAAAGTTCTTGTTGGCTCCTTAGGAATTGTCCCTGGGCACTAACTATATGCTTACACAAACTGTATTCTACAGTCAGATCTGCATGGTGTCCAGAAGATTCATTATCATTTTTGGAGAGTTCCTTCACCCTATGAAGTGAATTAATAAAAAGTTCTGAGGATTTACCTCCTTAAATCTATCCACCCCTTTAATTCACCCTCTGTAAATACACTGTCCTCATTCAACCCTCAATTACCTATCGCCAGCTTCTTCTACTGTCTGCTACTTGTCCTTGATCTCTTCAGTCTTAACCTCTTCAAATCTATCTTGTGTACTCTTTCCAAAACATTCTTTTCAAAATTCAATCATGACTAACCAATTCCCCACTTAAGACCCTGGTAGCTCCCATCACTAACACCAAAGGCATTTATTATAAGTCCTTGAAGACAAAATTTAGTTGCCTTCATAGAACAGACAAATCTCTCCATAATCTGAACCCTAAGTATCTAACCCTCCAGCTTCATCTCAGCTACTTCACATTTCAAGGTATAACAAAGTCAAATTGATTATAGTTCTCTCATACAATATGTTGCCTCTTGCCTCCATGCTGTTTCTTATACTGTTCCTTTCCGCTAGTGTTCATTTCTTAGTCCTCTTTCCATGTTCTGTCTTGACTTGGCAAATACGTTCTATGGCATGCTTGTCTACTTGGTCATTTCCTCAAAGAAATCTAAGAAACCTATAATGTTCTCATTCAATTCCTTGCCACGAGGCTCTCCTTGTACTCTCAAAATACTACTACATATCTCTAACCCTTAATACACAGGATTGTAATTACATTTATTTACTGTGTTTCTGGCTCTCACACTAGATTAAGACATTTGAAAGCAAGAACTCATCTTCCCATTCCTATTGGCTTTAATGGTGCCTAACACATAGTATTCAATAAATATTTATTGAATGAGTGGATAGATAGATGGATGGATGGATGAACAAAGAGTGGGAGATGAGCTATGAACATTTATTTAGCAATTAATCAGGGTACATTTAAATTTTAATTGAATGGAAAAATAGAATATAGTATGATGTTCTTTTGAAAGGGCATTAGTTTCTAAGATAAAAATATAAACAATAGGACACATTTAGTTGCTGTTCCAATAATTGTTAGAAATATTTTATTTTTCTCCTGCTAAACTCGTGGTTACACATGTAATAAATAGTAAATATTTTCAAATTTGTATTTTTAGAATCTTTTATAACACTAGAGTATATAAACAGCAAAATTTATATTAATGTTACATATTTTTTCTCCTTTTTAGTCAATTTATTCCCATTATATCATTTCAAAAAAAAATGTAACCAATGACATGAGTTCTTGGAAAAGAATAGTGGTACTAAGTTCAGGTGCAACTCATGATAAGGAAAGAGAAAGAAGCTACAGAGAATAGATGATATTTAAGGAAAAAATGCTTGAAAATAATAGATAAAGCTTAAAGTTGTTGCTACAAATGTAGTAGTGAAATAAATAAAGCATTTAATCATCTGCAATACAGAAATAATGCAAGATAAATGTATTTCAAAATAGAATTTGGATGGGAGTTTTGAAAGGAAAACTAGAACTGTTTTCACAAGTAGAGTTAGAGCCTCTGATGAGACTTATAGAGACTTTGCATAATCCTTCTTAATGGTATTATCTTCCACTACTTAGCTTGAATTAGAGCAAAGTAGAACTTCATGGTTTTCCCAGCCTCCCAGGATTCCCCAGTGCCTATATAATGTAATGTGGTATTGAGGATAGATCAACTTAAGCTACATATCTATATATTCCTATAGATTTAATGATGAGAATTTTTAAAAGTGAAAAAAAAATTTTTATGTGTCATAAAGTTAAGAAAAAAGGAAAAATTACAAGCTTGGGATTTGTACTGGGAAGATACAAATATAGATTTAGAACAGAAGCATAAAAAAACATTATTTCCATAGCTGTATATGTAAATATTCCCCACTATTCTTTCTTAACATTCAATGGCCTCTTGCTATACTCCAGTATTTTGTCTGGTGATTTTCTTATTAAATTAGGCATCCTCAAATATCTCCAATTAAAATTTTTCTTTCTACTTACAGGTGTTGTTACTAAATTTAGGAAAAACGTTTTATCCAGGTTCATGCATCTATTACCTATTCTTGCCCATTCATAGAATCACATGGACAAACTGCTAACTACACTCAATTTTTGTTACTTAATACTTGTTCACATATTTTCAAAACCTTTTGTATAATTATTTAAAAAGAAAAGATAATGTAAAATCTTTAGTTTCCAAGAAGTGGAAGTGAAAAATCATACATTTCTGTCAAGTTAATTGGCAGTATGTATCAAAAGCTTTAAAAATGTTTGTATTTTATAATAAAGCAATTCTCTTTATAGGAATTTATATCAAGGAGGAAAATCATGCATATGTCAAGGAATTTATCTACAAAAATAGTCATAAAGGCATTATTGATGGAAAAATATACATAATCAAAATGCCAAAGCATAGAATTGGATAAATTATGGTATGTTCACATAATGGAATACTATGTAGTCATTTACAAAATCACATTTTGATTATAGTTGACATTTAATATTATTTTATAATTTCAGGATGGAAGGTACAGTATAGGGAACACAGCCAATGGTACTGTAATAGCTGTGTGAGGTATTAAATGGGTAGTAGACTTGTTGGGGTTATCACTTTGTGAGGTGTAAATGTCTAATCACTATGTTGTTTTGTACACCTGAAACTAATAATAAAAAACACTTAAATCACATTTTGGAATACATATCAACATGGGAAAATGTTCATAATAAATTCTTAAATAAGAAAGGTAGACTACAAAGTATATTGTAGTCTATATTGATCCAAATTAAATAGATACACACACAAACATGTACACTAAAGAAGGAAGAATATACCAAATATCAAGAGTGATGATACACAGTTCACTCAGGATGATGGGATTATAGGACATAATTTCCCCCTCATTGGATTTTTCCATATTTTAAAACAGACGCCACTTAGGGGAAATTTAAAATATATGTCTGAGGTGGGGAAGGCATAAACTTTTTAAGAAGTGGATTTGAGAGTGAATAGAAAATGGACTAGAGAAGTTAAGTATGATCTTGAGCAATTTTAAGCAAGTTAACACTCTCTAGCCTTCCTAGACCAGGAACCTGAATGACTAGAGTGGTCAAGAAGGAAAAATACTAACAGTTCGGACCGGGGTAGTCAGTCAGGTGTCCAGGAGAGGTGCCCAGAAGAAAAACAGTCTTCCTGTCTTTCTCTTTTCAATGCTTACCACAAAGAAGAGCAGGAACATAATGTGATAGCCTTTCTTTAGAGGATTTGTCAGCAGGGAGTTGAAATCTCATTATCTTTCTAGGGAGAGACTTAAACATGGAAGCTATCTATAACTGTCTTTGACACTTAAACTCCTTTGAAGCTTCTCATCAGAAAGCCAACAATAAACTTGATTATATCCTGCAAAGATTTTTGGCACTAATAAATATTTAATAATATTAGTTATTATCTTGGCACTAATATAAACAAAATGAAAGATTTTCTACCTCTACTGCTACTTTAAATAGATCCATTTATGTTTTAAAAAATTTAAATTATGGGATGAATCATAGACTCGTCTAGGTAGAAAGAACCTTAGCTTATTTTCTACTTCCTAAATTGATATAACCAAGTAAGTTATTTCTTTAACCAATATTTTAAATGTGTCATTAAAACAATTTATAAGTTTATGCACAACAAATAATCAGTGACGAGTTAGTAATGGTGCTTTATTTTAGTAAAGAATTTCTTGAAACTGCATCATTGTGTCGCTAACCTATACTCAGTTAACCACTTCTTTGGAGGAACTTGCACATAATTTATGAAACCATCCCAACCCAGGACCATTATTCATTACCAGCAACTTCTCGAACTGAGGTCATGTGCTTCGTTAGGAGCACAAACACAATTTACAAAGAACTAACTTCTTTATAAACCCAGACCTATAACCTATAAAGTTATACATTTATACATATATACATAATGATGATGATTTTGTTAAGTTCAATAGTTAAATTATCATTTGCCTTTTTATTTGTGATTGTTCTAGAATTTTAGATGCTCCTTCAACTCCAGCCATAATGTTTCCCCTTTTATTAAATTATAAACACTTACTGCACAAAAGGAACTATTAATTGAAATAGTGGTTTTAACACTGTAAGTTATATTATAGACTGTGAAATAAAATTAATGGGTCATGACTAACATTAAAAAATTTATACAAAGGAATAGATTAAAAGATGAGGGTGGACTACACATCAGAAACACACAAAAATATTACTTTGTAAAACTTTTGTTTCAGTTATTGATATGTGTGTGTACTGAGTTGCAATATATGAGTATGTATTTTTAAATGGGGATATGTAGTGTGTTGTTTTGCAAAACTAATGTGCCCCACAAAATCCTATCTCCAACTTGGGATATTTTTCCTTAGTATTTCTATATTGTGATTTGTGTATTATCCAATCTATGTAAGGCACATCCTATATCAAAAGCAAGAAAGGGAGAGACACCAAAGTAAATTTCTGCATATGTTTTAAAATCCTTCCTCAAAGTACCCATACAGTATATGCTTCTTAATGGTACTTCACTTACCTATTCTTTCTGTCTCTCCACAGAGCAAGAGATAGGGAGATGACAAAGATGGAGACAGAGACAGAGAGCGTTTTCTATGTGCTTGGTGCTGGGGATGTAAAGATAATAAAACAAGACCTTCTGAGGGTAAAGTCCTAGTGGAGGAGACTAGAAATAAGGGAACAAAAAATAAACTAGCAATACAATAGTAGTTTTAGTAAGTGTAACCTATAGTCCAGTGGTATATGTCCTGTTTAGTGACAAAAGTACAGATCTTGATGTCAATGGAATACACATTTTCAGATGAATGAAAAGAATTGGGAGCCAATCTAATAGTAAACATTGTTATATGGGATTAGAACCTTAAAAATCTTTAAAATTTCTAGGCTTGTTAAACATTAATTGTTTATAATCAGGAAATACTGTGACCTACAAAACATTATAATAGAATGAGAGGATGATTCAGCCCCTTGGTTACTTAATTCAATAAACATTAATCGAGCATTTGTGCAAAGTATGGTAACAGAAGCCAGAGAAACAAAGGTGAACAAAATATACTTTTGGTGGTCACAGTCAATTGCAGTCTAGTATGGAAAGCTAACATAAGAACAGATAATAAATCATAGTGCAATTAGCACAATTAAAAGAGGGATGGGATGTCAGGAGTAATGGTGACACAGGGAAAGGAGTGTTCAGCTCCTTGGAGGATACACAGCGCTTCAAAGAATGCAAGTAGTGGGGGCTACAATAGGAGATTCACAGGAAGAGAAAGACATAAAGACGCTCCCAGCTGAGAAAGCCACCTGTTGAAGGGTATGCATGAGCACAGCAAGTTGAGGCACCTACAAGAAGTTACTACTACTAGATTCTAGGGTATAGGATCAAAATGAAGCTGGGGAGGCAGACTCAGACACATAAGGAAAGAACCTTCTACGCAGAAGGTTTTGCACTTCATTCCATACACAATGAAGATACAGATACTACACAAGGTTTTAACCAGGGAGTGACTTTTAAGTTTACACTGGCAACAGCATGGAAATTACTTGAAAGGAAAAAGTTTAGAGACCTAGAAAACAACTGGGACTGTGTACTTCAATTATCACACTTGACCACTAGCACATTATGTGACCCAGGACACTCTGATATGAGAAAAATCAACATGTAATATTTTTATCTTGCAAAGCTGATAATGCAAGAATTAACAAGTTCTGTATGTATAAACAGTAGTTTCATACTTAGGAAGCTGTGAAATGTCCCTCGTGTGAGTCCTATAGTATCATAAGACTGATTCACCCTTGATATTATCAACATCATTAGATCAGCGTATGAAAAGCCATCTGGGTCACTGCCTGGGTTTGCTGGGTAGCAGGGCTGGATTACTGTGGAATAAATTAACCTTCCACACGTTCGAGGTTTAGGGAATGAGTTCTCACATTTAGGAACAGACACCTGGATTTCCCACCAGAGGAATGTTCCTCTACTGTTTGCCTGATAGAACTATTCTTCCAAAATCTAATGATTACCTCACACCATTTGTCTCTTCATCTTTTCACGAAATTTTGCCCCTTCAAAGCCAATACTTCTTTTAATAATAATAGCAAATTCTTCCAAAGTACTTTCTGTGTACCAGGAGGCACTATTCCAAGTGCTCAACATACGAGTATATCAAATGATTAAATTCTCTTATCAACCCCATGAGATACGAACTATTACTATTGTCTTAGTTCAGGTTGCTGTAACAGAATACCATAGAGTGGGTGGCTTTAAGCAACACATATTTATTTTTCACAGTTCGAGAGGCTGGGAGGTCGAAGATCAAAGCAGATTCCTTATCTGGTCAGAGCCCACTTCCTAGTTCATGGACCTAATACTTCCCAAAGACCCCACCTTCAAATGCTATTACATTAGGGACTAGATTTCAACATAAGAATGGGCAGGGGGGGGGTGTGGGGGGAGGGGGGACACAAACGTTTAGTCTCTAGCAATTATCTTCATTGTTCAGAGGAGGAAACAGCCAGTTGCCCAAAATTCAAAATTGAAGCAGAGCTACTAATCAAAACCAAGCCATGGGCTGTAGAGTAGATATTTTTAATCATCATAATATGCTGCCAGTCACAAATCTCAATTTAAAAAGGTACCCAGTAAGAACAAGGAACCAGTACATAGAATTTCCCTTTAAACTTTTCTTGAATGTTCCTTTTTCATAAACTGCAAAATCCTACGAGTTTTGCCCTGGCATCCAGTTGATAAGCGTTCATATACATTTTATGTATTGGTCAAACAATCTTAAGAAACACACCTCCTCATACCAGGTTTGGAAGTATAATTCAGCCAAACTAAAAAATTACCCTTCTCCAATGATATTTTTTTTTTTACAGTTTAACCAAATTCTCAGAATTAAGCTCTTTCTGTAAGAATTGTACCACAACTTGAGACTTCTATTAGAATTTGTAGCTCATTAACAATTTCTTCCCTTTAATACTCAAGGCTGAAATGAAATGATCTTCCTGCAAGGTCAGCGATAAGAGCAAATTTAATGTAAGTCCTTTATTGATTACAAAAAGAAGTTGGTTACATCAATCTTTTCATTTTATATTGTCTTTAGGTCATAAGTCACCAACCCTTTCGTTAGAGGGAACTACTTCTATTCCCTGATGCTTTTAAATATATAAATAGTAGCAGAAAATTATTTTTTAAAAATCAATCTACCGTATTAGGTTTTAAAATCTACTTACTGATAGAAGGACCCTTGACCCTGCCCATTCTTAAATGTTTCCTATATTGTTTTTGGAGTCTGAGCTTTATTT
The DNA here is from genome assembly GCA_004026885.1 of Lyroderma lyra. Classification (NCBI taxonomy): domain Eukaryota; kingdom Metazoa; phylum Chordata; class Mammalia; order Chiroptera; family Megadermatidae; genus Lyroderma; species Lyroderma lyra. The sequence continues at coordinate 650,908 of PVJL010000049.1, forward strand.
ACAGAAACAATTAATTATTTGATAGAAAAAAATTAGCTGGCATTTAGCTCCTTATGGTTTCTAAAAATTCTTCTTTAGGTAGCAAATCTCAGAATTATGGGCCTATGATTCCCAGTAAAATACAGGGTACAAATAGGGCCCCTTCACTGCTTTTTAGAATGTAAAACGAGTCTGCACAGCCCAATTACACACACACACACACACACACACACACACACGCTAAAGTCCACAAACATGTCATAGTATAATTTGTGAAATATATTTTAAATCACTCAGATTTCTTCTTTACTTCCGCCAGACCCTGTGTATACTAAAATGTTTCACAATTTTTTTCAAGACTTTTTAAAAAAATTAATGTGAATGACGCAGAGGTCAAAACTTTCAGCAAAAGAATTTTGTGAAGATTACCTTCAATGCTTCAAAGTTGCAAGGACAAGAAAGGTGAGTGTAGAATTGCTAATGGGGTTGGCCTAGACCTAAGTCCTCCCACTGAAAGGTAGCAGGATACGTTCAAGTCCCTTACGTGGCGGTGCAGGGAGCAGGTGCTTCTTCTGCCTTATCATGTACTGGACACTGAATACATGTTGAAAAATAGGAGTTGATATGCAACCATTTCACCTGGCAACCAGTCACTACTAGTAGTGTAAAATAATGTTTTTTAAAAAAAATAGCACACAAAAGTAAGCCTTCGCCTGAAGAAGTGGGGATCTCGCAGCCACCTCTACATTCTGAGCTTTGCAGTGAACAGATCATGGTCATTATTGAAGAAACAGAAAACTATTTATTATGCAAATCAAACCGTGGATTTGAATCCCAGCATGGCCATCTACAAGTTGTATAAGCTTGCCAGACTACCTATTGTCTTGGGTACCTGTATGTATTATAGAAGACGAGAATTTTCCCAATCTTTAAGACTGGGAGAGAACTGAGAGAAGCATGTACAAACTGCTAGCCCCAGTAGGCTCCCAGTAACCTAGTTTTTTGCCCCTTTCCTCGGCGTGCCTATGGCGACTGATGGCCTCACCCCGCGCGGTCTCCAACAGAACGGTCACCATCATTTATCACCTTTCCCCTTGTAGCAACTTTGACTTTTTTCACTCTGCCTAGCAGCCCAAGTCTAGACTGGTAGGGTTAACTAACTTCCAGCTCCGTTTGTGGAGTTGTAGGGTTGGGGAGAAACGCCAAGGAGTGCCCACGCCTGCCTTTCCAGGCTCTCAAGAGGTCACCACCAAAAGGTGTCTTTTGTGCCCGGGATGCCTGACCCCAAGACTAAGACAGATTCCTGAGCTCGCCCCGCTCCTCTGGGCTCGGGGAAGGGCCCTGGCAGGGCAGGAGTCCGGGCGCGCGGTGGACCCGGGGAAGCTGCAGGGCGCCCGAGCGGTCGGACGGGGGAGCGAGAGCTAAAGCTTACGGAGCGCGCCGGGCACTAGCGCCGGGGCCGCGGCCGGGAAGCCGACGCCGCGCCGAGCCTGCCCGACCGCGGGAGGCGGAGGCCGAGCGGGAGGCGGAGCAGGCGGCGCCAGGGAGGCGGGGGCGGAGGCGGTGTCTCCTGGAGCTGCGCAGGCGTTGCTCGCACCTTGTTGATTAGTCAGTGCTGGGAGCGCTGCTATGGCGTTTCTCAGACCCGCGGCTCCTCCTCACACACTCGAGGCGGAGGGAAGGAGGGGTAAGAGGAGGAGGAGGCGAGCCGGCGGCCGCCGCAGCTGCAGACCCGGGGCCAGAGGAGGAGGCGGAGCGGGAGCCACCGCAAGCAGCCTGGCTGCCGCCGCCCGCCGCCGCGGGGCTGCTGCGAGTCCTCTCGGGGCTTGAGGGCACGCGGGGCGCCGCAGCCATGCCCCGCAGCAGCAGCTGAGCCCGACACGGGCGCCCTCCCTCCCGGCCGCCTCAGCTGCCGCGCTCCCGGGCTGCCTGTGGCGGGAGTGCCCGGCGCCTCCCGCGCGCCCCAGACCACGAACGCGAGCAGCGGCGGCCGCCGAAGCGCGGGTGGTGCCGGCGGCGGCGGCGGGAGCGCGGGGCAGGAGGAGGCGGGGAAGATGGACCCGGTGCCCTCGCTGGGCTGCAGCCTCAAGGATGTGAAGTGGAGCTCGGTGGCCGTTCCGCTCGACCTGCTGGTCAGCACTTACCGGCTGCCCCAGATCGCGCGGCTGGACAGCGGTGAGTCCCGGGCGGGCTGCTGGCGCAGGGCTGACGGGCGCGGACCGCAGTCTCGGCCCGGGTGCCGGGAGGGTGGGACCGTGTGGGGAGTGGGCTGTCCGCCCCCCAGCGCTGGAGTTGGCCCGAGCGGCTGCCGCAGCCCTGGCACGGCTCTCTCAACTCCCCGCCGAGCAGCAGCTAGAGATGTGGAAATCAGAGCCCTTGCAGTATAATTAAAAAGGACGCCTTAAAAACCAACATGGGGGGGGGGGGGAACCTCTGCAGATCGCAATCTTGGAGGCGAGCTGTCCCTCCCACCCGCCTGCAAGAATTACTCAACCTGGGAAGCCCTGAAGAGTTATCTTAGGCAACTTTCTTACAAAATAATTGTGCTTTGGGTGGCATCTGTATTTTGGATGCTCTCCTTCCCCTCCCCCCACAAGAAGCAGCAGATTTAAGAGGAAAATCTCCTGGGTGACCAATTGAAAGGGATCACATTTCTCAGAGACCTTTTATTGCAGCTTGTCTGTTTTGTTTAACAGAACTGTACGTAATTTAGGGCTGTGTGTAGAAAATGTTTTCAGCAGAAGTGATGATATGGTTAAGGTTAATTATTAGCTTAGCGCATTTCCAACCTGGAAAAAATTTTAAGTCATCATCAAAACCTATATTGACTTGGAACCTGAGCTCAAAACTAAGGAACACTTGTAGGTGCTTCCTGAAACTGACCACCCGAAACTAACCAAACATCCCCCAGCTGTTTTGTTCTGCATTGTGACATCTGCAAACAAGTAGATAGATGTGCCTACTGTCAAGCAAACAGACACTTTTTGATTTGAGAGTTGTGACATGTAAGGTAGCAATATAGGTGCATTTTGTCTTCTCTTGTGTTTTCACAATCACTCAGTTGATTTTGACTTCGTATGATTTCAGACTACTTGCAGAAAGAGGCTTGCTCTGCTGTGGGGTGACTGGCAGCACCTGGGCCCAGGCTGGCAGGCGGACAGATAGAAGAGATGTAATCACACAGGCCAAGTCAGAAGAGCACTGAGCAGAAAGATGTCATTTCAAGTCACAAGGACTTGGGTTACTCCTTTTCTGGAGTACAAAAGTGTGTAACATGAGATGTTTAAATGTCCAAAGGCATTTTTATTCTGTTTCTTATCTGTAGACTAGATTAGACCTTTGAAATACTGATGTGAACAATAAATGCAAGAAAGTTCATGAAAGCTGGAAAACAATCTTGGCCTGCTTGCTAGTCTTGTTTGGTTGGTGGTGGTAGTTGTGGGCATTGGGAATAAACTAGGAGTTTTAAAACTAGTAATGAAGTGTGGATGAATCCAGGAAAGGACAGGTGGTGTTTTGAGGCATTTCTGCTTAAGAGTGAGGGTGAGAAAGTATTTTGTGCTTTAAATATGTATCTGCAGATCTGAATCTCTTTTTGTGTGTATACAGTATTTTATTTCCTCTCTGACTGCGCAAAATTGTGTATATTGGAAGGCTATGAATCGTCACCTTTTCCAACCTCTCATCTTTGCACACTCCACCAAAACTTCTTAAATTAGCAGAGCATTGGTGCATGTGGTAGAAAAGCTTCATTAAACTGAAGGTGTAAAGAGGCTGAATTATCAGTTGCAGACATAACTTTTAGCTTCATTATCCACTTTCCTATCCCTGCCATTCATAAAAAGGATCTGAATCAGCAGTGTACTCATCCCACACTTCTTTTTAAAATTAGGACGTGGGTAGCAAGTCTTAACACTGTGTCCTTTCAAGCTATGGAATGGATTTTGATTTTTATGTGTAATTCCAATTCTTTATTGTAAACTTTCTCTTATTACCGCTTGAGAATCACAATGAAACACACAAATTTGGAGTCACAGCCAAATACTCCTTTAAACTTCACTTCTGTCTCTTAGCAATCCCATTGCATTTAATTATTTTTTTGTTTTTAATAGCTACATAATATTCAGTAGGATGGCTATACCAAGTGTTCTGGTCTCCTATGGTGATCATCAGGCTGCTTCACTTTTTACTATTTTAAGTTGTGACATGATGAACACTTTACACATAAATCTGTTAGTTTGGGTTAGGATATATTCCTGCCTTGCTGAATAAGCATGTGAGTGAATTCTTTATAAGTCCTTGATGTATACACATTGTCGAATTGATTTGGGGACTAAAGATGATACTCATTTGTACTAATATGAGAATTATGGGAGAACTACTCTCCCCACAGCCTTGCAGTAGTAGTAAGTGTCTTAAAATCAAGCAAACTAAAAACCTGGCTAGTTTGATGGGGGAAGTGTTAGCTTACCAATTAAATTTGGGTAAACTTTTTTAAAATCACTCATGAATTCCATGCTTATTTTTAAACGTGTTTCACAGCAGTGCTTAGAACATGTTAAGGACGTGCCACCATATTTGCAAAAGCCGTATGTGAAATCTCAAGTTTCGTGCAGTGCTTGTCTTTTTGCCGGTTTTAGTATTGCAGGTACATTTTAAACACACACACACACACACACACACACACACACACACCCTATAGTTAGACACAAAAGGTAATCATTTTCCAAATCATTTGTTTTAAAAGAGACTAGAAAGCAATAGAAAAACATGATACCAGTTGACATTTTGCCAAGAAAAAAACGATTGGCTCATTTTAAGTAATCATTAAAGAACAAGTAAACATCTGATTTCATAACTGTTGATTATTGAATGCCTACTGTGTGCACGTACATTTCTAGGTGTTTGATGTATATTGTCTCAAATCCTCAGCAAGCCTGTTTTAAGATAAGGATGTCGGGAACCTGAGATTCAGGGAAATTGAATGACTTACTTGGTAAATAGTAGAGTGGGATTTCCAGCTGGCTTTTGGACTCTAAAGACAGATCTTTTATCTCAAACTCTACTACCTCCCCAGACTAAATGGGAATAGGTTTAGAGTAGGCCTGACATCTGCTCTAAATAGCCCCACTGTCTCTGGGAGCCCGAGGACCGGAAAGTCGATATTTTTAAAAGTGTAGACACCGAATTAAGTGCTGGCCTCATCCATCACATGTAGACAACTTTCTCCTTCCCAAAGGGAGTGGCTAAAAAGAGGCAAGGGGCTGCGGGGAAGAAGAGAATAAGGAATCAGAGAAAGAAGTGGGGAAGTGGAGTCTGAGGACTTAGGGTATGTAGATGTGTCTGTTGAGCTGATTCATCAGTACATTTGCCATCCTTCGAACAGTGACTCCACAGTAAGTTAAGAACTCTCCAATTCGTGGCATTATGCCTGTCACTCATGAAATGTCAGTTGGATAGATACATTCAATATTACATCCCCAGTGGTGAATTTGTTACTATGTGATAAGACAAATACAAAAAGATTGAGCTTTTATCGGCATTGCTTCATGAACTCTGGGGAATTCAAAGAAGAGTACTCCAGTGATTCTCTTCAGGAGTGAGCTGTATCTCGTCAGCCAAGGTCTAACCCCAGTCAGCAGTGCAATTAAGGTGAGATATTTAAACTGATCATCAGTCTTAGACACCAGGTTCAGCAAATGTGTTTATGACCAAGAAGAGAATGGAGAGAATGCTAATTCCCACCCCATCTCCAAGCCATCGTCACTCAAAACTGGGTAGGTGGGAAATTGTTCATTCTCTGTCTCTTCAAGATTTCGTCGAGGAAAGTCTCCGGAGGTTTGTTCTAGAGCAGTGTTCTTCCAACTGTTTTGCTCCTGTGGCTGCTAAAAGATTCTGTAAAGCTCCGTATGTTAAGCTAATTCCTAAAACTTTTCACCCTAGATTTAAATAATTGCCAAGATATAATTTTTCAGCATATTATAAATAGTGACCTTTTAAATGAAATTGTCATATCAATTAAAATACTCTAATAGGATCTACATTTGATTCTCAATATCATTCATTTTTAAAAATGCATGAGTAAGTTCTTCAAGGTTAAAAATTTTAAACCTTTCCTTTTTCTCCTTAAGTTTGTATTTCTGTTTTCCTTCCTTCTACAGAATTCTGTCCCAATGAAATATATTTTTAGGTTAACCGTGTCTTAGAGATCACTCGGTGATACTTTCTATGACTACAACAACAAAAAATGTATATAAATTGAAATCCAGACTCTTGGTATTTAAATATTTCAGGTTGTTTAAAACAACAACAACAAAAAAAAAAAATGGAAATTACCTGACTTATAAAAGAAGTTGTTACCCCTGTGCTGGAGACTTTCACTGCTCCACATTAGCATTTTTATTTGTTCTTTTGTTTGTCACCCTGAGGTCTTTACTACCTGGCAGTTTAGAAAGATCTGGGAAAGGTAATGCAAATGCATGGCTTTTGTAAATTAGATTAAGGACCATTGTGAGCGGGAGGTGTTGAAGGCCCTCCTTCACAGCATGTCCCCAGGAAGACCAGTTTTTAGACAAAAGGACCTGTGGAAGTTAGGGATCTGGAAATTGCTTCCCTTAACAGGTGTGATGTGAACTCCTTGAGAAATGTTGGCTTTACTGCAGACCTGTACCCCAGTTCCAAGAATGCTAGTCTGGAGCAGGAAAAGATCCGTTTATGACCCCGTTTGCTGAAAGGAAAGGGGAGACCAAGGCTGTATGGACTGACAGTTAGAAAGAAAAATGATGATAGGAGCTGGAGGCAAGCTGTTTGGATAGATCAGCAAGTCTCTCCTTTCTAGCTGCGGGGAGGAATCAGAGCTGATTCTAAGCCCCAACTGTGTTGGGACTGGGCGAACTTGGTCCTTGTGGTGTGCCCTGGTGCTTTAACTTCAATTCAAGTGCCTGGAGGGCTGAAGGAGATGAAACAAGGATATGCAGATGAGTGAGAGGCTCCAAGTGGCTGCAAATGTCAAAGGTGTTCTTGCTTTATTTTTGAAAATAATGTAAGTTCTCAAAGTCTACTCCATGATTGATGTTATTTTATATATACATAATTTTTTTTCTAAAGTAACTTAGTCCAAGTCTTGCTCCAGGAAGATGTGGTTTGCTTGTGTATGTCTTCATTTCTCCTGTCATTCTATTTTGTAAGAGGTCACATATGCCTCAGGTGAGAGAGATGGTAGTTTAAAGGATGTTGGATTTGGAGTCTAGAGACCTCTTTTCAGTTCCCACTGTTGCTGTTTCATAGCAGGTCATCTTGGTCCGGTTTCCTATTCCATTTGATTTGTAGTTTTCTTGTACGGAAGAAACAGACAGACATAATTGCCCATGTATCTCATAGTTATTCATTAATTATTTATTCAGGCAGCTAATATTTGTTAAACCCCTACTATGTGTCAAGCCCTGTTATAGGAATTGGGACAACAGAACTGAACAAATCAAGACAAAACCTCTGTCCTCATGGAGCTTATACTCTTGTGTATGTACCTACTATGATAATTAAATACAATAATATATGTGAAACACGTATGTATTGCAAAACAATATATACATATAAGGTTGGTGTAGCAGAGATGCAGACCAGCTGATGGGGGTTGGAGTGAGCTTCACAGTATATCATTTAGGTAACAGAAGTCAACTGATAATAGATTTTTATTATCCTTGTGTAGATAAAGACACTGAGGGGAATGCTGTAGGTGAGTTTAGTCTGTTTCCTTTTGAGTATTCCAGGTTATTAGTCTAGTATTCCACAAGTTGTAAGAAGGTATTGTAAGGTCTTCATCAGAGAGAAAGTGTTATGAACTAACTCACCCAAGATTGAGTTTGGGAGAGACCAGAGCAAGAAGTTAGAAAAATAATTTTTAATTCAAAATCACATGTGAGTCTGACCAAACGCTACCAAGACACTTGAATCTATTTTTAGCCTGTACTCATTGCTACTTTCACTGAGTCCACAGTGATTTTCTGAGCACCTATACTTATATAACTGTTAGTGGGGAAAGAAGTACTTAGTATAATGTTTAACAAAGTGAGTGATGAAGACAGTCTCTTGAATATTCTTTTAGATACCATGTACTTTTCCTTTCCTCTAGTTACCACCTATTCTATTCGGTCATGCTTAAAATTTATGGAAAAAAAAAGAGAGGACCTTGTTGAGGACAGTGGGCAGTGATAAATATTTACACCCACAAGATGAGATTTGGACATAACTTCTTCAGTGCTTTTGCTTTTCAAGTAAGACCATTTTCAAAGTCTTAAATAAGTGTCCACATGGCCAGTAAAAATTTTAAGATGTTTGGTTATTCTGTAAAAGGAAAACTAGTTGGACCATTGTGATGGACTGTATCATAGTCTAAAGAGAGAGTATTTTAGTCTCTTTTCCTCATTTGGCTGCCTTATTGAAAGAGCAAGTTCTAGGAGACCAGCTTTTAAACTCGTTATTTTTGTTTGAGATTCCTGAGGTATCTGTCTTTTCACTTATTGAGCTGCAGTTCTAGGAAAACTCATAAACTCGTTTCCCATCTTCAGCAGGCCTATCAATTTTAAGAACACCAGCTATTATATGGAACTTGAAAAATAACTTTATTACTGCTTTATGTGTTATTTTGTCATACCTGACAAAATATAAAATGACTGCTAAGGTATTTTAGTATGAAGGAAGCATTTGATAAGCATTTAATGAATGAATGAGCAAATTTTAGTATTAAAATTTTTAAGGTCCAAAATATCTATATTACCAAAGCTGTCTATGACCTCTACAAGTCTGAAATAGAACTTCATTTTTGTTTCAATTGAGATAGTCATTATATTCTTAAATATAAAAATTGGAACAAAGATGGTATGTCCTAAAATCAGCAGTAGGAAAAATAGACTAGTGGACCATCCTGATGAAGTAATGATTCTTAGGTCATTAGTTATGAATTTTAAATAAATTATTTCTAGAAATGACAGATTATTTTTGGATTTTTTGCTTTCTTGCTAGTTTTTATTTATTCTGAAATTAAAATGCCCTTTACATGTGTCATTCAATTTTTAACCTTGTATGGACAAGAATGCCATAAATCTTTGGAACTAGTCAACTCTTAACTACAGTAAAGAAAAGTCGTGATTGAATAGTCAGCTAGCCATTTAACTATCCATCCTCCTCATCTTCTCAGGGTGCCAGGGGTTTTACTTCCAAGCAAAGCAAGCCACTTGGCTTAGATAGTGTTACAAAACTACAACTGCTAATTTGGTACAGTTGTCATCTTCCTAGAATAGCCCCAAGATTGACTTGAAACCATAGTGTCTTAATTCCAGACAATGCGTTTCCTTTTATGCCACTGCAGGAGTATTACATAGTGGTAGAAGGGTGGGACAGTGTTTGTTCCCAAGCCCGGTTCCAGTTCTGTGGATGAACTGCTTTATAATTATAGGGCAGTTCACTTTAATTGATTCTGCTAATTCTTAAACCTAGTTTGAAGTATTTAAATACCTCTTGGGCTTTGATGGCTTAATGGTTGTTTAATAAACACCTAATTACTGAATATAAAATGCAATATGAAGTCATATAGTTATGAATTTGTTATTCAGATTAATACTTAACATCTACAGTAAGTTATGATTAGACCTGGTCATAACTTAGAAGGCAGTATGACTGTGAGCAGTGCTTATGTATGTATCCCTCTGAAGATTTAAAAGAAGTTATGTACTGTGAGTTTTATCTATTTGGTAGATAAAATTTTCATTTTCATTGGTTAGGTTTTTTTTTTTTTTTCTGTTTTAAAGATGACAGTTTCCTTAATACCAGATTTTAAGTTGTTAGAAATGAAAACTTGCTCTTGATAATTAGTTTATATTGACAATATTTTCTTTCTAACAGGGAACTAGATTCAAATATCAGAAATAACCAGAAAAGGGTAAATGTTTACTTTTCTACTTTTAAACATATCTGTTGGAATCAAAGAACTAACATCTATTCCATTGTGATTCCTGGTCATCAATAGTTTATATGCTAAGATCTTAGCCTATTTCAGGTTAACATTTAAAATAATGCAAGATCCATTTTTTACCTTGGACCACTGACCCACAATTATCAATCAAGCCCCACACTCAAATCAAAAGCAGTTTAACTAGTGATGTCTAAAGAGACAGAGAGTTCTAGAAGTTTCAGAATATCTACTTAAAAATAAGTAACATAAAGCTTTATGCCAATACTCTGCTGTTATTCTTTTCCTGTGTATTTTTGTCCCATCTTTTGCTCAGTTAAGAGGAAGGTGGCCACTGAGTGGAGAGTACCAGAAGAAATACTCACCAGCTCATTGTGGCCAGGCATATCAGTTAAGGTTAATTTCAGTTGTGCATAACAAGACCAAAACAAACCAATAAATAAACAAAAAAGCCACAGTAGTGGCTTATACAGTACAGAGATTTCTTTATCATATAAAAGAAATCTGAAGGTGCACAGGCCAAGACTGATATGGCAACTTCCTCGTGTGTTTCTGCTGTGTCATCCTCAGCAGGTAGTTTTCACTTCATGGTCCTTAATAGCTGCTGGAGGTCTAGCTATCATCTCTGCATCCCAGACAGCAGCAAAGGCAAACGGGTATCTTCGCACCAGTTCTACATTGTACTTCACTTACATCTCATACGTCAGGGACTCTATAATGAGCACTGTCTAGAAAAAGTCCAGGCAAAGATGCCTCTGTTTTTCATATTACATGGCTGGATACTTCCCAGACAGCCCTCGTACTCCTATGTGGGCAGGGACGCAAGGAACTGAAGTCTTGTAATTGGGTACATTGCCCAGGGGCTCTTACTCCAGGAGAGGAGAGCACTGGATATTCAGAGCCTCCTAGCAGGCTCTGCCACTCAGATTTTTGCTTTGCTAACCTTTTCTTCACTTTTTCTTCCTACTCGGAACTTACTGAAATAGCCATGTACTGGCCCCTAATTCCTTGACATCTCTTTGTTTAGGTTCTTCCTCAGCTAGGATAGTGTGAACTTCTTACCAAATCTTGCTCTCCTCTCTTTGTCCTTGAGCACGAGGTAAAAGTGGTTCTATTTAAGAGACTCTTTATTACGATGTGAAAGTACTTTATAAGTAAGCCATAAAAAGTTGTGTAATTGTAGGAATCATTGTTAGAAAGCACTCCTCACATTCTTTATTGGCTTGCATGCTTTATATAACTTGTTATCTAACCATTATTAACTTGCATGACATGTAAATAGAGATTGTATCTAGAGGTGGAACCAAACTGTATATAAAAGTGCTTTTGAAATTTTACATTCAATCATGAGCATTTTCCTTCATTACTAATATTCTTTGGAAATAAAATTGTCATGAGTGAATGGAATTCTGTTATTACCAACAAACCATTGTTTACTTGACTATTTTCCAATTATTAGACATTGACTTGTTTTGAGTGTCATGTCTTTGGGGATAGCTTTGTACTTAAGTTTGTCAGTTTTACATCATTTTGTTACATTTGGTTTCAGGAAATGGGATTATTATTCAAAATTTACTTTTTTTTAGATAATTCTTATGCATTGCTATATTGTATCCAGGAAAGTTGGTACCATCAGCAGTGAATGAATAAGCCCGTCACTTTGTATATCACTGAATATCATAGGTGTTTTTCAGTCTTTGCTAATTTAGACAACTGAAAAATTGGCACACTTTCTAATTCGTATTTGATTACTAGCAGAATAACATCAATAATTTTATCGTATTTCTTTTGTCAGTTTTCTGACCCTTTTATTCTGGTTTTTTGGTAGAGTTTTTCAAAATTCCTCTAATAAAAATGAAATTCTAGTGTCCTTTTTCTTGGTTTTCTGCAGGGTAATTATAAACAATCTCCAAGTTTCACATGGGTTTAATCACTTTTTAAACTTTCTATTTTTCTTCAGTTGATATTCATAAGTATCTCTGTTTTTGAAATTGAGTAATTGTGATTAATCTACTTTTCTTTATCAGACTGAATATAGGATTTGTCTTATGTTCACTGTGGCATTGTGGCCAGTGAACTCTGAAAGAAAAAACCCTCTTCCATTGTATAAAATAAAACAGTTTCCTGAAAGTCTTGGTAAAGCCATGTTGCATACTTACAACTGTCTCTGTATTTGAGTTTTAAGTCATGGAGAGGTCTCCACAGATACTTCATTGTTGATAAATTCCTGTGCGTGGCCTGAGACTAAGCTGACAAACCATGCTCATCACCATTTGGATTTGAAGACTTAAGAATAAATTGACAAGTTTATAAAAATATTTTATTCAAGGATCCATAACAAATCCTTGAGTGCTACGTTTGGGGCCTTTAGAGTTTTCTGCACCAGTTCCTAGTCTCTCTCTTGAAAGAAATGGACTACAGAAACTTGAGAGCCGATTGAAGCTTAGAATCTGAGTGCTGATAAGAGAGAGTAAGAAAGAGATTCACAGGTAACTTTCAGAGAGGGAGAGATGCAAATGTGATCTTTGAAAGTCATTTCACTTCTCCTTTCAAATATCTCTGTAAATGTTGACTTCAATGTAATGACTAAGAAGAAGAAATCAGAGATAAAAGAAGAAAGACCCAGTTTAATTCTCTGTGTATAGGCTGTGATTGATGGGGAATAAAATACATACTCCTTTGCCAACTTGGCACCTGAGGACTAATAAATAATATTTGTCATGGGGTTGGGTTGTGACAGTTGCTGAAAGTGTATTACAAGATAGCTTTAAGATTATCTTTTAGTGCCAAAGAGAAAGCCTCAAATTAACTTTACAGTGAATCAGATAGTTTATGAATTGTACTTGCCCTTCTCCACATTTTTCTCTTTTGTTTCTTGACTCAATTGGCAACATATCAATCCAAGTAGATTGCATATAATTGAACACTGTACAATAGATACCATAGCAGTTTTGTGCTAATAAATGGCAACTATATTGGAGGGAAATATATGAACTAAGTATAGACACCATTTATAGTCTATCCAGTTTTTAAAATGGTCACAATGAAACAAAACTTCATTTCTCCCTGCTTCTTAATTCCTTATGAATAATTCGAATACATAAAAATATTTTGAAATTAAAGATAATCTGAAGTCCCAACACCCTAAGATAACTACCATCAATATTTTGCTGACAAGGGAGTTCCCTGGTGGTGTAGTGGCTTAAGTCTTCAGCGATGGCGCTGTCAGTGCTGCGGCCTGGGTTCGATTCCCAGTCAGGGAGCTACCCACATACCAAAAAGCAAAAAAAAAAAAAAACAAAATATTTTGCTGACTGTCCTGTCCTGTGCCCTCTTATTACCTTTCTCTTTCTCTCTCACACAATTTTACATAAAGGAGGCATTTTAGTTGCTGCTTTTTAAAAAAACTTCACTTCAGTCCCCCATTCCTCCAACCTAACTCTGCCTACCCACACAATCCACTTTAATAATCCAGTATGTATCCTTCATATTTTCTCCATACTCAAACTCTACACCTTCATGAGATATATAATACATACAGACATACGAGGTTGGACAGTTAACTTCACAAACTCATCCTTGAAAAAGTGCTGTATACCTCATTGCTGAGTATCACTATGGTCACCTTCAAAGTACTCCCCTTGGGAAGCTGTGCACTGACACCAGCGCCTAGTCCACCCTTCAAAGCAGTTTTGGAACCTTTTTTTCTGGAATGGCCCTCAGAGCTGTTGTTATACCCAAAATCTGACAATTAATTGTCACAAACTTAATTGTCAGATTGTGGGTATGATAGCGCTGAAGGCCATTCCAGAAAAAGAGTTCTAAAACTAAGTATTACAAAGTTTTTTTAAAAAATTGCTATGTTAATTTGCATTTCCCTGACTATTTGTGATTTTGTTTACTTAGACTGCTCTTCACCAAATTGCACATACTTTGTGCTGGTTTCTCTATGGTTGACTTGTTCTTGCCAATTGCTAGATACTATATGTATATTAGAGAGGTATTTTTCCTTATTTATAATTTATCTGTTGACTTTGATTGTTATATTTCTTCATTTCAGAGTTTTTAATTTTTATATGGATAGGTGACTGAGGATTTTTCCTGTGTTTTTACTCTTAGCTAAGAAAGATCTCCCTGGCCCCTAGATTGTTCACGTAGTCTCTTAGATATCTAGGAAGGTGTTTTATTTTTTAATTTAAGCCTTTACTCCAACAGGAATTAACTTTTGCATGTGATATAAAAGTTTTGTTTTCTTCCAGACTATTGTTGTGCCAAGCCATTTATTGAAAAGTATGCTTAACTACTCAGTTGAGCTATCTTGCTCTTTAATAGCAGGAAAAAAAAACAGACAACACACTTCAGTCACACCTGTCTTTCAGCGAGTCACTTGGGCTTTGTTCTAAGAACACACATGGTTAATTAAATCTGAAAACAATTCTTTATTTTCCAAAGTTGTGGCTAGAGTAGTCCTTAATCTTGGTTTACTTTTTCCCCCCATTGTCTGTGGGAGGCCTGGGACTTGTTTTTCTAAAGAAAATGTTAATTCATTTTAAAGCCAGTGCTATCCTGTTGAGTCTAGGAAATGATAGTAACTTGTTAAATGCCTTCTAGAAGCATAGTGCAGATGCTTTGGCAATAAGTTTTCTCTGGGGAGGAATTTGTTTTAAAATGATACTTTACTAAGCTGCTGTTCATGTGTGAGTGTGTGTATGAGAGAGCCTTTCAGAATTTAAGAAGCATTTGCAAGTTGGATTCAACTTTAGACTTAGTTGACAGCATATTTTCCTCATTATTTTTTGGATGAGGGACACACTTTAACACACTGTTCATAATATGTTAATATATGTGTGTCTATTGCTTAAAAATCCCTTAATGACCTCCATCTGTTCATTTTTTAAAGACTTAAATTTCTCTTGCATTTTTCTTACCACCCCAAAAATCTTTGATGGCATTGTTTTTCTGATTCGTCTTAATTTCACATGCATGGAACAAAATGGAATCTTATTAGGAAAAATGTAGGTTAATGGGAATATTATATCTCAATGTCAAAACCCAGACTGCATAAATAGAGATGGAATAAGGGTAAGAAAAGGATGTATAACAGTGATTATTCTCTGATTCTTTTTCTGCTATATGACCTTTGTGTAAAACTACCACAAAATCTTAATTTTGCATTTTATGAGAAACTTTATGAGGCTGGAGTTGAGTATGTGTAAAAGTTTTATCACTTCTCTTCTAGATATGTCTTTCTAAACCATCTGAGAGCCAGCATCCTGTCTTCTCTTTCCATTGTACATTTCACAGAACCACCAGATGTCCACCAGATGGATCAGAAATCTTGTCCAAATGACTGCCTCAGGGTTCTCTGGATACTCCGGCTTATCTACCAAGTATTTGCAAGCTCCGCCCCAGTAGACACACAGGTGCACTTACTCTGTTCTCCATGTTCTGACCTTTTACCAAGTTCTGGATGAGGAAAGAAGTAATAATTCCAGCAGCCACTCCTTCCTGCTTCAGTCAGGGGTTTTAGAGTTCTTTCCCAATCTCTCTTCTCAAATGATCTCAAGCCTAGAAGAGACCCAATATATGAGTTTTATTTTAGGACTCATTGAATTATCTTTACATGGAAAGAAGGTGAAAAATATTCTGAGGCTGGTTGAAGCCAACGCAGAATTAAAATTTTGCTGATAGAGCATTGCAATTTGGCTGTACTATTTAGTCACAAGCCATTTAATTTGTTCTGATGTGTTGTGTGAATATATTTCAAAATGGAAATGAACGTATTTTGCTGATTATAAGGTAAACACTTTAGTATCTCTGAAATTGGGATGCATCTTATAATTAACGGCATATCCTAGTTTAATCGACTGGGTTTATTCTTTCTTGGTTATAAGATAATGATTGTGTTACAAGTGCTGGCATGCTCAGTTACATGAACTATGGTAGTTCCATGGCATATCTTTGGGGCAGATCCTTTGAAGTACAAAGCACACGTGTGAAACAAGGACGTTTAGTGGATATCCCAACACAGGGTGGGGGATAATCTAAACTGAAACTCCAAAAGTATTCTCTGAACTATTCATCTTTGATTGAAAAAATGATATGGCTACATAAAACATTTAACAACCACAGTTAAGGTGACCTTCCCTGTTACATTCAGCCATGGTATAATTTTCCCTCGTACTACATTTTCCAGCTTTAAAGAATAACTTGATTCCTGTGTCCCCAGTAGACTCAGTCTTTCATGTTCATTATTATATTCTCAGCACCCAACACAGTTTCCAAATGGTGTCTCTCACCTTGACAACACATAGTTGTTCAGTAGAGCCTTGCTTAAGGACTCTTCTTTGGCACAATATACAACACACACACACACACACACACACACACACACACACACACATGCACAGTGTAGTGGGTTGAATGGTGGCTCCCCCCAAAATATGTTTGTGTCCAAATCACTGGAACCTGTCACCTTATTTGGAAAAGGGGTCTTTGGACATGTAAGTAAGTTAACAGTTTTGAGATGAGATCATTCTGGGTTACCTGAATGGGCTCTAAATCCAATGACAAGTGTCATTCCAGGAGGAGAAAGGCAGAGGGAGATTTGAGGCATACAGAAGAGGAGGAGGCCAAGATTGGAGTGAATCAGCTACAAGCCTAGGTTTACCCAAACCCACCAGAAGCTAGAAGCAGAGCTCAGACTCTCCCTAGGGCCTTCTAAGGAAGTGCAGCCCTGCTGACAGTTTCTTCATTTTGGACTTTCAGCCTCCAAAACTGTGAGAGAATAAATTCTGTTGTTTAAAGCCACTCGGTTCGTGGAAACTTACTATGGCAACCCTAGGAAAGTAATTTACAGAAGCACATACATCTGTAAATAGGCACACACACAAGTTTTGCTAGCCTATAGTTAAATAAAATCCTAGATCATTTTTAAAAATTACAAGTTATAAATACATAATCTTCTTTTCTGGATTTTCAAAATAATAGAATTTACTGTAGAGTTCATCAATAGGCTGATGGATAAGTGGAATTATGAAATGTGGTTTTCACATTGCTGTTCATTTAACAACTATGGATCCATGCCTGCTATCTTACAAGTACAGTACCAAGCACTAGGAGCATAAAGGTGAATAAATGTAGTCCTGATGCTCCAGGGGTTTGGAGGCCTGCTGGGTGGGTAGATTCTTAGACGACTATTATTGGGTAGTAAGTATGGAAATACTTCATTCCAAAGATCAGCCGATACTGCCAAGAGCTCTTGAGGCAAGTTTCACAGAAAATCTTAATTGACTACTGAGCTAGTCCTTGAAGCGTGAGTAGAGTTGTGGTAGGTTTTGAAGAGGGAGAATGTATTCTAGATAGGTTAGGAATGTACTGGACAGAGGCATCTGAGTGGGGCTGGTAGGAGGTGAGTCCCCAAAGGCAAGTTGGAAGCAGATTTTGAAGAGCTGTAGCATGGTGAAGTTTGATGTTTATCCCATGGCTAAATGGGTGGTCTAGACTTTTTGCCCCGCTTCAGGACGCAAATAGCAGATGGTGTTATAACAGAATACACTGCAATAGAGTCCACTAAGTTTCCAAATTTTGATGAACTCCAATATAAAAGTTAGTAAAGAATGAGCTACAGTGACATGTGTTCTAATAACATGTAAGCTATTACTGTCAGTAGCAGTCTCTGGAGAGGCTCCGTGTAGAATCTTGGGCCTGTGCTCTTCCTTACCCCACTAATAATGAACTCGGTCCCTTTCTCTCCCTCTCTCAAACCTGTTAGAATTCGAGGTGAGTCAAGTTTTCATAGAGAATCTGGAATCTACTCCGGTTTTTATTTTAAGAATAAATTATTTCATGAACTTTTGATATTTTACTAAACACTAGTTTGAGCAACACATTCTACAATGAGCTCTATCACCACATTGCTGTTTGAAGATCATTGTGTAAACAACTTTGCTTCTGGTTGTAGTTTCTACCACAGGGCCTGTTTACAAAAAAGTGTTCCTCAAATGTTCCTTAATATGAAACGATGGGAAAATGTTGAAGGGCTTTAACTATGGGAAAGGCCCAATCAGATTTAGTTTCTAGAAGGCTCTTTTACAGCAGGAAAATTTTGGAATTATAGGATGACGTATTTGGAAGCTATCAAGGAGAAAGATAACCTCTAGCCAAACCTCGTTAAGTGGGAGTATAGGGGAGAGGTGAGTTGGAAATATTTTGCAGGTGAGATTTCCAGGACTCAGGATCAGATAGGGGTGTGAGAAAGAGGGAGGAATTGGTAGTGCTGAGGTTACTGGCTTGGGTGCTAATGCCCTTATCAGAGATAAGAAGAAATGGGGTAGCAGATTACAGGTGAATGCATTAGTCAGGGTAGGCTGGGTTGGACTGATAACGACTCCAAAATGGCAGTACTGTAAAACAGAGAGGCATATTTTCCCTTGTGCTACATGTTTGTTACATGTTGGCTGGGGCCTCTGCTCTATGTCACTATCCTCACCGCAGGGCCCAGGCCTGCAGGCTCATGTTTATGCTTTCACATTTGTTGAAACAAGAGAGAGAATACGGTAGATCACACAATGGCCCCTTCAAACTCCCGCCCAGAAGAAACACACCTCATGTCCCTCTAACATTTCCTTGTTGGTGACAAATCCCATGGCCACACCTAACTTTCAAGAGGGTAGAGAAGTGTAGTCTTTCCATATGCTGGATATATGGCTCCAGTGGTGATGGAGGTAGGAGGTGTGGGAAGGCAGCGTGTTAGTTTGTGGATAAGTTGAACATGAAATATTTCAGGGAAATTGAATCCAGAAGGAATCGGAAATCTGGGCTTGCATCTTGAAAGAGTTCAGGGCTGTAGAAATAGTATTGGAAGGTTTCAGTGCAATGGTCGTTAGACAAGCCACAGGAGTGATTAACTTTGATCAGGAGGGAATAGAACCTATTCTCATGATGGTAAAAGATCAAGGTTAATAAGTTTGTGGTTATAAAAACTGCACCTTCCTAAGCCACATTTTTAACAGCTTGTTATAACTTTTAAATAATTTTAAAGTAGCTGTTGGCGTACGGGTAGAATTAATTACTTAAACGGAATTTAGCTTTTTCAGACTCCAAAATCGCTGACTTGCATTTAGTAATTTAAAAGGTGCCTTTAGATTTTGCAGTAGGATTTCAGCCAGTTTTTTGACCCAACTGGGAAGAAAAAGCATTGCAAAGAATAGTCATTGTAGGTTGAACTGAAGATCAGTTATAAATTGATTGATTCTTAGATTGCTGAGTACTCAGAAAATTAGAATATCTTATAAAATTTTCTGACAGTTTATGCGTCAGACAGAAATATATGGGCTTAACCTTGCTATAATGATACTCTTTTTATAGCTCCAATTACTGGCAAAGGGAAGTAGTTAATAGCACTTTTCCCTGTTGGCCAGTATACATATATAAGGAGACATACTTTTTCTATTCTCCATTCTCTTAAAAGGTTCTTGGGCTTTTGCCCACGCAACCTCCACAGGGGTCTCCCTTTTTAAACTTTTCATGTAGATATATGTGATTATCCAAAATAAATTCTCCTCCCTTCAAGATTATGTACTTACCAGGAAAATGAAATAAGAAACCTGGTTTAATGCATATCACCATTATTTCTTTGAAGGAAGTTTTACAAAATCACAATAGTAGTTATGGTAAAAATGACAGTATTGGTCTTCACAGTCAAGGCGAATAAGTATTTCTTGAACTTGTACTTTTTGATACAAGTACCATGAATGATTAAAAAATTAAAAAGAGGGAAGCTATAGGTTTTACCTTCTAGACACAGACACATGAAACTATTAAAAGTAACTGTTCCATATTCCCCAGACAAACAAAGCTATTGGTGTTTACTCCTGGATGAGGATTATAATTAACATTTATTGAGGACTAATTATGGTACTGGCTATGGTACGACACTTATATACATTATTTCATTTAATTCTCACAATAATGCTTTGGCATAAGGCTGCCCACAAGGAGCAGAGGCTGAGAGAAAGGGAATAATTTGCTCAAGGTCACATAGCTGAGAAGAGGACGTAGCCAGCAGCCGTCCAGAACCCTGCCTTTAACTGCTCCTCTAACCTGCCTCTCTAAATTCTTAGACCAATAGGAAACACCACACACACACACAATTCATATTGCACATTATAGAGTTTTGTCAATTATCTTTATTAAACATTGAACCACTAATAGGCAGGGTACCAAGGGAAGGCCTGGTGGCACTAATTGAAGTAAAGAGAACCGCAGGGATCCCACAGAACTGTCAATAGAGGATGGGAACTACACTGGACACGGAATTACTGAGGTCAGTTTTCTATTTTAAATGTTGGCTCAACAAGGAAGACTTGGGGTGGAAGGTGACTTGTAAAAGCAAAATAGAAACCAAACCATCTTTGTTTTTCCTTCTTGGCATTTAGAATGCTTGTTCTCTAATTGCTTTCAGTCTTTCAATGGTACATATATAATATATATGTATTTCTATATATGATATTTCTATACATAAACCCATATGTTTAGTAATATTCTCTTACCTTGGGGTGAGACTTGGTGAAACTCCAGCCTTCTCAGAAAAGCTCTGCTTCTGATGTATCTCAGTCACAGAGCCTGCACTTATAGTCATATCCTTTCTCTTAACAGAGGGGTAGTGTATTTCGTGATCACAAAGTAAAATAGCAAATGCTGTGGAATCTAAGCAAACACTATAGAAACACTGTGGAAACTGGCACCTCCAAAAGTGAGAAGAATGAACACAAGAGGCAACACAATCAGGGTGTATAGGCCCTGACACCAACAAATGATCCTCTTCTTCCCCAGCACACATCTGTACTGGGCAGTATTTTTACATTGTATAGTGATTAGAACGACTTCAGCAATGATTCTTGCTTAACCTTTTAAAGAACTGATGAAAGCTGCAAATAGACATGTGCATACACAGAGTTTTTTCATGTGGTTTCAAAGTGTTCATTGCCTGGACTCACCAAGGACTCAGAACCCCGAATTAGTGTGTCTCTCTCTGGGTCTGTCACAGCATCATGTGTGGACACTACCTCACTGTGGGACAGATAGCCATGCAGCAGAGTACAATCACAGATGTCATTAGGAATAGAAAGGCACACCCTGTCATACTATTTTATTATTTCACCTTCAACCTTGAGTTTACTTGGGACTTTATCATCAGTATGGGAGTGAGGGAAGTGACAGTATCCTGGAGTGGGAAGTAGTAGAGAAGATTTCTCAGAAATGGAAATATATGTCATTCACACAAGTCTGATTTTTCTTTATTTGAGCTCCTCCCCCCACCTCCAATCTGCCCAACCAAATAGCAACGAGTTTACCTGACCAGCATATGTCACCAGGAGTTGGCACTGGCCATGGACCAGATCTGGCCTGCTGCCTGTTGAAGTGAAATTTTTAGAAGACAGTCACACTCATGTTATCACACATTGTCTGTAGCTGCTTCTGCATTTCAACAACACAGTTGAGTTGTTGTAACATAGATTATATGGCCTACAGAGGTAAACATTTTTACTCTGGCACTGGACAGGAAAAAAGTTTGCCAGCCATTGTCCTATGCCTTCAGCTCTTACTCAGTTTTCTTTGAGAATCATGTTGTTCATTTACATAGATAAAAGTAGAGATGTCTATAAATTCTGGAAACCTCAGTAATGTGGGCACACACTGGTCTCCTGGACACGCATTTAACAGTGGTTTACTAAATGGTAGTTAGCTCTTTGAAAATGGGGCAAGCGAGATCCCAAACAAACCACGTTAGAATTGTGTGCCTGAAACCTATGTAATCCTTGCTAACAGATGTCACCCCAATAAGTCTAACAATAAAAATGAATTAAAAAAAAAAAAAGAAAGAAATACAATACGGCAATTCTTTACTATTCGTATCCTTATCTGTTTGTGAAACAGTTCTCCAGTGCCCTCTCAGAGTATACGTACTCAATACAAACTAAATTATTTAGTGTAATACTACATAGCTTAGAATCAGGAAAGCACAACAACCTCAGTAATCACATGTATTTCTAAATTACGTGGTTGGTGTCTTGGATTATCCATAGTACCTCCTTTCATTAATGTCATTAAGAACTGTTAATATCTATAAATATATAAATGGTAGTTTGGGAACAAGCCTGTGATGTGTAAAACAAATGGGAAGAACAAACAAGCATAAGGCTTAAAATTTAATACTTTATATTTTAGTACTAGCATTGCATCATTTTTTAAGAAAGAGAACTGATCTATATCAATTCTGAGAGGTAATTATTAACCAGATATGGCTTATCTGTAAAACAAGTATGATTTCACTTAATTCATCACTCACCATTACACTGATATAAAAAAAGAAAAAGTTGCATTAATGTGTCTGTATTTCCCCTTTTAAAAAGTTTACTTTTCTGTAAAGCCAAGGAAATTTTTTTATAATTTGGAGAGGCGTTTATATCATAATAACAGTAGGACTGACTTAGAAATTTATTTGAGGAATGGTTTTATTAAGATTTTGAATATGCAAAAGTTAAATTTGAAAATAGAGAATTTAGTTGAATGTTTTGATATAGCTCAGTTAATGGATTTATTATAGCTACACATAGTTAATTTTAACCAGAAAAAAAATTATTTTAAATTCAGTAATACTAATTCTGGCTTAAGGAATGGAGGAAAAATTTGTGTAGTAAATGTAATGGGTTCTCAGAAACCCACTCAGACCTTCCCTCTGAATGTAAATTGGGTGATGATGGATGCTTTTTATCTTTGTGAGACAGTGTGACTGCTGTTTTGTGCACACTTATCGTAGGAACAGCATATATAGTTTCAAAAGCAGCAAAGTCGCATATATTTAGCGCTCTCTGTGTATACAGTACAATCAGGGCCATTGATGGCTGTGGCCGTGTGGCCCGCAGGGAATGATGTATACAGCACACACCCCTTAATAAGATACTGTCGCCCAGTTACGATGGGGAGACTGTGCTTGGTAATACCCACCAGGGCTAGTTTTTTCTGTTTTCATTCTGTACTTCATAGAGCTTCCTCTTCCCAGTATCTTGAAAATTTAACTCTTGCGTTCACTTACCTGACATAATTATGGGAATTGCAAGAGGATTTAAGAAAGTGTTGGTAGAAACAATAATAACTCAGGAAGTATCATTGAAGTTATACCGACAAACTCTCACTTATAGCAGCATACGAAATGGAGAAGCCCTGGTACCACATTCGTTGACTTCTGATTTTTTGTTTGTTTTCTATTTTGGAAATTGTTATTCTTTTGGACCCCAATAAGACATGGGTCTCAACTTCAATTCCCTCTTCATCTTTTGTGTGAATTTGGGAAATGAAGGAGCATTTCTTAATTTGTTTCTCTATATGGAGGACCCCCATTTGCCCAGGATAGCCCCAGTTTGCACCTCCTGTCCAGCATAATTATTACAGTGCCTTCTTTTACTCAGAAGTGTCCTGGTTTAGGCAGTGCATTCTGTGAATATCCTATTTATAGGCGAAGTGATGATAGTACCTCACTCCTACTGTTATGATGTGTGATTATGTAAGATAATGTGAAAATGAACAACGTAATTCTTTTGCCATAAAAAATAAAAGTTTTGTTACAGTAAATAATCCTGAATTCTATAATAATGGTGAATAATTTTATTGCACATATACTCATATATTATCCATACATACAATCTATGGGGAAGTTGCTATCTGAGAAAGGGAGAGACTGTTCTGGTTACCAGTTACTATGTATTTGTAATCAGCATTGTCTGTATTTTGAAGGAAATAATTACTACTCTATGTCATGAGAAATTTTTTACCATACAGATCTGTGTATCGTTGTTTCAGTGTTCCCATCTGTTATTTGAATTAATTTGAAGGATGTGGTACCCTTGTGGTATAGCATTCATTCATTTAAAATTTAGAGGGAGTTCCCTGGTGGTGTAGTGGCTTAGGGCTTCGGCACTGGCGCTGTCAGCGCTGCGGCCTGGGTTCGATTCCCAGCCGGGGAGCTACCCACATACCGAAAAGCAAAAAAAAAAAAAAAAAAAAAAAAGTAAAATTTAGAGCAATTCTTTTGATTAGCAACATGCATTTTTACTTCAACATTGTATTTCCTGGGATCACATCATTTTGCTGTTGATCATTTATGAGAGTAATTTTTATCATGCCACTATGGTCTTAACTTACATTTTTTATAGAAAAATGAATCTAGTTTAATGCCATGTGATTTGAACTGGGATTATTGTATATGCTAATTAAATGTTTTGGATTTACTGTAGGGGTTTTCAGCTGTTTTTAGGCAATGGAAAAAAGTTTGTTATGCTGCAGTAGCTAGGTTATTAATTTCGCATTAGACTGCTACAAGACAAACTAAACTATTTACACATTCAACTTCAGCAGTTTAAACTAGCAATCTTCACTGTAGTCATTCAGCTTAATTTAGTCTTTCCTGGGGAGATTTCTGGTTTATATTCAAAGGCAAGAAATTATTATTTCATGAATTCTAAATATATGCAATAATTGTGATAAGACTATACCAATCATTTTCCTTTTCTTTCTTTTTTTTTATATATAACATGAATGGTGCTCTGGAGGAATACATACCTTCATCTGAGGAGCAGACTGCTATTAAGCATTTCTGATAAACTTAGATCATAGATATGCTACTTTTCAATAAATTCATTTCTGTTTGTATAAAATGCTCTGACAGCACTATAATAGTTCTTTGGCTTGTGTGTGTGTGTGATGCTGAAAGAAAGCTGTACTTAAAAAAAAAATATTCTGCAATTCACTCTTTTTATTAATGTATGTAGAGTTTTCCACCTGCATCCATTAGTCTGTATAGGTGGAGATAGGTGGAAAAATCTTGTCTCTCCACTACCCACCTGACACAGGCCTGGGGCAGGTAGTGGAGAGACTAGATGAGGTCAGGGGTTGGATGTGCTGAGTTTGTGTTGTTGGTGGGACATTCTGATGGGGGTGTCCCCCAGACAGTTGCTTATTCTCATCCACAGACACAAGTGTTCTAGGATTGCATGTAAGAAATGGGTCCAGCTTGATGGTTGGGAAGGGAGGCAGGCTACACTCCCAGGAGGAACTGTTGCCTGTGCTGTCTTAAAGGACAGAGAGAAATTAACCAGCTTAAGAAGGCTGCTCTGGTTTCCTCTAGCTTTTAAACACCCCTTACCCACATATGGCCTTCTATTAATGTTTGAAAGTTATACCCTTTTCAATGTTTGTGCCATATGCATTCAATATGCAATTTTTTGAACCAGTCCATCTAGGAAAAGATATGGAGCATTTTCCCTTACCCGTGCTAGGTTAATTCATCAGGGCAGGTTGGAAAGGACTGGCGTGGGATCTGGCACTGTGGGTGGCTGGGGCTCCCAGGGGCAGGTGGTTGGGCTGGTTTTACTGTTTCCTTTTTGATCCCTTTTATTTTTGGAAATCTGTGTTCTCTTGATGATTACCCTTCATCAGAGGACTGTACCTTAACCAGTGTAGAATGTGAAATTTCTGTTGACTCCCAAATGTGTGATGGGATTGTTGGTATGTTTTGAGAGGTAGCATAATTGTAGAATCACTTCTTTGAAGCCAGAGAGGGCCTCCTATCCTAGAACCCAGGCCAAGCAGTTGATACATGTAGAAACTGAGGCTCCAAGAGCCATTAGTATTTAGCAGGTCTAGGTACATAAGCAGCACAAGACTTAACACCCCCACTTCTGAGCCCGTGCTACTTGCACAGACTTTTAAGTTTTCACTAAACAGCTTTATTGAGGAAAAATTTACAAGCCATCATTTTAACTCTTTTAAAGTATACAATTTAAAGATGTTTAGTATATTCGTGGAGTTGTATAAGCCATCACCGCTAATTCCAGAACGTATTTATTGCCACCCAAAGAAACCTCATACCCATTAGCATTCACTTCTCATCCCTCTGCCCAGCTGCTGGGAACTGTCAGTCTCTTTCTGTTTGTGTGGTTTTGCCTACCCCAGACATTCTGTATAATGGGATTTGTACAATATGTGGCCTTTTGCTACTGGCTTCCATCACATAGCATCATGTTTTAGCATGTGTCAGTACTTCATTCCTTTTTATGGCTAATAGTCAACTGTATGGATCTCACATTTTTTGTATCCATTCATCAGTTGATGGACATTTCCACTTTGGACTCTTATGAATATTGCTGATATGTACATTCATGTGCACCTTTTTGTGTGGACATGTTGTTTTCATTTCTTTTGGATATATGCCTAGGACTGGCATTGCTGGGTCATAGCTTAATTCTATATTTAATGATTTGAAGAACTGCAAGACTATTCCAAAATGTCTGCACCATTTTGCATTCCCACCAACAATAAATATATGTCATTCTGGAGAACCTGAAATGGTATTTTTATGGTTTTGATTTGCTTTTCCCCAATGACTAATGATGTGAAGCATCTTTTCATGTGCGTATTGGCCATTTGTGTATGTTCATTGGAGAAATATTTATTTAAATTATTTGCCCAGGTTTTTAGTTGGGTTGTCTTTTTGTTGTTGAATTGTAGTTCTTCGTGTATTCTGGATACATGCCCTTTATCAGATACACATTTTGCACATGTGTTCTCCCATTCTGTGTTATCTTTTTTTTTTTCACTTTCTTGTCTTTTGAAGCACAAAAGTTTGAAATTTTGATGATTTCTGGTTTACCCCTTTTGTTTTTTTGTTTTTTTTTACTTTGTCATTTCCACTTTTGGTGTCACATATAAGAAGAAATCATTGCTTAATCCAAGGTCACAAACATTTACTCCCATGTATTTTTTTACAAGTTTTCTATACTTTTAGCTCTTACATTTGGGTCTTTGATTCATTTTGACTTGATTTTTGTGTAGATTACTTTTAATTGATGGCTTATCTGTATTTTCCAGCTGTTTGATGTTTAAAATACTTCTGGTGTTTCAATCCACATGAAGTTTAAGAAACATTTGGGGGAGTCTACTTATTGACATACAGTGATTAATTTTAGTTTTTTTTAACCTAATGCTATTGTGAGCCGAAGAATACACGTTCTCTTTTACAGTACCAAATACAAGTCAGTGTAGCACTGAAGACTCTTGCTCTGTTAACCTGAACAGTTGGTCTCTGTTCTAGAACAATATCTTCATTTTCTGAGAACATTTGTTTGGGATCTTTCAATGAAAGCATCTCTCTTCCCATCAGCCTCTTATCTGCACAATGAACAAAGCTACTGAATAGAGGGCAAGAGCTTAAGACATGCAGGTGACTTGGAAACTGCCACATCCCATATGCTGAAAATTTACATCCATACCAAAATTGTGTTTGGGAATTTTTAGTCACGTCTACGCCACAAATAATACACTGCAAAGTTTTCTTGTCAAGTCATCTGTTGTTTTTATTATTCATTAAAACAGGATGATTTTCAGTTCTTTAATATGCTCAGTTCGGTGTTCAGTGATACTGCTCTCTTTGTAAATAACACATTGTAAATTTAAGGGTATCAATATCTCTTAAAATACACTTTATGTTTCAAAGAGCTCCAGCTATGAGGAAATACCACACATTGAATTGAAAAGCTCAATTGGATTTTTTGCACTGAATTCACATAAGTTGTTTTCTGTTCTTTAGTTATTATTTTTAATATACTTAGCTTTTCAGACAGCTAAAAATTATTTAGTTATAAGTAGCTTAGTTTTACAATTTATAGTACTGAATATAAAAATTGAGAATTATCTGATAAATGCTGTCATAGTTTTGATATAAAGAGTAGTGGGCATTATATAAAGCTGTAAGATAGTTTACTTAGCAGTATCAAATAGAACAACAGACTTTAAATACTGATTTTTATTTAAAATGGTAGGTCAGGAATGATTTTCATGTAGCAGTTCAGTAATTTTATTAAATGTTTCATATTTGGCAATGCTGCTTCCAGCCAATTCAGAGAAGTTTCTTCAGCAGAAAGTAATTGCACTTTGCACCTGCCTTGAGAAGGGATAGAAGCAGCATTCAGCCACACGGGTTTGCATTCAGGGGCTAGCTGGGAATCGCTTCCAGTGCTGTTGCAGTGACCTTTCCGAAGAACTTGGTAGGCTGTACCAGGGACAGGAAATTTGCTGTATTTTGGAATGCAAGCAAAAATATTGGCACATTGTCTCTCCAGATGACTTTCAGAGCACTTTTCTTTCTGTACAGGGTTGAGAGGGTGGGCTCTGTATGGAGAGATTGGCTGTGTGGGTTGGCTTGTGTCCAAAGAAGGAACCCTTTCAGATCCGGATCTGATTACAGAAACGGAGAAATAAAACTGCAGTGGGGGCTGCTTTTGTTTCTGGCTATAAAGGAAGGCTTCTGTCTGTTTAAAAATTGCTTGTGTCTGGGTGAACAGTTATTAAATAGGGAATATGATCATGGAGGAAGTCTAAATCATGGCCTTGAGTACAGCAGGTAGCAACTTTCCTCATCTGCTGCTTCCAGTTTGGGGAAAGCTGTATTTGTTTTCTTTGTACCTCCCTCCCATCCTTCCTTCCTCTCTCTCTTTCTTGTTTATTTACTTACTTATTTTAGTAGTTTCAGGTGTATAAAACAATATAGTGATTAGACATTTACACATCTCACAAAGTGATAACCCCAACAGGTCTACCCATCTAACACCGTACATGATTATTACAACACCATTGACTGTATTCCCTAGGCTGTACTTTACTTACATTACGTGACTATATGCGTGTGTGTGTGTGTGTGTGTGTGTGTGTGTGTGTATCTGGATTTTCTTGATTGGTGGCAACTAGGAGGGTACCATTTATTGTTTACTCTGTACCAAGTGATGTGCTTTCATTAGATGGATTATTTAATCCTCACAGGAGCAGCACCAGGAAAATACTGGTATTGTCTCCAGTCTGTCCATGGCACTGGGCTGCCAGAGTCCAAATTCTTTTATGAACTTTGGGGGAAAAATCACAGGCATTCTTAGTTACAATAGATAACTGCTTTTTTATATTTTTAAAATGCCTATTATCTGAGAACTTGCTCCTATACCTCTAGGCTTCGTCAGAAGATTTTTTCCACTCTCAAAGAAAATATAGGAACTGGGTTCCTAATGTCCCTTAAGTCTGAGATAGCTTCTGCTAGTTACGATTATAGTTCTGTATTTTACTAAATCTTACAAAAACATCAATTGTAAGAGGCATTTTTGTTTTATATGTAGCTAAGAAAGAAAGAACACAGATGCCAGATAAACTCTAACAGTGCTTTTTAATCACCTAAATTTTTTATACTTGTTAAATAAGCTCTTTGATACTCCTGAAACATAGTAAATACAGATTTTTCACTCTTGGGCCACATAGACAAGCAGGTATGTGTGAAATAAATTAAGGCATTTCTAAGTCTCCTTTACATTCCGAGTTGAACTCCTCTGCAGTATTCTTTCACTCAGCCATAGATGTCCATGTTTTCACACGCAGTAGGGCTCTCTGTGCCCTCAGGAGCAGTGTTGAGACAGCATTTCTTAGGAACGCTCTCCAGGATTTTCTTCTAAACTACAAGTTCTAATGGGTCTCCATGGAAAATGAGAGTCCATCATAACCACCACCTGGTCAGCTATGATTGTAAGATTGTAGCTCAGTTCTGCAGATTCATTGTAGAATCAAAATACAGTATTATAATATTAGAGGAAGGCACAAAAGCAAACACTTGGATTTCTTTACTTCATCACCTTTAATGGGGCTCATCATTTTATGTCTTGAATGTGCTTTTGCTAGTCGTTGGTGATGACAGCGAGAACACAGGCAGTTGCACTGTTGGGCAGGCCGGCTGCTTAATTCACTCTTGAGAATTTGAGCTAGGAAATATCAGAAATCTTCTGAGGAAGTCGTGGGATCTGAAGCTAAAATATCATGATGTAGAGAGGTACCAAAAGCCCTTTGCAGCCATGTGGAAGGTGTGTGATCTTAAGCAAGTTATTTAACTGCTCTATGTTCCATTTTCTTCATCTTGAAAAATAAATTCGTAAAGGTGATAGTTGCCACTTCAGAGTCTTTTGGTTTAATGAGCTGATGTCTGTAGCACCTTTTGCATATTGCCTTACATTCTGGTCAGTGCTATTTGTGTTAAATAAATTAGTGATCTACAGATTAATGACTGACATCATCAGGAAGTAAGGAATAGGTATAATACTGAGGCAGAGGCTGCTCAGCAGAGGAACAAATACCAGCAACTGTGTGACTGGGCACCTGATGGGCGTGAGGGCCTCCTTCCCTCCTGGGGGACCCAAGCAATGGGATGGGAGGCTGGGCTTTCACCTTCCTTTGCAAAGCACTTTCCCTGCATGTAAATAAAGGTCCTGGGTGTGTCAGAATGGAGGTTGGTACCTGATGGAGACAGTAAGGGGCCCATAAGAAACAGTAGGTATTAAGGTTCTCCACCCAACGGTGCCCTCAGTCAGCTGTCTCAGCCACTAACCAGGTGTGTTCTTGTCACAATTAATGCCACCATTTAAAGTTAAAAAACAAAATTATCATTAAAGATAGCTTGTTCATTCTGTCATTTTGTAACCAAAGCTTTTGAACAGCTTCCTCCATACTTTTTGGTCCAGAAATGACCAAGGATAAGGCCCAGCCCACAGGGTTGTGAATCTACTGAGCCTTCTTCGGTTGGTTTTCTAGGATTGGAGAAACCTCCTAATGCAGGGGTGTCCAATCTTTTGGCTTCTCTGGGCCAAAATTGGAAGAAGAAAAATTGTCTTGGGCTACATATAAAATATACTAACACTAATGCTAGCTGATGAGCTATAAAAAAAAAAATTGCAAAAGAACTTAATGATTTAAGAAAGCTTACAAACTTGTGTTGGGCCACTTTCAAAGCCGTCCTGGGCCGCACACAGCCCGCAGGCTGCGCATTGGACAAACTTGATGTAAAGCATCACCTTACCAAAAGTAAATTTGCGTAAGGAATCATGGAGCTTGTCCTTATCCAAACAGCTTTGAGTTCTTGGTCTGTGAGTCATTTCAATGTTTATCTGACATCATCCTGGGGCAGAACCAAGGTTCTGATTCTCCCACAGTTCTACTTTCTTCCTCCATATCCTTTCCAGAGAGGAATCAACTCTCCCTTTTCTATAAACCCTCACGTTAAATGACGCAAGTCGTAACTGTAGGATGAAGAAAAGTAGACTTCAGAATCGGATAGATCTGCCTTCCAGCGCCTGGCAAGTCTACAGAGCCTCAGTTTTGTTGTTTTTCAAACAGAGATACTAGTATTTACTCCAGTGGGCTCTCCTGAGGGTTCCCTGGTTCTCTGGAGTCATGTAACGTGAATTCTCAGTCTTGTAAATAGTAGTGTCAGCTCAATATGGTCAGTAAAACTTGCTCACAGTTAGATATTCCAACTTTGTCTAAAGTAGGGGTGAGAGTGGGACCGGGGATCCATTGAGTGCCTTTTCTAAACAATATATACGCCCTTCCCCAAGTGCCCCTGCTGAAACGAGACACTGTCTATGCTGCCTTTCTTTCCTGCCTCCACCCCTCTGAAGCTCTTGCATGGGAAATACCAAGTGTTGAGAAGCTTATTAACATTTACTTTAGTGATAATTACTTTAAAATCCTTATTGGTAGCCAACTATTTTTTGAAAACAGTCTTGGAAGGTAGTATTTGTATATGTAGGTTTTATTTTACAGATTCAGTGGTGAGGTAATTGCCTAAAGATAATAGTAGAAGTTTCATTATAAACTTAAAAATCAGCCAAAGTCAGTTCCTTGTTTTGGTGTCGCAGTGTAATTTACCAGGCTGAGGATTTGACAGGCTTTTGTCATTGACACCCTTATTCCAGGATCTAGAAAGAGTGGAGGGCTGCCATGTTTCTGACCCCCTTTCTCAGTGGCAGGGCAAGTGATCCACAGCTCCCTGAGGGGAAGAGTCAGTTTGATAGGGGGTCCCACTGGGGCAGAGGGAACCACTGGAGGGGTGTTAGCTGTCATCACAAAAGCACGAGAGCCAGGCAAGGGGCCAAGGTGAGGGAAGTGTGAGGGCTTAGCAAGACCTCATGTGAGGAAGTTCACAGACTGAAGCCACAAATTCACAAGGCTGGTGGCCATCCTACGACTGCTAGCTTGCGTGCAGGCCTGCATGTAGACCAGAGCAAACAGACTTTCTCTGCCAGATAAAGTGTATTAATTTTTGTCCCTTATTTAATTGCATATTATTGTTTGTGCTTAGAGTTGAAGTAGCAGCTGAAGTTCATTATTTTCAAGTAAGAAAGAGTACAGAAATGGGGACGGTAGGTGGACATGTTTAGTTTTTCATATTCTTGGTGTGAGCAGTGATTTGTTCAATAAATTATTTTTATTCTAGGCTTTAAGAGGGTCAGATTTTGGTTACTTTGATCTATTGGACATTAGTTTACCCATTTCAAGAGACCTGTCCAGTTCTTTTTAGATGAAACATGCAGGTAATAAACAGGACATAAAGGTTAGCTCAGTTTGCCTAGCTTAAGAATGTGAAGAGCACGGGAACTAAATAAAAGCATGTCTCCCAATAATTTAAAACCAAAACATTCCTTAAAACATGCGTTTGGATTATTTGTATTGGAATTTTAAGATGGAAGGAGATAGAGCAACTGAAGTATTATTCTTTCTCCCATTTTCTTTGCCATCTGTAGGTAAATCTGTTCCATTGGAGGTGAGGTGGCCTTGACTTTTCAGGGACATTCAGCTTGGTAGCCTGTTTCAATGTGTAATAATCCTCATTAATGCTCATCATCCCCATTGCTCACACTCATCTTTACCTCTGGCCACTCCAGAAAGTCAGTTTCCACCAGCATCTCTGGTTGTGGTATTTTACACATAAAACAGCTTGGAATATATTACCTGTCAAGTGCATACAGGCTGCCTCCTTCTTCTTTTCCATATAGAACTAATGTCCTTCCGTTTTTATCCCTTTACAGTTTTTCTCATTCAACACTCTTTCATGCCCTAAGTAGGGTATAGTGTGCTGAGCTGTCAGAGTATTGGAGCTAGAAAGAAGCACCAGGACAATCCCACACCGTCCCCTTCGTATGATGGAAGCGGCAGCAGGAGGAGGCAAGAGCATGAGGTGATGTCGCCTCAAGGTCACAGACTCAGGAACGGTCGAAATATAGCTAAAGCCCATGTCTCCAGGCTCTGTCTGGTGCTATTATAACACATTGCTTTGGTTGGTTAAACTTGTTTGTTGCCCAGCTGTCACTTTTGTCATTTTAGTGATTATGTATCATAACGGTTTAAAGTCCATGTGTGCAATTAAGAACCATGTGATACAGTTACTTTCTCTCAATCATATCTTAAAGGCTTACTGTCTCCCAACAGAGGGTTGGGAGATAGACCTGGCATTTCTTGGTTAATTCCATGATAACCTTTAAAGTACATTTTCACATCCCTTGGCTCAAAAGATATCTTGCATAAGTGCCCACAGCTTGTAAGTGAGGGAGCTGGGGTTTGAGACTATTTCTCTGTCTTCAAAATCTCTTCCCTCTTAGTACCTCACATAGTTGCCTATTTAGAAGAAATAAACCTCTCACACTTGAGATTTTATCAATTGTAAATCTGAAAATCTCTAATCGGAATAATGGGTTTTTTAAAAAACTGTTATCCAGCTTTGCTTTAATTTAAAAATAAAATTCAGGGGAAACAGTTGGAATAAATAGGATAATGCATTTAAACAGTCTTAAAAAAGAAGCTGTTTGAAGTTGCAGAAATGACATTTGACTTTAGCTTCTCTGTCAGGTTAGTTGGATAAGAAAGAACACTGATATTTGGTGATAAAAAGAGGCCTTGGTTTAATTTTGTGAAGATTTTTTTTTTAGGTTAGAAAGATATAAATATTTGTCGTCCTAATTGTGATAGTTTTTCTTACTTGTGAATCACTAGATTTAAAACCCAAGTTACACACACACACACACACACACACACACACACATCTAATTGAATAGTAAAGCACAGTTGCAGTAATTGCAATAGTGTAAATCCTTAATGAGTCCATGTTCTATGTAACTTCCTTGACCCTCACAGGTTCCCTAAAGAACAGCTCTTACATCATGGGTTCTGTGCTGCATCTCTTACAACCCTTCCCACCCTTCCCGGCCCTGAAGTTCTTGTGTGGAGAACACTACAGCCTCTTCTACCAGCAGTTCTCCTTTATCATTTAACAACTTAATTAGTTCTGTCTTCTTCATTCTCACATTCTACTCTGCCCCTTTGATGCCTTTCACCGTTCTTCGCCTCTCAAGGTGTGTCCTTTATCTAAGGAGAATTACTCTCAGTTTTCATTAGATGCAATAAATACAGAGTAGGACATCTGAATTAGCCAGACCTGAGACTGGAACTCGGTTCTACCACTTAACTAGCCATGAGTCTGCAGTGACGATTTTTTTTTTAAACTTGTAAAACAGGACTGGTAATTGCTCCCCGACACGTAATAAGAAGGATTAGCTAAGATCATGCATGAAAAGCACCTGAAACTGTGCCTGGCACACTCTGGGAATTCAAACATGAGTATTCCTCACCCCAGTCCTTCACCCCCTTCCAGGTTCCATTGTGAATTAGTCAAAGCAGCTCTTCAGCAGTTTCTTGAAATTTTACTGTATAATATCAGTCTCCTCCTTATACTGCTTTTCCTTACATGACATTTTGTAAACAACCAAATTTTCATTCTATGTCCTTATTTTTGTTTAATTACTGCCATCATAACTACCTTGATTTCTATTTCATAAAAAAGAAAAATCCCATTGTTGGTTAAATAGACTTTATGGGATAGCCTGTAAACCTAACTATGAGGTATAGTATTTCTGCAGACAAAAATGATCCAGAATTTATATAGTCATTTTAAAAATAAATGTTAGAAGAAAACTTTTGCTTTGCTTTTCTGCTTTGTGTTTTGCAGTAATTTTCCATTTAATAAGAATAACAAAAACTATACAGCAAGTTATTACATACCCTTACCCCACTTTCCCCTGATAACTGTGGTATAATTATCAAACTACAAAATTAACATTGGTTCAATACTATTAACTAAATTGTAGACATCATTTGGATTTTCACCGGTTTTTCACTACTGTCCTTTTTCTATTTCACAATTTAATTCAGGATTCTGCATTACTTTAATTTTCCCATCTCCTCGGGGTTCTTGAATTTATGACAGTTCCTTGATCTCTCCTTGTCTTTTGTGATCATGACACTTTTCAAGAGTACTGGTCATTTATTTTCAAGAGTACTGGTCAATTTGGGTTTTTCTGTTGTTTTCTCTTGATCCTATTGAGGTATCGTACATCATTGGGCAGGATCCCACAGAGACGACATTCTCTTCTCAATGTGTTACACCCAGGATACTTAATGTCAGTACGGCTATTACTGGTGATGCTCACCTAGATCCCTGGGTAAGGTGGTCTCTGCCAGGCTTCTCCATTGTGAGGTTGCCTTTGTAATCAGCAGATACTTCAGGGGAGACACTTTGAGACTATGCATATGTCCTATTTCTCCTTAAACTTTTTCCTAGTCATTTCAGCTCTGTGACTCTTGCCTGCTGCAGTGTTACAGTGCTGTTCTCTTTCTGTTTCCCTCATCACTTCTACATTGATGGATTGGAATTATTCTATAAGGAAGATTTGTCTTCTTTCATATTTATTTATTACCATTAATTTATAGCACATGGAATCATGAAAAATTTTTTTATCCTTTGGGTTATAGTCCCAATATTGTCACTGTTTACTTTTTTGCTCACATTGTTCTGGTTTTGGCCAAAGGGACTTCTCATGTTGGCACTGGTGTACTTCGATGTGCCTCCATCTTTTTTTTTTTAAAGGTCTCTTACTTCTGATAGATGTTCTAGGCCTATTTCCTACTTTTCTTGCCTCAGCTGTGGAATCAACCCCTTTACCGAGGAGACCTGATATTGATTGCCACTGGAGTATCACTGCTTCTAGGCCTCTCAGCAGAGTTAGGACACATATGTTTGTAAACTAACAAATGTATGTACGAAGGCTGTCCAGAAAAAATTCCAGCCATAATTGCCTCTATTTTTCATATTCTGTGACTGGATACTTTTGAACAGCCCTTGTATTTCAGTATCCATATATCTGTATATGAACTGAGAGGTCCATACTGTATAACCTCTGATTCCAATCTAGCACAAGGTTCATTTTAACATTCTCCATTGTTATGTTTCCTGTGTCTTTGTTGAAGTTCTCCCTGAGATTATTGAGCATCCTTGTAGCCAGTGTTTTGAATTCTGCATCTGGTTGATAGCTTGTCTCCATTTTGTTTTGATATTTTTCTGGACCTGTGTTCCATTCTTTCATTGGGGACTTGATTCTTTGTCTCCCCATTTTGGCTGCCTCCCTGTGTTTGTTTCTATGTATTAGGTAGGGCTGCTATGTCTCCCAATCTTAGTAGAGTGGCCTTATGTAGTTGATGTCCTGTGGGACCCAGTGGTAGTCTCCCTGGTCACCTGAGCCAGGTACTCGAAGTGTGTCCCTGTGTGGGCTGTGTGTGTCCTCCTATTGTAGTTGAGTCTTGGTTGTTGTTTGTAGGTCAGTGGGAGAGATTGACTCTTGGCCTTAATTATAATGCAGGAGCTATGATGCAAGGGCTGACCCTATAGAGCAAAATTCACTTTAGCAGGGCTCTGGTGCCTGCCCAGTATGCCCTTCAGGTTTTGTCCTTGGGATGGCCAAGTAATGCTCTGACTCGCTTTGAAGCTGGCCAAGTTCAGCCACAGCCTGTGCCCTGCCCAGTGCCACCTGGCATGAGCCACAAAGCAATCCTCAGAGACTACCACCTGTGCTGGGCTTGGAGGTACCTTGAAAGACCAAGCAATGAACCAAGTCTGGCTGTCTCTAATGCTGGACTTAGGGCTGCTCATCCAGAAGTATAGGACATGCCAAAGCCAAATGCTGCTTGTTTGGGTTTTGTGAACCTTTGAGAGATTTTAGAAAAGTCTACAGCATCAGCCAAGGCAGGCGGTTTATAAGGAAAAGCCACTGGAAGTGGCTTAGGTATGCCTGAAAGTTGGGGTGGGGGGCAGGGTCTCAAAATCACCAGAGTGATACAAGTTAACAATGCACTGTAGAATTGTATGCCTGAAACCTATGTAATCCTTGCTAACAGATGTCACCCCAATAAGTCTAACAATAAAAATGAATTTAAAAAGTTAAAAAAATAAAGATTATCAAGTGATCAGTAAGATGTAAAAAAGTTAGTAATTACTACCCTTAATCAATTATATTTTTCTTGTCATCTTGTTACTTCTTTCTGTTTAATAAAATTGTTTCATTATGAAAAAAAAAAAATCACCAGAATGGGGTGAATGAATGGTGTTAACCAGGTTGATGGAGATTCAGATATGGTGGCTGCCTGCATTTGCATGCAGGGAGTGGGGAAGGCTCAACAGAGAAACAGTGACTTAGGCCAGCTTCTCCCTCCAGGAGAAAGCTGCCCTTCAAGCCCTTGCCCTGAACCCAGACAACTCAGTTCCTCCCTGTATGTTTCTGGCACCTTTCCAGCTGCTGCTCCAGTGCTGGAGCTCAGAGTGAGTGTGTCCTTTATGAGTAAGTTTGTGCGCAGGCAGGCCCCTTAAGATGATCCCCTGAGACTTCAGCCACCATCTCCACTGGTTTGTACAATCAGAATTTATGGAGACTTCTCTCTCCAGCACTGAAACCTAGGGCTAGAGAGCCTAGTGTGGGCCTGGGACCCCTGCTCCTTTAAAGGGATCTCCAAAGCTGAGATATCCCTCCCAATTTTTAAACGTCACGCATAGGTATGGGACCAGCTGTGTCTCTGCCCCTCCTACCAGTCTTGGTGTGGCTTCTTCTGTGTGTCATTAGTTCTAGGACTTCAGTTCATCTAGACTTCAGGCCATTGTTGATGATGGTGGTTCTGTAGCTCAGTTGTAATTTTGATGTGGTCATGTGGTTCCTGTGTCATGAGAGGAGGTAAGCACAGCATGTACCTACTCCTCCATCTTGACCGGAAGTCCTAGCTTTAGGTTTGATTGATATTTTTCTCTATTGTTTTTCTATTCTTGCTTTCGTTGATTTGTGCTCTTATTTTCTCCCTCTTTTTAATACTAAAATTTTTTTTCTGTTCTTATTTTCTTCCTTCTGATTGCTTTGGATTTATCTCACTCTCTTTTGTTCTAGTTTTTAAGGTTGAAGCTTGGATTGTTGATTTGAGACCTTTCTACTTTTATAATAAATGTATATAATGTTGTAAGTATCCTTCTATTCACTGCTTTAGTAGCACCCGGTATACATTGAAGATCCCAAAAGACATTGTTATAATTTTTGCCTTCAACTATCATACATAGTTTATAGAGAATAAGAGGAGAGTACTGTATTATATTTACCCAGATACTTATCATTTCTATTGCTTTTCTTCATTCCTGATGTTCCAGGTTTCCTTCAGGTACCATTTTCCTTCTGTTTCTAGAACTTCAGCATCTTTTTAAATTAAATCTGCTGGCAACAAATTTTCTCTTTTCTTCATCTGAGAGTGTCTTTATTTCACCTTTATTTGCCAAGGGTATTTTTCACTGGCTATGGAACTCACTAGATGACAATTCTTATCTTTCAGGACTTGAAAAATGTTGTTCTTCCTACACACACACACACACACACACACACACACACACACAGCCATAATTTCTGATGAAAAATCAGCAGTCATATCAATCATTGTTTTCCTAGGTGTAGTATGTTACTATAATTGGCCTGCTCTTAGGATTTTTCATCTTCAACCTTCACCGGTTTGATAGTGTATATAAAGGCATAGATTTCTTCAAGCTTATTCTGTCTGGTATTTGCTGAAACTTTTGAATCTAAAAGTTTTTCAAAAATTCAGCCATGTTTTCTTCAAACCTTTTTTCAGTACCACACTCTCCTCTCCTCTCCTTCTGGGATTCTGATGGCACACATATTTGACCTTTTGGTATTATCGTCCCACAGGATCCTGAGGACCTGTTTGTTTTTTTAATATCTTCTGTTTTTCTTTCTGTTGGATACCTTCTATTAGCTACTGGTTTGTTTTTTTCCTTTATCATATCCATTCTGCTATAGAATCCATCAGTTAATACTGTATTTCAGTTACTGTGTTTTTCAGTTCCAAAGTTTCCATTTGTGCCTTTATTTTGGGAGATTTTGGTGGACTTTTCATGTATTTATTTCATGCATGTTTACTGTTACTTCTTAAAACATAATTTTAACAGCTACTTTAGAATCTTGTTCTCATACTTTCATTATTTGTGTTGGTGTCTGTCTTTGCCCTTGCAAGTTGACATTTTTCTGGTTGTTTGTATATCAAGTAATTTTTTGTTTGTTTGTTTGTTTAATCTGGACATGTTGAATGTTCAGTTATAAAACCGAGGGTCTTGTTTAAATTTTTAGCAGAAAACTTATTTATTTATTTATTTTACTTTGTGTTTGCAGGCATTCAACAGGTTAGGTTCAGGTTACAAGTTGCAACCTGCTCAGTTCAGTTTTCCCCCCTCCTCTCCCACTGTCAGTTCAGTTTTCACAGCCTTTGAAGTGCTAATTGCATCTGATCTCTTTGTGCCCCACCCTGTAGCCAGTCTGGGTCTGGACAGTGGCCTACACTATAGTTCAGTTCTTTAGGCCTTTGGAGGGTTGTTGAAGGTCAGATCTATGCACAGCTGAGAGATGAGCCCAGGAGTTCTGTACAACTTGATGGAATTGCTCTCTTGAGCTCCCTTCTCTCTGTAATCTCACTGGCATTTTCTGGCTTCTTTGGAATCCCTTCCCATTCTTCTAGCCAAAAAGTCAAAAGCTCTAATTTTTCCTCTCTGCTCTGTACTTCTGTGTGCTCTCATCTGTGTCCCAGGCATGTTGCAGGAGGACAGAGACAAAAGAGCAACAGTGATTTGTCCATCTTCTTGAGACCAACATGTCTCTGGTCAGAGAGGATGCCCCTTCTCAGAGTTTTAGGTAGGAACCTCCCCAGCTCTTACCACCACCACCATCACCACTGCCACTGGACTGCTGGAAGGCTTCTGTTTTGCTGTGCTAAATTCTTCTCCCCCTTCCCCAATCTGTCTGCTGCCACTTACTCTTCAAAGTCCTCAGAGTGCTGTCCAGGGTTTGTGATTGCATTCAGTGGAGAAACAGTGTCATTCTTACTCCTTCTTATCTGGAATCACATAAGAATCTAAAAACACTGTGACTTTTCTAAGAATTCCAGTCAGGCTGAGCCCCCTTGCTTTCAAAATAATTTACTTACTTGTTCAGTCTCTGTGTGTGTGTGTGTGTGTGTGTGTGTGTGTGAGAGAGAGAGAGAGAGAGAGAGAGAGAGAGAGAGAGAGAGGCGTTTCTGAACCCACACCCCCGTGAAAAAAATTTAGCAACTTAGAGTACAGTATTTATTTACAGATCTTTCTCTCTTTAACATTACAATATCAAGTCAAAAATACTAGGGTGAGCTCTTTCCATCTTTTTCAGGGTATTTATTTCCACCATTCATTTGTAATTCAGTTAGATTCATTTGGTAAGACATTTAAATGTTGAATTTTACATTTTTAAGGTACCCTGAACTCTCTATAACATAATCGTCTTTGGTCTCTTTTCTGGGCCTGAATGCCTGTGAAGTTGTACCTCTGTGTTCACTGTGTTTCTTCCCTCACTCTGACCACACTCCACAGCAACTGTTGTCCATTCTCATCACAGCACTCTAGTAGTGGCATGTAAACAGTGTTCTAGGACTTGTTTGGTATGCCATAGTATTCTGACCTAGCAATGTGCTTGCTAACAAAAAAGGACAAGGCTTTTAAAAATTCATGTGATATTCATTGTGTTTCAGAGTTCAAATTAAGATAGAATACTGAGGAATGGTGTTTAAAACCAAATTACTCCAGTATCATGCTCCTCCATTTCATGTTAGTGGATTTTTGGTCTTCTTTGAACATGTTAACCAATCTTGGTGGTGTAGAAAGTGGCCAAATATTTGTCTGTTTTTGCTTTTTTACATGCATACTATAGGCCAACAGTGATGAAGATTAAAGAATGTCATTCCTCACCTCCCACACCAGAAAGGGGTGAGCTGGAAAGGCTGTTCATTTAGAATTAAAGATCACCTCTAGTTAGATCAGTGCTTTTCATTAAAGAACCAAAGTGCCTTTTATCAGCATAGATTAAAATGTTATCAAGAACCCAGGGCAGAAACACAGCCAGCAAACTGAAGCGCTCTCTGGCTTCTCTCACTCATTATCTTCACAGCTAGAATTGACTTAGAGTTTGACAGGCCTGTGTGGTGAGGTTCAGAACCATCGTGGCAGCACCAGAATTTAGAATGACCTGAGCCTCCCCTTTTGAGGTAACTATGGCTACCTTTGAAGAAAGGATTTGTTCTGTTAGGAGGAGAGGTTTAAGCTTGATTATTGAGTACCAATGACAGTGCTTCTGGGAGATGCACGTTATTATCCAGGAGGCTCAAGTTGTTTTATGAACTTTTTATATTTGCTTCTCATAATAGAAATAACTGTAAGTAGTAGATCATTGGCACCAAAGTGTCACTAAAATGATTTAGGACAGGGGTGTCCAATTTGTTGGCTTCTCTGGGCCATATTGGAAGAAGAATTGTCTTGAGGTCACACACAAAAAAAAATCTCATAATGTTTTAAGAAAGTTTGCAGATTTGTGTTGGGCCACGTTCAAAGCTGTCCTGGGTGGCGTGCGACCCACGGGCCACGGGGTGGACAAGGTTGATTTAGGATATCACTGGGCGAGAACTAAAAGGAATACATTTCTGATGGTTAGTGTAGAATATGTAGTTTTAATGAACCTCATTGGCATTGATATACAAAAGCCCAACAGGGAATACAAATCTGAAACAGGGGCATTTCCCTTTTTTCTTTGAAGTAGTGGTAAGGGGTGACACAGCCAAATTCAGTAGATCAGAATTTCCAACATTGACCTTGTCCTCCCTCCCCTCCCCTCCCCACTAATAAAAGGAAGTGGTGGTTGCAATCTTCATCTTTAGAGGGTTATTGGGGGGCTGAGGGCAGAGGGCAGTGGGCAGTACACAAAGAAACATAAAATCCATTCTATAAATGCTTTTGAAAATGTAAACTTTTGGTAGGGCTTTGCAAATTATAAAAAAAACAAAACAAACTGAACTCCTTAATCAGAAAAAAGAGAATACAGGAGTACCATAAAATCTAAAGGCAAAAAACACAACAACAGAGTAAAAGAACTGAAAAGATAGAAGATGGCCTAATTGGCTCATCTTGGGTCATAAACACCTTGGGAATGCAGTTCAAATGTGTTGTATCAGGGGCTACTCTGCGGGGAAGGAGAGATATTTAATTGTGGAGGGCTAATAGAACCCCTGAAAGTGATCTATTACAATGCCATGTGCCAATTCTCCAGTTTATTACAATTAAAGCCCCTAATGGTGGCTAGCCTTCAGGAAGTTGCCAAAATTTGTCATGCCTATAAGTTACTTTTTTAGCCATTTTCATTCATAAGCTGTCATACTGTTCTAATAATTTTCCTCCAGGTGGCTGCTCTATATCTCAAAGATCACAACATTTCTAATGGATATATATATATCAAAGATCACAACATTTCTAATGGATATATATATATATTTTTTTAAAGAGATGACTTCCCTTTCCTCTTACATAATCTATCACCATTTTTAGAACCTGAAATACACTTTCCCTCCATATATAGTCATATTCTTTCATGCAGTTGTACTTAAATTTTACTGGGCTCCTTTCCTTCCCTTTCCTCATGCTGTTGTGTGTTTAGAACTTTCTTTGAGAGCTAAGAAATTTAACTTTCAATCTAGAAAATATAGCTTTTAATATGTCAGTAAATGATGTGGTATTTTTGAAAGGTCACATTTTTTATGGTTGGAAGGAAAATCGGAAATATTTGTGAGTCATTTTAGTTGTCTAAGTGAGTTTAATGCCAGTTTTTCTCTCCAAGGTTAGGTGCTTAATTTAAACAGAGTACCACTTATCTCCATATGCCTGATTTTAATTTTGTGACATGACAGTATATAATAATACAGTACTTTGGAGTAGAAATTTTCATGTACAGTTTTGGGTGGTAGGCATGTTCCTTCTGTCAGCCTTTCTGTTCATGCTTCTGACAGTAGTGGTGTTAGACCCAGACCATAGCTACCTTACATATCACATTGTCACCATTTGGGAATTGAGCTCTCGATTTCTATATCCAACTAAGGGAGACAAGAACTCTTGGCTCTCTCTCCAGGTCTTTTATTCATTAACAGAGTGACTTAGGACTAATTATTTCACCTCTTTGAGCTTCACTTTTTCTCATCTATAAATTTGGGGGCAAGAGTTTATAGATCTGTTGACCATTAAAAACAGTACTTAATGTAGTTCCTGGGAAATAGTCACTGCTCACTAAATGGTAGCTACTGTTAAGTTTTAGTAAATGATGTGTTTCTTGTAAAATGTAACTTCACCAATGAAATACTCCTATCCTAGTTAATTAGATATCCATTAGTTGCTTTGCAGTAACAACTGTATGTGGCTCCCGAAAACATGGATCTCCTAGAAGCTCACATGGGATATCGGGGTCATAAGGGTAAAAAAAAACTCAGGAGCGAACTAATAAAATAAGTGGCAAGCTCATTAGTTATTCAAGTAATACTAAGTTGAGTTGATTACATTCTAAGTAGAATTAAAAGAAGAATTTTTATGGAAAAGAAAATGGCAATACATTTGAAGACTCAAACTCATGTACATGAAGTAGAAGATAGGTACTGAAAGAACAGGCCTGCATACAATAAAGTGAAGTCTAGATTAAAGTGAGAATTGCTGTCATGTGTGTATTTTACCTTAGAGCTTGGGATTCACATTTTAATATCAATGAAAGAATACCTTAAAAAACAAATGAACAGTAAACTACTTCTGTTCTGCCCATTGTTGACCTGGGCATGAGTAGAACATTTAATTTTCTCTTTTGCCCTCTAAAATTAAAGAAAGAAAACTGGAAAGGCTCCAGAGAAGAGCAGTAGAAGGAATCTTCTGATAAAAAATAAGGCCCATAAGGAAAGTGTAAAGGAGGGGTGAATCTTGCATTTGAAGGGAAGTTCAAGAGACCTCTTAATAACTGGCTTTGAATTTGTGAAGGGTTGTCATGAAAAGGATGCTAAGCAGTTGTTTGTCTCATGAAGAACTGAAGAGAGGAAAATGGTCCAAGAGAGACTCAGGTTAGATTAAAAAGAAATACTTCTTGCAAAGAGAGTAAGGCATACCATACCATCTGTAGTCAGACATGCTGTTCCACACAGCTTTGACTGAACTAGATTGCGCCGGGTCCTTGACTGTTTGGCTCTGTTCTTACGAGGTCTGCTACTTGCCTTCACTGAACATGTAAAATCTTGGCCATAGAAGTAGCACTTTATCTTGTATTATCTTGTATTTCTTGGTTCTTTCATGCATGTTAGTCTTTTCTCTTTTGCTTCTCCAACTCTCTTCTCTGCTCCAAATTATAAGGTAGTACAGAGCACAGAATGAATTCTTGCACCCACTGAAAGAGACTTTCTTGGACTTGATCAATTAGCAGACTACTGAGGCAGATTCCCGCCCCCCAATGGTCATCAGTATACTTAGAATCACTGTTTACCTCAAGTAGTAGTAACTTACATTTAAAAATGGAAA
Source organism: Lyroderma lyra (assembly GCA_004026885.1). NCBI lineage: Eukaryota > Metazoa > Chordata > Mammalia > Chiroptera > Megadermatidae > Lyroderma > Lyroderma lyra. The sequence continues at coordinate 695,541 of PVJL010000049.1, forward strand.
ATCTCTAGGGAAGCTTTCACAATTGTTAATGGGATGAGTCTCTAAATAAATTTTAATTTTTGCCATAATGATAGTTTAGTAAATTGGTTAAGTAACTGTGTTTCCTATCAATAAATATGGGAAAATTTCTTTTTTTTTTTAAGTGGGAGCACCTCAGCTAATCGAGTTTAAAAGGGAATATATAGAAAATCCTAAACACATTTATAGTAGAATATATATATATATATATAAGTGAATGGTAACTAACGTATGCCAACCCATGAGGGTAAAAATAGTGGAGGGGAGGAGCCACATGCTCATTAGGTTGACACTTTTACTCAGTCACGAACACTAAACTGGGACTGGTACAGAATTTTAAGTGCCTTTTTCTTGGGCCTTACTGTTGTGATCTTTCTTTAGAACAGTTCTGATACACCCTTCGGAAGGCTGGCTGGCCTGTGTGGACATTGTCTGTGCCAAATTACAGCACAGAACAAGGGACTGTTCTGTTTCATTTACTGAGAATAGTGCTTAATAAGTATTATTTGACAACATGCTGAATTAAGAGAATGTTATAAGGATGTTTCACAAAGGAAAGTGGGTAAAACGTCTGATGTTTACAAGTTCTATTTATATGTAAGTTGATAGCAGTATAAAGCCATGCTTGATGCTTTCTTTTTAAAATTTTATTTAATACATGTGAATATGTATGCTGAGAGAAAATGATTTTATCTGGCTCCAAATATGTTATCGTATCTTGATATACTTAGTACTATTTCAGAACCAGTTTTTTGCCCTGTTAGTTTGAATGTATCAGGCCCTGGTGTTAACGAAATTCATGCAATACTGATTTGTAACATGGGATACACATTTATGATTATTTCCTTTTTCTCAACCTTAACTTTGAACTTATCCTAGTATCTTATCTTAGTTTATGATCTTAAGTAATTATAGTTTTTTTCTAAATGGAAATTATACTGTGATCCATATGTTTATGTATCTGTATATATACTAGTATAAGAAAGATCAGTGAAATTTAATGTCCAAAGGAAGAAGTAACTGTCAAAAATATTTATAATACTTCTCTTCATATTTCAATGTCACAAGCTAATTAGTTATCTCGAGTTAAATTTATCGTAGTTTTAGTATATGAAAGTACTTCCACGGGACATTCAAATGTAGTTCTATTTATTAATAGACATCTATAATATATAGTTATATGTGAGTACTATGAAATAACTTCAGTGTTGAAATATAAAATAGTGTAGATTCTGATTTTTTTTTCTAGTGAGGCTTCTCGCTTAAATGTGCTTGAAAGAAAAGATAGGATTTAGATGATCCCTAATGCCCTTTGCAACTTGAAGATTCTATGCTTCACTAACATTGGACTTGTGTAAGACCTATAGTCTGAACATATGGGTAAGTAGCAATAACTATTATACAGTGGTAGGCTGATAGTATACTTGTGACTTATTTTAAGAGCTATATCTGTTTTGTCACTGGCAATGGAGTTCAAGGAAAACTGAATTTTTGCTTATTCAAATAATATCTTTCCCTTCTTTTCTTTCCTTAAAAGCTAGTGCAATTCTGAAGAGCAGAACAAGTGTCAGAGTGAGTGAGTGGCGGGTGGAGGGTAAGAGAGAAGAAACAGAACAGTTAAGGAGTGACTAGTTTTCAGTGCTAAAAAAAAAAATACATTGTAAGCTAATACCTTACTTTTTATTTTAGTAATGTCTGGCCATTATGTGGCATTTATGATTCACAAAATACACTCATCAATGTTCTCATTTAATCCTCACAACAATTTATGAAAGGTACTGTTCTTCACAGTTCAGTTAGAAAACTGCCTCTGAGATTGTTGTGATTTAACAGGGTTTGCACAGCGAGTGTGGAGCCGGGATTTAGACTTCAAAACCAGCTATCTTGTCTTTCTGTTGTCTCCCAGTATTGACCTGGGCTGGGTTTGCTTTGAAACGATATTGAAATACACAATGTCGTTGAACTGCCTACGTGCTTGTGTGAAGTCTGAGTACCTCATTGGTAGAATAGATGATTGTGTTCTCCTCTTCATCTATCCTAATGGCATGGAGTGGTTTAAGACCAAGAAGCAGGAAGTTGGATTATAATCTTCTGTTGCCAGTAACTGACAGGAGACCTTCGGTACTTTTCCTCAGTTATAAAGTGAAGGCAGTTGGCTCTTCAAGCTTTCTTCTCATTCTGAAATTCTGTAATTACAAATTTAATTATTACTGTTTCATTTAGAATTGTTGCTTTTACAAAAATTATTTGCCTCTGTGTGGTTAGCCCACATTTTCACATTAAGCCTTTGCCAAGGATTGATAAGCCTTGAGTTTCAGATGGTCTAATAACAAAATTCCTTTGTGGTGACGCTGAGAAAACTTTTCTTATATCAAATTCTATTCTGTAAGAAACAGTGTCACGTAGCGAGACACTCTCCCCGAATTTGAAGAATGGAAAATGGCAGCAGAATGCCTGTTACACAGGAATCAGTTCAGCAAATGTAAATTGAGCCATTGATGATGACTGCTGGTGAGGTTCACTGGGAGGGTGGGGCTCCCACTCACTGAGATAGAAGGAGCAGGGGATTTAGAGGGCAGATAGTAAGTCGGGTTCTTGCGGGGAGTTCAGATGGTGCTGTCCAGAGGGAACTGGACATACAGACCTGGAGCGCAGATGGGCTTGTGCTGGACAAGTATGTATCACTCCAAGTACAACTGCTATTAGGACACACTAATGAAATGTTGAAACTGAACCGAGTTCTAGTGACCCTTCCATAATTGCCCTCTATCTGAAGGACACTAGTACAACATTCCTTTAGGTGCTTTCTGTAGCTCCTCAGAAGTATTTTTATTTCCCTACACAGGTCCATGCAGCACAAGTCCTCCAGCAGCACAGTGGGAATAGTCTGAGGAGCCCTAGGGTTGATGGATTCTTTGTAGTGGAGACAGCTCCATATCACATACTGTGCATGTTTATGAAACCCATGCAGTTAAGTACTCTCTTACACAAACCTCTCAAAAGGTGTGTGGTTTCCTGGTGGTCCTTTGGATGTGTGAGTGGGTTGGTGTGTTTTATCCCAGCCGGGACGACAGTCCACGGTCAGGAACGTGGAATGCAGGGAGCAGAGGAGTCGGCCAGAGCCAGTGCCCGCCAGCACACATCCGGGAGGTGGAGAGGCATGGATGTCTTAAGCGGTAAAGCGTGTTTCCCCCCCACATCGGTGGCTAACACTTCCCAGAGAAAAGACTCTCCTCTCTTCTTTCTCCCTCCAACCCAGGGTTGAAAAATACAAAGGACCATAGCAAAGAAGTCTTGAGACCTAAGCATCCTATGTAGAGGAACAATTTTAAAGCTATTTAAAGCTGTGATAATTGTATTCAATTAACTTTTAAAACCCAAGTGAAACTGAAAATTATTTTAAAACTTTATTTTTAATTATAGACTAATAAGTATTGGCCTAACTCATTTCTCAAATTTATCTGACTGTGAGATTCTGTTTGTTTCCAGAGGGTGAGTTGACTGTAGTTTTTGTCTTATTTGTTTGTTTTTATTTTGGGGTGTTTTGGGGGCCTATTTGAGATGTTAAAAATAAAGCAGAACTGTACTCTTAACTTGGGTCTCACTCACCTTGGGCAAAGTAACAGCTGTTAGTTACCATGCTCTGATATCTCAAAGTATAAATTGATTTTGGTTGCTTGTAAAAGAGACCCTTAAGGTCGCTTTGAAAGTCACTGTATAAGCACAGAGTTTATCCACAACACTTGACTTAAATACCGTGTCTGCTCTATGCTGAGTAACTGGCTTCCTTCCCATCTTACTGCCTGTGGTGGGCAGAATTTTAAGATGCCCGCCTTGATCTCCATCCCCTGGTGTTATACCAGGTTGTTAAGGTATATGGCAAAAGGGATTTTGCAGATGCAATTAAGATCCCTAATCAGTTGACTTTAAGATAGGGAGGTTGTCCTTGGTGAGCCCAACCTAATCAGACAAGCTCTTAAAATCGAGAATTTTCTCTGGCCAGTCACAGGAGAGGAGGTCAGAGATATTCAAAACATTAGAGGAATTCTGCATGAGGCAGGTTTTCCATCGCTGAGGCAGGGCAAGGCCCTAAGCATGGCCTTCAGGAGTTGAAAATACTCTCACTTAGTAGCCAGCAAAAATCAAAACAAAACAGACTTCAGTTCTACAACTGCAGTTGAGTTCTGCCAACAACAAGATGAGTTTAGAAGAGAATCCTGATCTCCAGATGAGAACTCAGCCAGCCAACAGCTTGATTTCAGCCTCAGCAGAAAACCCAGCCATGCCAGATTTCTGACCTACATACATTTAAGCTGTTAAATTTATGGTGATTCGTTATGCAGCAGTAGAAAACTAAGGTGCTGTCTCTCACTCCGTACCTCTCTGCTAATGCTAATTATTGGTTTTCAGAGTTGCAGTGTTAGCATCTCACTAGCTTACAGTATGCTTTCCATCTGTTGCCTTAACAGCCACTATGGCATTGAATTCAGGAGACTCCTATTTCTTTTCCCCTTTTCTAAGGCCCTGAGCCCAGTCTTAACTGGTTTTATTTTATTGTGATGCTTGGTGTAGGTTTCAGACTGTTGCAGGGAGGGAGGGAAGGCTGTAATCTCTCCGTGTTTATATTGTTAAAGTATCATCGTGCTTAAAGTCATTTGAGAATGGAGGTTTCCAGTCCTTTTCACTTCGCTGACGTAATTCTTGGCAATGTTATATCGTGCTGTAGATGGTGTTTTTCACGTTATCCATTGGAGTGGGTCTGTTGTTCCCATTTCACATGCAGAAAACAAGCAAAAGAGCAGTGTGTGGCTGTCTGTCCCATGGCAGAGGTGGGTCTGGGACCTAGAACAGAAGGATGTGTGGGATGGGCAGGCGGTGTTTATAGTACACAGCAACAGGAGCTGTTGACCTCAGAGTCCTACCAGTGAAATCTGTAAGCATGCCAAGGAGAAAGTATCTCATTTTGACTGTCTCACTTGAGGGAAAAGAACACGGGTTGTTAGTTCTGTTACATATGCCTGATTGTTCTATTTTAATCTCCTTGGTTTTATTTAGATCCTGTGTTTCTCTTGCATCTAGAAAAAAATGAATGGAAGAAAATATTCTCGCTTTTTATTAAGTTAATGGAATAATATTCTGGACACTGCTCCACTGGATAATTTATAAAATGATGTCTTTATTTCTGAGAGCTGCAAGGGCAAAGAGGATGGGTAGAAAGTTTTCTATATTCATTTTTATTTTTGTCTATATGTTTGTTATTACTTTCAGGTGTATAAAACACCATAATGATTAGACATTTACACCCCTCACAAAATGATAACTCCAGAAAGTATTATTACCCATCTGACACCATACATAGCTATTACAATACCACTGACTGTATTCCTTATGCTGTATGTTACATCTTGTGACTATAAATATATATTTAGTTATAGTTGACACACAATATTATTTTATATTTTCCATATTCATATTTAATGTGTCCACTTTATTCAGGTGAATTTCTTTAATAATTAATTAAAAATCTGAAAAAAATCAAGTGGATATGATTAACTATATCCAGCTATATTCCAGCTATCTTTCCCTGTGTCAGGACAAACTTAGAACACTCTAGATCATTTGGTCACGTTCACAGAGTGACTGACTGATGGGTTTTGGTGAGGGGAGCCCCCACCAAAATAAGGGACACTTCAAATAAGGGATATTTCAACATAAGGGATATATCAAAGGGATAACACTGTTATCTATCCCTTATTTTTTAATGTCTATGGAAACCTTTGAAATATTATTTACATTTAACATAATTTAAACTTTGCAAGTAGTGACCTTTTATCTCTAATTGCCAAAATAATTTTGGTTCATTAAAGTAGATTCTTTTATTTAAGAAAGCATATGTGCACATATAAAATACACTTGAGAACTCTTCGAAACTGTTTCTTGTCTCTCTTCAAGCAAATTAAATGTTCCATGTCTCAGATTACGCATTTAGGAAATGGCCCTATTTACCCAGGATTAAATGTCAAAATGATTTGTTTTTTCTTGTTACATTTTGCCTCCATTGATCTGTAAGCAACATAGTTGGTTAGGGATATAACCATAGTACCAATTTAATCAACCCGGTCTTTCAGTCACTATCTATAAACTCCTAGTGAATTGGTTTTCTTTCTTTTTTAAGACTTTTTAGAAAGAAAGAATGGTTTTTTATTTTGTTTTCCAGTTCTGTTTTAACAAGTTGCACCATCCTTATCAGAAATACTATGTACTTCTTTTTAGGTCTGTATTACATTACATTACATTACATTACATCATATTATATTACATAGCTATATAGATCTGTCTATAAAATACAGTGATCTGATTTTTTAAATGTTTATTTCCAATATTCTTTCATGTTGAACTTTTTTATTGTATGTATTTTGAAGTCATAATGATAAAGCTTTGTCTAGCTTCTGCCTTCAAGACAACCCACTTGAAAAAGTAAAAACTTTAGGTGTCATTTGACTTTTCTTATTAACCCTTTCTTATGTGTACAGAGAATATTAAAATTCATTGACATATGGTCTGCCTTTGTTTGTTTATTTCAAAATCTTGTTTGGTTTTTTTATTTAAAGCTGTGCACAGTTTTTGGGTAGCTCCCTAACATGAGAAAAATTCTAAAATCTGTCAAATATGTAATTCAGATATTTTTTGTAAAGTATATGTTTTTTGGTATAACTTCCATAGCAGTGGCTCATATTTTATTTTTAGTTTGATCCTTTAGTATTTTATTTTATTTGTCACATAATAAAGTTGAAGGAAATGAATCTAAACTATATTTAAAACTAAAAATGACAGTGAAAATTACATAAATTTGACCTTTGGCTCAATTATCTTCTTGAAATAAAGTTGTTGGATTTAGCATGATATTTATACCTGGTAAAAATCTCCCCTTTATTTTATTGGTTGAAGTGAAGCATAAAATGCAAATCATTGCACATTAGTAGACCATTTTGTGATTGGACAAAGAAACCGTATTGTGTACTTGAACCTTGCTTGCTAATAAAGGAAGGGGAACTAATGGAGGAAGAAAACAAAATCAAAGCCATATTTATCCTGAGGTTTCTATCTACATGGTACTATCCTGAGCCCTTTATATTTATTGTAATTCAATTACCCCAACTTGTTACCAGTCCACTGTCTGTACCCAGTGCTTTGAAAGACCAAAACTCAAAGCATCAGGAGTTTGGAGTAAGGAAAAGTTCATTGACGACCACAGACATCTGGGTACCAGCAGGGATCCGAGGAAGATTGTGCTTTATCTGTTGACTCTAGTTAATGTGAATCTGGTCACGAGGTTCCTGCAAATCTTCAGTAAACAGCACATACTCCCCTTATCGCCTCAGGAGAGGCACTTTCTGGTGAGGGGTTGTTTTTTTAATAAAATTCAAGCTGAAAGCAGAATTCCTCTAATGATCAGCATGTCCATACGCAGGATGAACCAGAAGCTATTAGCCTGAGGGCCATGGGAACAAAACAGGCTTGAACAAGATGAAGTCAGAGAGGGTGAGCATTTCACTCTGTTACAAACTCTCATACAATATTACTACTATCATTTTAACAGTGAAAGCACTAAGGCTCAAAGAAGTTAAGTAGTTTGCCCGTGGTCATATAGTTAATAAATCTTAGAACAATTCTATTTCTGAAATCCCACACTGGCTCCTACACGTGGAGTCATCATCTATTTATTTGAATTAGTGGAAGCAGAGAGCTGTGGCCAGGGAATGAGAGGTCCTAGGTAATGTGCCTAGAGACTGGCTTTTGCCTGCTCTCCCTTCTTATAGGTTGGTGTCTGGAGGAGCCTGAGCCAATGTCTGCCTACTTCCATGTTTCTTAGTTGCTCTTGGTCTCTGCATGCCGTTATGGTGTGAACATCTCACAGTGTGATAAAGACACACATCACACCAACCAAATGCATCATGTTACATTCACTCACTATCCAGCACTGGAGGACATAGCAGCTGTATCAGGCACTGAGAGAGGAATGTCTGCATATTACCTTTTAATGGATTACCGAAGAGTCCTTTTCATCCGTAAATCTGAGCCTGATTCCATGGTATGTGCCAGGCACTGTGCTAGGATATTAACTATATTTTGAATGTTTGTAGGAATGCTGATACTATAGTTGCTCACCTACAGTTCAGTTTTTCAGAGACTAAAATTTCAGATTCAACTTAAGTAGGCATACTTCTGCTTCACACAGCAAGAATCTATTATGGGAATTCCTGGTAAGTCTACTGTTAAAAAAGAATCCTTTGTCCAAGGGTTCAGTTGAAAAGAGGTAATAATATATCCCTAATCTCTCTCTCTCTCTTTTAAGCATCTTTTTCTTTTGTTTCATACATGCCTTTTTGCTTAGATTTCACCATGGATTTCTTAGTGCTTCATCTAAATCTCTTATTTCCTTCTTTGTTGAGATTTCACGGTAAACCATGAAACATAAAAACATAACTCATAACTCTCTCACTTAATTTGGAACCCAGGATGATTGTCCTTGGGCCCTTGAATAGAGTATTCATCAAAAAAAAAAAAAAAAAGACAAAGAAAAGAAAAGAAAAAGGGATCTTAGGCAGTGTAGGTTTGTGTATGTTCGTTTAGGGGAGGAAGAAATCAATAGAAGATAATTGAAAAAAAATAGCCTTTTCTAAATATTCTTCATTCTTTAGGGGTCTTAAATGTTCAGTAAGACCTGAGTGCTTAATTTACACTTAAACTTATTTGCTATAAATGCTCACCAGTTTCTACCCAAGATTGTTCATTCAGAGGGTATTTATTATCAAATATATACCTGCTCTGTGCTCAGCAATCTCATGGAATGCAGACAGAGCCAAGAAGAGATAATGTTGGGCCTAAAGAACTGATGGTCTGGTAGAGCAGACAACAGGGTTCCTTTTTTCTTCATGTGTTAGGCACTCAAAGATAGGTGCTTTGGGGATTTAAATACTACCTTTGCAATTGTTTTATCTTCCTAAACTTTTGATACTTGTAGTCAGTAAAGGAACTGGGAATCACATTTCAATTAGTCAAATGGCTAATGACAGCAGATACTTTACTTGACTTACTGATATTTCCCAATAATAAAAATAAGCTGGGGGCTACAAAAGAAAAATCTTCCTGACTAGGTTGGCATGTTATGCTCCAAAGAGGTAAGTTGTTTCCTTTAAATTCTTACACATTTGCAAAAAACAGGGAACTCCTAATCACAGGTTACATGAAAACGTCTGTGCACCAGGTTCGTGGCCAAAGTGAGGTACAAGGGGAGGAGCTGAGAGTGAATTCCTGGGTCTTGATTCTCAGTCATGCTCAACTGCACAGGCTGTGGAGTGACTTTTCCTTTCTAGTACTCACCATGTGATATCATTGAGGTACTTAATGCTGATATTAAACTCTCCTGTTAATAGAAAATTCTAGGAAAGTTCTAGGTGAAATCTGTATTTCTCATGGTATTTTTTGCCATTAACACAAAAACACTTATTATTTTTCTGTCTGCATTAGGGTTACCCATTTAGAGCCATGCCCTTGACTTCGGTTCATAAATAACTTAGAGCCAAAGCTCATAATATATGTAACTGTAACCATACAAATGTGAGTTTACATATAACTTTTATCTGTAATTGGGTATAAGAAGAGTTCTATTAATGTGCGACAAAAGATTTTTAGTGATTTTGAGTAATATTCTGGTCTTTATGAGTAAATTTGAGTCAGTAAAAGTGATGTAGCCTCTGTAATCACAAACTAGTTAGGAAGCTTGAAAGTAATTACCAGAATCATAATATTGATGAATGCTGTTTCCTGTAAACCCGGTGGAATTATTTTAAAGTAGAAAACTTTATTTACTTGTCATTGTTCAGATTTTAGAGCCAGGAGCCAGGCTTAGATAGTACTTCCTTAGATGGGTACCATTAGGAGGGTTGGGCTGATAAATTTTGCCTCCCCTTAAATAGAAAATGAATGGGAAAAGATATTTTAATGAAATAAAAAAGAAATATACCTACATTATTTCTTTTTCAAAACTGCATAGTTATTTTTCTGCAAAATCACCACACACTTCAGTACACCTCCACCAATGCTGTACTAGTTTTTGAAATTTGTCCTTAAAAATATCAGTGTTTTGTTTTTGCAAGCATTCCCTCACTGCAGACTTCACCTCTCCATCACACATGAGCTGCCCTACCCAGCGTCTTACTAGACTCACACTGATCACCATAAATGACTTGCATTCGTCTGTGAATTTCAATTGGAGGAACTTTGTCTGCTGTTAAGAATTCGATGATAGCACGCTGTTTGAACTGAATGTCTGAATTTTCTTCCATTTCAGTGTGCACTGGGTGAAAATGTAAGCATCTTAGTGTGCAAAGTAGGAATAATGGAGGGGTAGTACCATGTGACTACACAGAACTGGTTATATCTGGATATGTCTAATGTAATGAAAAACATTACAGTGGAAGCAAAATTTATCAGCCTACCCTCATAAAATTGGTTAAAAATAATTAAAACCAAAACTTCTTTTTTTTAAAAATTAGTGTACATATTTGGATTGAATAACACAGGCACCACAATTCTTACTTTATTCCAATATTTCTGTATTGATTTAGGCTTGGGTTTGGATGCAGATTACAGAGACCTAAAACAAAAAGTCCATCCAAGTTTGTTACTCAGGGTGACAGGACTCAGGTATTCGTTTTTTGTTTCTTTCTTCAGTGTTTTCTATGTTAGGGACTCAGTCTCAGTCCTAAATTCACCTCAGAGTCTGAGACGGTCACTACCTTTCAGTTCTGATGATCACATCCACAGTCCACTTATCAAGAAGAATAAACAAGAAAAAGAATGGCACATCCTCTCCAAAGATACATCTTGGTTGCCACTTATGTTCACCATTGTACTGGAGATTCTAGTCCGGGGTATTAGGCAAAATATATATAATCTTCCAGAAAAAGAAAAACCAAAAATCTGTTAGAACAAATAGTCCACCAAGATTACAGGATATATCAATATATAAAAGTCAATTGTGCTTTGCTATACTAGCAATGAACACTTCAAAAAGGAAGATTTTTAAAAAATTGTTATTTGCAGTACCATCCAAAATAATAAAATACTTAGGAATAAATTTAACAAAAGAAGTTCCAGACTAGTACACTGAAAACCATAAAATGTTGTTGAAATAAAGACTTAAATAAATGGAAAGATACCCCATGTTCATGATCAGAAGAGTTAATATTGTTAAGATGGCTACTTCCTGAATTGATCCATAGATTGAACATAATCTCTATCAAAACCCAGACTTGCTTTTATGAAGGCAAAAATTGACAGGCCAATTCTAAAATTCATATGGAAATGCAAGGGACACCAAAAAAACGTTACAATCTTGAAGGACAAAGTTTGAAGTTTCACATTTCCCTATTTCAAAACATATTACAAAGCTACAGTAATTAAGACACTGTGGTACTGGCATAAGCATGGATGTAAAAAATAGTATTGAGAGACCAAAAATACACACTTACATTTATGGTCAATTATTTTTTGACAGGGAAACAAGATAATTCAATAAAGAAAGAGTAAGCTTTTCAACTGGGTATCCATATACAAAAGAATGAAGTTGGACCTCTAATCACAACATGCACAAAAATCAACTCAAAATAAGTCATAAACCTAAATGTAATAGCTAAAAACTATAAAGCATAGGCATAAATCTTCATGACCTTGGGTTAGGCAACAGTTTTTCACATATGACACCAAAGACACAAATGATGAAATAATAAATTTGATTTAAATTTTGTGGTTCAAGGCTGATAAGGAACTTGTATCTAGAATATACAAAATCCTCTCACAACTCAACAATAACAACAAATAATTTTAAAATTGGGCAAAGGATTTGAATAAAAATTTCTCTGTAAAAGATATACAAATGGCCAATAACCACATGGAAAGATCAACATCACTAATTATTAGGTAAACACAAATCAAAGCCACAAGACACACTTCACACCCACTAAGATGGCTATAATTAAAAAGATGGATAATACTAGGTGTTGGAAAGTAGGTGAAGAAATTGGAACCCTCATTCATTGCTAGTGGGAATGTAACATGGTCCAGCCAATTTGGAAAACAGCCTGGGAGTTCTCAAATAGTTAAATTCAGAGTTATCATATGACTCAGCAGTTCTACCCCTCCCAAGAGAAAGGAAAATATGTCCACAGAAAAACTTGTACACACGTGTTCATATCAGCAGTACTTGGTGATTGCCAAAACTGTAAATAGTCCAAATGCCCAGCATCTGATCAATGGATAAAACATGGTATGTATACACACACACACACAATCAAATATTATTGGGCCATAAAAAGTAATGAAGTATACTGACCTATGCTTCAACACTTGTAGATGAACCATGAAAACATTATGCTAAGTGAAGGAAGGCAGACACAAAAGATCATGCATTCTACTACTCCATTTATAAGAAATGTCCAGAGTAGGTTAATTTAGAGATACAGAAACTAGATGAATGGTTGCCTAAGAGTGGGGTGGGTAGTAGGGAATGACTGTTCATGGGTATGAGGGTTATCTTTTGAGATGATAGAAACGTTCTGTAATTAGATTATAGTAATTAATTATTGTGCAACTGTGAATATTCTAAAATCATTGAATTATAAACTTCAGTAAACTTTCTGGTATATTAAAGATATGTTTTAAAAAATACACCTTGGAAGTTGTACATACTAATTCCACTGCATCCCATTGTCTGTACCTTAGTTACCTTGTTACACCTAATTGCTATGGGCTCTGGGAACAGTATTCTGTATTCTGGACAGCCATACCCAGCTAATATAAGGGGACTATTACTGAGGACAAGGAGTGAAATATTGGTGGATGTCTGCCACTTTCTAGTTAAAGGTGAATCATAACAAAGACCTGCTACAAGTTATTGTGGTTAAGTCAACAATCATTCTTGATGAAAAGCTTCCTATTAGCCTGAAATAATAACCTTTTTTTAAAAATGGTTTAAATAGAGAGGTCTGAGAAAATAGAATTGCCCTTACTTTTTATTGCAAAATAGAAGACAAAAAAAGAAGGAAAATACCTTTAATTCCATTACTGATAATTAAATGTATCAATTTGTAGGAGCTAAATTGGGGGGAAATGACCATGTTGAATTATCAGTAATGGTTTCTTGATACCCACCCAGCTGGGTGATTGACCCTGGTCAGGAAAGAGGACAAGAGTCCCTGACTCCTAAGAATGTCAGTCTAATTGGAGAATTATAATATATATACATAAAATGTTAAGTAGGATAATTTATAATTACTACAAAATGAAAAAAAAAAAGGCAGACAAATGCTATGCAAATTTAATAGCTTGATGAATCCTGTGACCTGAGGTATCTGAGGACAGTAATACTAACAACACTTAATATGTGACTAACACTTTCTAAGTTCTTGCTAAGTATTAGCTCGGTCCCTTCTCACAACAGATACAAGAACTAAGTCACCTGGTGGGGTGAAGTCTCTCCAGGGCCCCTGCTTTTAACTGCCTCCGTTGTTCTCTGAACCCTGGCTACATATTAGGACACCAAAGAACATCTCAGAACATGTGGGTCTCACTCCCCTCTCCTGCCCCATTGGAGTTTTTACAAGTTCCCAGTGGCTACAGTGAATAGCAACCTGAGGTCAGAACTGCTGTTTTCCTTAGGGCTGCAGGCTCCTCCCATCACACCCAGGGATAATCAGCCCTTGAAGGAAGGGTAAGAGTGACCTGAGATATCAAGTAATGACCGTTCTCATTTTTAGAACTGGACAGCAGCTAAGCTCAAGCACGGCTGCTTTTGTCTGTAGTTGTCCCCTTCTGCCCCCAGCCCTTCCTCTGTACCATAAGATATGTCTTAATGTTCAGAAAATAACAGCACCTAGACAGGGACTAGCCTGTTGAAGTCGATGAATATAGAAATGCAGGTCGGTGCACATCATTGGAGCATTGTTCTTTGTTCAATGTTTGGAATAGGGGAATGTGACTTTGTAGAATGCTAAAATCATTCTTTGTATCTGCCGTGATTTAGGACACTCACCTTCCTTTGCATTCATGGTGTCTGTGCCAGAAGCTTTATCATTTTTTACTCCTTACTATGCTTTTAGAGAAGCTCTTATCATGTGGCTTTAGATACCTCTATTTGATCGATACCTGTATCTGATCTGTTCTCTTCAGCCCTACACTTTCTTACCTCAACCATTAGGCTAAAAGCAATGTCTTTTCTTAGGCCTAGAGCTTTTTCTTTCCCCACTGAGGAAAAAAGTTTCAGTTTCCACTGATTTTAAAATATTACCTGTGCTTTCATGATTTCCTATAACTGTATTCTCCCTGGTCGCTTGATAATTTCTTCCCGTTTTAATTACTTAGTTGCTAATTAGTTCTTTCTTTTATGATTTTTCTCCCCCTCCAGTAACTTCCTTTTTGGAACATCTTATTGCTTTTTCATTACAGACATGACTTCATGATTGCTCTTGCACTGTCTTAGAGCCATTTGCTATGACACCATCCCTTCACGTTCTTTACCACCACCCACCACCCCACATACCCTATCTCTGCTCACCATGTCATGTGGATCATAGTCCTCTGGGACTGAGAAATGTCATCATGCCATGTTCTGTCCTCCCAGTAAATACTTGTTTGTTTGGGAGACAGTGTAACAACTGGGACCTCAGACATTCACAATGTTTGAGGATGCTAATTAAGTAGCATTTAATTGTATCCATCAGTTTATAGGATGAAATGTAATTAAAAGAATGAGGAGAGGAATTTTGAGTCTTAAGTTACCTTTGCAAATTCAAGGTAATTTATGAGGAGTACTTAGAAAATATAGCTTATCTAACAAGACCTTTGTGATCATTATAATCAGAAGTGCTGGTGTTGAAGGCTATGCACAGAGATGTTTTAGTTAAAGTGATCTTAATTACTGAAACCAAAAAGGAAAACGATAGCAATACAACCCATCACTCGTATACCATCACAGTGGAAGTGTATTGCTCACATCGCAGCTCAGTGCCTGGTTAGGGCACGGCAGGCCGTGTATTCCACTGAACCCAGACTGCTGGCAGCTGTGCTATCTTCAGCTTGTTCCATGGTTGTCCTGGGAATCAATATTCAGTCCATGGCTGAGGAAAGAGCATAGCGGATGGTTTGTTGGGCAGTTTTCATGGGAAAGGCCAAGACAGGAAGTGGGAAATGTTTCTGCTCACACCATTGGTTATAACTCAGTGGTACTGTACCACTCAACTGCAAGGGGCCTCAGAAAGAAGAGGAATCCTCCTGATAATCAGTCCCTGCCACTGAAGGTATATTTTTTAATGTTTAAGTTGTAAGAAATGCAGTGATTTGAATATTTAACTGATTCACTGGGATTCCTGTCTACATGAAGAGGACTATAAGGTCAAGTAAACATAGATTTAAAATTAAGCAACTCTATTTATTAACAGTGAGGAAGTACCAGTACAATGTTATCACTTCGCCAGCTTTCCTTTTAACATGGTAAAATAAAACAATGCACAACTGTTAAATTAGATTTGTAGTAGGTAGAACACAGATATCATAGAACCTATTAATTTGCCCATTGCTGATAGATTTGGCTTTGACATAAGAAACAGTTTATGTCTGTAACAGATAAAAACAATGCCATGTTCACTAAATCTGATTCTCACTACACATGTATTAACAAACTGAATTATTTCAATGGGGCCTTATTCTACTGTTCTACCAGTGTGCTGAGAAAAAACTGAGCAAATTGGGGATAAAAGCATACTTAAAACAAATAAATCAACATGATAAAATGATGTATTTGCTATGCAAAGTGGAAAGTCAGGTATTCTAGTTGAAAAGATTAAAAGCGCACACCATCATATGTAGAGCTACAGCCCCAAATTGTTGGCTGAGCCTGTTACTCTGGTGTGAAATACAACACCAAGAACAAAGAGACACAAATGTGGAAAATCAAAACCATCTAAATTTCCTAGCTGTGAAAAAGCACAGGACTAAGGGAATTGTGTAAAATTCCATATTTGTCGTATGTGACATGGAATACAAAAATAACCCAATGTGGGTATGTGTCTGTTTTGTTCTCCAGGTTCAGCCCAACTTTAATAAAAAAGCCATGAGTAGAAAGTTAGCAGGCTTAATATCAAGACATAAGTTGTCATCTGAGTACACATATATTTGGTCTTCATGTTTAAAAATTAAAAGACTTTTAATAGAGATTTGGATTCTACTGCAACAAAAATTCACACAGCTATCCAAACTGGCTCACAAACATCCGAAGTAATTCCTATAAAGGCACCACAGTTATGTATGTATGGACTCAGATACATTCAACTGTAATGGATTTAATTAGAGTTCAGACAAAGCTAAAAATAATTACAAGCAGCATTAAAAAAAAAAGCCCATAAGATTCCATGTCCAGAGGGGAAATACTCCAAATAAGGATAAATGTATTCGAATATTTAAAAAGCAAATCCATGAGGCAGTGAATCTGGGCGGTGCCATTGCATGGTGATTGCTGGTGAGACAAGGTACTTTATCAAGGATCTCACCCAATGGCATCTGTGGTCCTGCATATCTTCTTTTCCTTAACCTCTATAAACATGTTTCTCAAACTTGACGAGTATATGGACCAGTTTTAAAAAGGAAAAAAAATGCTTATAATTTGCACAATGTTAAATTATGTTTATTACAGTTATGTGAATACATAAAAATTAAAGTCAAAGTTTCTCATGCTCGTAGCTCCAAAAGAAATTTATCAAGTCATCATAGACTATAAGCAAAGTTATGAAATCAATGCAGTTCACATTAAGTATGTTAGGATTCGTATCAGGAAGACATTCATAAGAGTGACATTTGAGTTGGTCTTTCAAGAGTAAGTAGGATGAGTAGTAGTAGGTAGATAGGGATTGGAGGTGAAGGCACAGGCAATGAGAGAGTGTGAGGGAGGACTCAGATGAGGGAGAGTGCAGTGTGCATGTGGGACAGAGAACATGTTCTTTGCGCTCTAATGTATGATGTCGGGGATACAAAGTCATGGACTCTGGAACTAGATCGTGGGGCCCTTGAGTACGAGTGCCAAGAAATTAAGGCCTCATTCTATATGAATGGGAACCAAAGGTAGATGTGAGCAGAAAAATAAGATGAGCAGGGCTATATTTTTAGAAGTTTTATCTGCAGCGGTATTTAAATAAATTGAAAGAGTAGAGAACAGGAGATTGAAATCCCAGCCAAAAGGTCAGGTCTATGAGAGCACCTACTTGGCTCATTGCTGTATCACCAGGTCCCAGAACATAGCTGGTCCTTGAGACGTGTTTGTTGAATGAATGCATTGATTCCTGAATGAATGGCAAGGGGCCATCGTGGCAGAAATGTGTAGAAGATAAAGTCTGGACCCTGAACTCAGAATAGAAGTTAGTAACTGGTAGTATGGATTTGGTTGTCCATAACTAATTGAATCTTTGAGAGGTGTATAAATTGTAAAGGAGAGAGAAAGCGTAAATAGACTAAGGGTGAAACTGTGATTAACTCCTATAATTATAACTAATGTAAAGGGGGAAAGACAGAAAACGTAACAAGGAGAGATCCGTATGGTGAATCAGGAGAGTGTATTGGCTCAGCAGACAGACAAAGGAGCAGAATCTGTGCATATCCAGGTGATAATACATATTTAAAATTTTGAGATTGATTCTTCTTTTTTAAAGCAGACTTACTTTGAAAATTCATGGATTTTAGTTCTCCCAGCATTAAAAACAGTCTTAACAAGTATGAAAGACTTAATGTTAAGGAGGCCACGTTCAAATAAAACAAAGTATATCCCGGAAGCATGCTAGATGTGGGGAAATTTCAGAATGGCACTACCGTATTTTGAAATTTAACACACAGTTCTTTTAGACTTTTTGTTACTACATCATTGAGCTAAATATATAAGTTTAGTATGCTATACAAAGTAGTTAAGCAACAGGATAATTATTATTGCAAAAGATTCTTTACTTTATGAATTCATTTAACGTAATTTCTCTATTAGTGGCCTACCCTAAGGTATTTTAAGTGATTATGATAAGTTTTATCTCTAGACAACTTTTATGGAACTTCTTTTGCCCAAAGCAGGCACATGGTTTAGCTGTTTAAAAAAACAAAAAAGACATAAGCTCGAAAATAGGCCTTGGTTTCTTACTACTTTAATGATTTAATCTTACTAAAATCATTCTGAATCCTCTTGATAGAGTGTTTACTGCATCTACTAGCAGTAGGATTTAACATTAAATTTTCATTTTGATTAACTTAACTGCCGTTGTTTCTTAGCTGCCTCTTTAGAGCCCACTGTGGAATAAAATTAAAACAGTTTTTATGATATAACAATTTAGTTGCAGAAAATGACATTTTTCCCCCTGAATAGTACTGTTTTGCCTCTTGAGTTTCCTGCATACACCCCGTGGCTCTGGTTTCTGCTTTCCTCCCATCTTTGTTTTATAGAACCATGCCATTAATTTTCCTAAAGCAGTGTTTTGGCCATTCTCTTATCCAAAACTCCTCGGTGACTATTGCCTCCCTCTCACCTAAGCCCATCTCACCCATCAAAGAAGGACCAGCCGTAGTGCTTTATATTCCTGTTAAAATTTCTCGATCCTCTCTGCTAGGTTGGTCATCCCCACTCTAGTTCTCTTCTTCCTCTGGCAAAGCACTCATAATGTCCTACCTCATGTGAAATTACACATGAACCTATCTCGCCAGTGAAAGTGTTGACTTCTTTGAGGCATGGACTAAGCTTTCTTTATATTTTTGGCCACTTCTCGATTGCTTTGTGCATTAAAGTTACTCAGTAAGTGTTTGTTGGTCATCAAATTGTACACATTAAATACGTACATTTCTTTCTCTTGGTCCTCTCACCCTTTACCCAAAGCACTGTTCACTTTTTAATTAATTCATAATTTAGTCTTTCTTGTCTCCAGCATCCCAGTGCAGGCATCTAAGTTTTGTTTTCTGTTGAATGCCCCAAGCGCTAGGAACAGTGCTTGTCAAAGCTCACATTCTCCCTGTTTTCTTGGATTATTGTTGGTGGTTTTCAGGGCAATACACAGTGTGGTGTTGGGAGAGAGGGAGAGATGCAGAGAGACACTCTGCAGTCAGTTTCTGCCACTTACTATTAATAACTGTGTAGCTCTAGGCAAGTTACTTGACTGCTTTGAAGATCATTTCCTCACCTATAAGAGAATAATATGACCTAAATTACAATGTTTGTCTAAAGGGTTCAATTTTAGGAAGAAAATCTTATGGTAAATAAAATGAATAGCTGATGTTTCCTGATCACTCCTAACAAAGTGACAGAGTTGGTGCTTTGCAGTTCCATCACTGCCACCGAGTATCTTTACAGTTAGTCACTCCGTGAAGCAGACTGCTGTTGCCCCATCTGCTGGGTGAAGACAAGGTGCCTGCCCAGGACCACACAGTGCTGGGGAGCAGAGCTTTGACTAGACCAGGTCTGCTGGGTGCTGAAGCTCATGCTCCTACCTCCCACCCGTTGTGCATGTGCCCTGCCCACCCTCTGCCCCTGGTGGGGAGTTCTGAGGGGGCTGTATTATGTGCTGTGTTTATAGATCTTTCTTTTCTGCTGAAAAATACCTAAGGGATGCAAAACATTGTGGAGTACCAGTGGCCTGCCCAAGTGGTATCTTTATGAACTTGGTCCTCTGGAAGTGTGAAAGTAGGGGACTCGTGTTTAAAAGTGTTCCCCCCCAATATTCCCCTCCCACTCCTGCTAGGGTACCTCCACTTCCAGGCCTGTGTCTTTTTCTCCCACCTCCTCCCCAATAAAGCTTTCAACTCTATTTTCTGTAGCAAAGATAAAGTATCCTTGCATTAAGCCTGTTTTAAAGATACAGTTTTACTGATTTGGGAACAAATTTTATGATTTATGGTTGTGATAACAAGATGATCACTATAGCCTCCTCTACTTTTTTTTAATTGAAAAAGTACTTAAACTTTTAAGATTGAGGAATTTGTAAATGCCACTTCAAAACATACAGTTAAATCACCAAAAACTTTTAATTATTGCAATACAGTAAAATATTGAATATAATGAAGGCTAAATGTTTTCTGTATAAAGGAATTAGCCTTTTCAGATATTTTCTTTGAGCACTTAAAATTACTAAACCAGGATTAATGAGATGGATCATTTCAGCATCTAAAAATTTATCTTAAGTTCCAGGAATGGATTTCTCTTTTGAAATAGTTTGTCATCACTTCAGATGCTAAAAGGATACATCAGGAAATATTAAAATGAAAAATGACTTCATTTGTATGCTATAAACTTCACTGTTTTTAATTGATTGGGAAGCTTGGTAGGTAGAACTGGCAAAACATAAAATTTCAAAGGAGACATAGGCATTTAATTTCAATAGACAGATAAGTTTATTATTTATTTTTGGTTGTTATATTGTAGTGTTTAAGGGCAAAAGCTTGGGAATCAGTGTGACCTTGACCCAAATCTGCTCTTTTCAGTTTATTCAATCTGTGAGCTTAGACATATTATTTAACATCCTGAACCTTGATTTTTTTTTTTGCACCTGTAAGGAAGGAACAGTACCTATCTCATGTTACTGTGTTACATGAAGTAATATATGCAAAGCATCTAAATGTTGTAGGCACTTAATGTTTGTTTAACCACCACTGAAATGTAGTTATTTAGATAACATGAGGTATTTGACAATCTCTTTGTAAATAAGGGGGAAAGAGTTTTATAGAATTGTGTAAAATTATCAACTTGGAATGCTTTTTTTCATTGTTAATTCATAAATGAACTTTATCACCTCTTAGATGAACTGTCAACTTCTGCATGAGTGCATAATCACAGAACTTTGTTGCAGGGTCTGGAGTAAGCATATATTGTTCTAAGTTTCTTATATAAATTGTATTTTCTAGGAGAATGCATAGAAGGGCTGCGGGAAAATGACTACCTTCTGATTCATTCGTGCCGCCAGTGGACAACCATCACTGCCCATAGCTTGGAGGAGGGGCACTACGTCATTGGGCCAAAGATAGAGATTCCGGTCCATTATGCAGGTAAAATTCCTCCCAAGGGGCAAGAGGAGGGCAAGAAGGGGCCTTGAATATGCTAAAATAGAAATTGTCTATAAGAGTATAATGACTTAGACAAAGAAGACTCAAACACTTTTGTGTCGTACCTGAAAGCTCACATTCATTTTGTTGTTGTGTTTCTAATTAATGCACGTGGTTAAATGTGGGTTCTCTTGGTAGAATTTTACACAATGAAAATTTTTGCAAACACATAGAGTGTCTTATGGTCTTGGAATGACAGCCAGCACGTGTAGCCAACCTCTGAACTTCAAAGTCTCTGAATAACTCTGGAACGTTGCTTTTGTCAACGTCTTTGATGTCATGATTTCACAAGATACCATTTCACAATGGAGCATTGTGGTCTGGTTTTAAAAGCAAGGGTTTGGGAGTTCAGATACCTAAACAGACCCCCCTTTGCACACATGGCATTTAGAACAGAGGCAGCTGAGATGTCCTCGTGGCTTTTGTTAAATCAGGATAATAGCTGCCTTCTCACCTCACTTTGAATTCCATTCAGTTCAACAATGCCATTTCATTTTTATTGAGCACATTTACATGCTAGCACTGTTTTAGGACTTTAGGATACAGCTAGTGGCTCGACTATATATATATATATAAATGCAGTGTTTTAAAAAAAATTTGTGTTATCCTATACTTTCTCTGGTGCTTACAGATCTTGTCTTTTTTTTTTTTTTAAAGGTCTGTAGCAGGACACTGTAGTCAATTAGCTATAAGTTTTGTAGCCTTAGACTGCCATTATATTTTTGAGTGAAACCTCCACAATGCCCAGAGTTGTTTATTTGGAAGAAGAACCTTGCTATATTCCTTTCCAGTGTCTCACACAATAGCAAATGGCACATGTTCAATAGTATTTATTGAGTGAAATACTGGTTTGGACCCCTTTTTTATTCCTAGGTCTTTAACTGCTAGTATGACCTAGGGATTATTCAGTTTATCAAAGTTCCTTCTACTTCCAAAAACAGTGTAAGAAAGAAAGCATTTCTCTGAGCTGAAACTTTGTCCTCTAGAATTGTATTTCCTAGCTATAGGAGTAGCCTTCATGGGAAAAGGAGGAGCATATACATTACAACTGGGAGATTAGGAGCCAGGCCAAAGGTGTAGAGACCGACCCTCCGGTCTGCCCAGTCTCTTTTGCATCTGGGTCCTACAACAGGTGAGATCCACGCTGTTTTTAGCAGGTCCAAACTTCTGGTTCCTGTCTTGTTTGGAAAACTGAGAAGGAAGCTGTTAAGATCAATATTTTATCTAATCTGCTGTGTTTTTCTCTTAATATATACAGTTTTAGTCTTTCCCCCAAACCACTTTGAGTAGCTGTCACATCAGCCTTCCCAAAAGAATGCTTTCATTTGATCATTTCGACAAATCTCTTTAGAGACTCCCAACTGCCATAAGACTCTGACTTGCTGCTCAAAGCCCTCCAGGAGCCGGTTCTAGTATACTTCTCCAAACTTACCTTTTCTTCTCTGAAGAGTAAACGCTCCGCTCTAGCTAGATTAGATGCCTCGCTGTTTCCTGGACACGCTGGTTACTTTTCCATTTCCACCATTCCCCAGCAGGCATTGCCTTCCTCAGCCTTGCTGTTTCTTTATCCAAACCTGTCATTGCGTCGAGAGGGTGCAAACATCCCCTAATGTCCCCATGTGGTCCCCGGTGTACTTATTGTATATCTCATTCATCACATGTCCTCTGTCTTCAGTTACTGCTTCCTACCTGCACACATATCTTCACTCATCAGTTAAACTGTACATTCCTTAACTAGTGAGATCAATTCTAGAACTCCTCTGTGAATCATTTGATTTTGTACACAACAGACACCATTCTTTATAGCTGTAGACATTCAATATAGGGACCTTAAACTTGGCTAAACATTGGAAGCATCTGGGAAGCTTTAAAAATTCTTGATGCCCAGGTCCCATCTCCAGAGGTTCTGGTTTAATCGGTCTCGAGTGTGGACTAGGCATCTGGATTTTAAAAGCTCCTCTTGTGGTTGAATTATGCAGCTGTAGTTGAGGATCTTTTGTTCTGGGAAGTCTCATCACAGTGTCAGTTGATAAGTTTCCCCAGATACCTTCAAATATTTGCAAATGTTTTACTGTTTTGAATATTTTTTATTAACGTTCATTCAGTTTCCACTGGGAAGAAAGATATGGTATGTTCAGCAGCTTACTCTGTCTGCTAGGAAAATAATAATACACTGAATTGGGAAAGCAGGCAGTGTGTTGCAAATGATGCATTCTTCTTTACAGTAAAAGTGAGGTGCCGAGATTAAAAGGAAACAGGAATGCTAAGATCACATCACTTTACATGAAAGGGAAAATATATTTAAAGGAAGAAAACCTTGAAATGGGATTATCTTAGTTCAGGCTGCCATAACAAAATACAATAGGTCGAATGGACTGTAAACAACAGAAATGTATTTCTCTCAGTTCTGAAGTCTGGGAAGTCCAAGATCTAGGCCCCAACAGATCTGGTATCTTGTGAGAGCTCACTTCTTGGCTTATAGATGGTTGTTTTCTCACTCGGTCCTCACATGGTGGAGAGAGAGAGCTACCATCTCTCTTATGCCTCTTCTTTTAAGGACACTAATGCCATTCATGAGGGTTCCATCCTCATAACCTAATTACTTCCCAAAGGCCCCACCTTCACATACTATCACATTGGGGATTTAGGCTTCAACATCTCATTCCCTAAGCCATTTACTCAGTGTTCCACATCCTTTTGCCATGTTTGTCTTTATCCTTCTTTTCCCTCCCTTCCTCCCTCTCTTTCCACACACACCCTTATTTTTTCTGAATCGTTAGAGAGTAGACAGCATACATCCTGCTAACACCTCACTGTGTATTTCCTAAGAACAAGAATATCCTCTTATGTAACCACACTGCTATTAACAAATTTAGGAATTTAATACTTTAATCTGTAGTCCAAGTTCCAGTTTTGTCCCATGTCCCAATGATGACCTTTATTGCATGTTTGTTCCTCAGGGACAGCAGCCCATCTAGAACAACTTACTGTAGTTGAGCATCCCATCTCTTTAGTCTCCTTTAAGTGGAAAAGTCCCTCAGCCTTCTGTGTGAAGAATATAGGCCAGTTGTCTTACAGAATCGCCCTCAGTCTGGGTTTCCCACCCTCCTCGTGATTAGATTCAGGCTATGCAGTTTGGGTTGGATTGCTGTGTTGCTGTGTACGTGATGTGTCCTCAGTACACACCTGGATGCAGGGGCCATCCCTTTGCCCCTTATTAGTGACTTAATTTTGATCACTTGGTTAAGGCATTGGCTGATTTCTCTGCTATATTACTACCATTTACTTTGTGATTACTAGAACATTTGAAAGGAAATACTTTGAGATTCTGTAAGTACCCTGTTCTTTCTCTAATTCTTCCTCCCTCACCACCTGGAGTAGCTATTGATGATTTCTGTCTGATTTTGTTCTTACTGTGAAAGTGGCAAAACAGTACATTTCTAACTTAACTCCCTCGTTCTTTCTTCGGTTTATTAGCTGTCATTCTACTGTAAGGAAGAGCTTTGACTTCTCTCCCATCTATTAACTTTATTATTAGCAGCATGGAATTAGGGTATGGATTCTCCCTTCAGTGGGTTTTAATATATTCCCGTCCTTATTTATTTTGATGCTCAAATTATCCCCAGTTTAGCCATTTGGGTACCAGCTGGCTCACACACCTCTATGACATGCCTCCTTCACTTTTTCAAGCATCTTTTCTGGACTAGGTAGCGGACCTTTTTTAATTTTTAGTCAGTATACTGGTTCGGTCAGGGCCAGTGCGCTATCCTGTTCTAGGCGGTGTGCCTCACCTTGGGATCTCATGTACGTGGTGTCCCTGGGAGCTGTGCAGTGCACAGCCTGGGCAGCCGTATGCAGCCCTGTTCACATATATTCTGAAAAGTAGTAAAACTCAGCATTTTTAGGGAATTACAATTCAGAGTGCCTTTTCCATAGTCTTAATCAGAGTTTTCCTGAAGTTTCTCATGTGAAAAATAATTTTATAAAACGTTAGAGAAAGAGAAAGGTGACTTGAAGCACCTATCAGACTTGCACTCTGAGACGATGGCAGTAAGAACCGCCGTTCTCTCAATTACGAAATTACTAGATGTGCTCCTGGGGAAAAATAACGACTTCCCTCACCCTGCCCGAGTAAGGTTTTTGTTGGGTTTTTTGTTTGTTTGTTTGTTTGTTTGTTTGTTTTCTTGGTATAACAAACAATGGATTCCAAGAGAGAGAATGTGTCCAGTCAGCATCACATATTTTGCTAACAGCAGAGAAACCACTCAAGAAAATCGGCATAGTATTTTAGAAATGATTGCTACTTTCACACAAGTTTTATTCAAAAGGCATCACAGATACATTTTAGGTAAATTTTCTGACTTGCCAGTGTTTCCAAAGGGCAAAGGTTTCTCCTAAGAAATACACAATACAGAACTTGGAGTCTTTCTGCATTCTGCTTACTGAAACCATCGAAATGACTGCCTGGCACTTCATAGATAGTTAGCTCACTCTGCACGTCCACTCTCCCCATGTATCCTGACTTAATTAAACAACAAAACATAAATCTATTTTTAAAAATTTAAAGAAAACCTAGTGCAACTTCTAAAGATTCTAGTGATT
The DNA here is from genome assembly GCA_004026885.1 of Lyroderma lyra. NCBI lineage: Eukaryota > Metazoa > Chordata > Mammalia > Chiroptera > Megadermatidae > Lyroderma > Lyroderma lyra. The sequence goes on from PVJL010000049.1 coordinate 721,335, forward strand.
TCCCTTGTGCAGTTCACATTGCTGTCCCTGCTGCTCGGACTGGTCAAGCAAGCTACCCAAGTTGGTTACCCCCAGAGTTCATGTCTCAGGGTCCCTTCTCGATGCTGGTCCCTTTTAGCCTTCAGCCTAATTTAGTAGTCACAATTTGACACTTTTTTCCCTTTAAAACTAATATGAAGTTCAAGCTCCACAAACACCTGGCTATGCCATTGCCTCTGGAATTTTATTTACCCTGCTAAGCTCCAAATTTCCAATCTGTAAAATGGAGATTTACCTTAGAAAATGTCATAAAAATTCTCTGAGATTTGACTTGTAAAAATGACTCAACACTGTGCCTGGCACATGATATGTACTGAATGTATGTTACCTCCTCGTGATCACCTTTCTGGAAAACCAGCCCCCCAATAGTTCCCTATAGAGACACAATCAGAATGGGAGGTACCTGTATGTATGTGGTCCACCAGTGGGAGGCCGTGGAATTCTGAGTATAAAAATGTAGCTCGGCCTGTGGAACACTTGCTGTCATCATGGATGAACAGATTGCTACTTGAACATGAGCATCTGAGATAAACTCCAGCCACGTTTGGCTTCTATTTTTAAATCCTCATCTTCCTGCAAATCTGGCACATCTATAACAAGCTGAAATGATCTCAGTATTTCCCCCCTAGCTACAATATGTACAGAAATAAATGACAGAGGAGCACAGGGGTTGGTTAAGAATTGCTTATAATGTCTGCAAGGCCCTTATTCAGCAAGTACCTGCATTTATATCTGCAGTGACTGTTTTTAAAAATGTGAATATGCAGTGTCTGTCTCTCAGGCAAAATTATACGCGTGTGGTATCTCACATAACCTTGACTTGTAATTACTGAACAAAGGGAAATGTTGGAACAAGCTAATTTTATTCTCCCGGGTTGCGAGTTTAATTAGCATGAATCATCCATTTACAAAAGTAACTACTAGTTTTGAACAATGCTTTGCATACTTTCTCTATTACATGGGATAAAGCTAATGTGATAAATAGAAAATGACCAAACTTTATTTTAAAAAGTCCTAAACAACAAGTAGAGTATGCTAAGAAACATTATCCCAGCCACTTTTGCCAGTAATAAATATTAGGTACTTAAGAATTTTTTCATAATTATATCTTTAGGTCACAGTTAGCCATAACTAAAATTTATTTAGTGCTTAATATGTTCTAGGCACTTTGTTAACTTAGCATTTTACTTTTATTTCTTTGTGAAACTTTCACAGCAATCCCATGGGGTGCTTTTTATTATCTGCATTAGGTTTAGAGATGTTAAATATCTTATAATATTACACAGCTAATAAGTGTGATTTGAATCCAGGATATGTGGCACCAGGCTTGCTTCCCTCACCACTATTCCCCAGAACGTGCTAGAAGGCACTTTCCGCACCGAAGGCCTTCTAACCATCCTAAAGAAGAGAGATCTGTCAGAATTAGCAAGTTGAGTAAAGCATTTGCTTTTCTCTCTTTTACACACAGCTCCCCAGTTGTCTTCGACTCTCGGGGAAAATTAAGTAAAGATACGAACCTTTTCCAGATTTGTAAATCATCTAAGTACAGGTAACAGTCCCATCACTGAGTAAATTACCAGGAAAAAAGCAGAGACAGGAAGAGCTTCCGGGAGACCCCACTGGGCGAAGGAGAGGACAAAGTGTGGGAGCCTGCTGGGTGCAGGAGGGGCCTTTTTAGTGTGACTGAGGAAATTGGTGGTCTTCAAAAGGGCACCTCAGTGAGTAAAAGGGAGGAAATTAGGTTTTAAAGGGGGGTTTTAAATTAGTGGCAAGTGAGACAGCAGCCAAGGATGAACTATTTTTGTCAAGATGTGTTAACGAGATGCCAAGAGAGGACATAGAAGCGAGAGGCTTTAATATTCGTTTTTAGGAATAATAGAGTCAGAAGAATCTTTCTGGTTTAGAAAGAATTACTCAGTAGAGAGAAGGGTAAACTAATTCATGGAATAGCCTGGTGTCTGGAAAATTTCTTAGGAGGCAGTTGTTACTCTCTCCCTCCATTTCTTTACTTAATGATATAATTTTTGTAGCTACTCTAATACCGTGGTTGTGGACATCAGAGGTTAAGTACTTGTGTCTTTCACACTTGGGTATTTATCCTCATATTTTAACTCAAAACAGTAGTAAAGAAATTTTGTGTCAATCTTTGATAGAAGAATGACTCAAGGATTGTCACTCACCTTTGATTTAGTTTTCTAGTCTCGCTTCTACACGCTTAGGAATAATCACCCAAGGCAGTTTGAATTCGAATGATATTCACGGAGAGATGATATTAGGAAATTATTTTAATTTGTTCATGTGATACTAGTGTTACAGTTATAAAGGAAAATATCCCTACTTTTTAGAGACAGATGAACTTCCTCCCTTTTACTCACTGAGGTGCCCTTTTGAAGACCACCAATTTCCTCAGTCACACTAAAAAGGCCCCTCCTGCACCCAGCAGGCTCCCACACTTGGTCCTCTCCTTCGCCCAGTGGGGTCTCCCGGAAGCTCTTCCTGTCTCTGCTTTTTTCCTGGTAATTTACTCAGTGATGGGACTGTTACCTGTACTTAGATGATTTACAAATCTGGAAAAGGTTCGTATCTTTACTTAATTTTCCCCGGAATGATTTAGGGGGGAAATGGGATTAAAATTTATAAAATACTTCAGCAAAAAAATGGCATAAAGTAGATAAATATATGACAAACTGTCAAAGTTGTTAAATCTTAGGGGAAGGGTATTTGGGTGGGTGTTCATTACCCTGATTTTCTATGTGTTAGAAATTTTTTGTAATAAAAACAGAAAAATTGACCCCCTACATAACTAACAACCAGCATTACAGTTAATCATATTGTAAAACTTTTAACTGGTATTCTTACCCAAACCACTCTCCCCCTCCTTAAATCCTATTTATAGTCTTAAGTAATTCCTGTAAGGGTGAAAGTTCACCTTTGTCTGGGTGGTTTTGTTCCGGTTTGGAGTGTGTGTGGAAACCACCCAGTAAAAGCTGCACTCCGGAAGAAATTGTTCTGTTTTCACAGCGTGCCAGAGCCATCAGCCCAGGGCTTCCCAGGCAGACCTGCCCGCTCACAGCCCTGGCCCGTGTCCAGGGGCTGACCCCAGTGGTGGCCGTGATTTAAGTATAAAGGGGGAAGGAGGGTGGGTGGGTGTCAGCTTTGGAAAAAAGAAAACTTTATGAGTTTCTTCTTCAAATAAGAGCTTTTATGGTGCTGTATACTTTGTGGCTTTTCTTGATCTAGAAACTTTAGTAAAGTAACTTGAATAAAAAATGTGAGAATGCCTCAGTTGCTGTTTCCACACTTTAGCGTGTTGACTCTCAGGTACTTGCAGATCGTCTACAAACAGAAAACCTAGGATTGAGAAAATAAAACAGAAACTCTGGCACACAACAAGGAGGGTGCTGGAGGTACAAAACTCCTATACTGCTGGGAATTTTTTTTCTTTTTACTTGTATGTTGGTACTAACTGGAAAGTTGGTACCTGAAAGGGGTAACTCGGTTTCTAGTATAATTTAACCTATGAGATAATGTGATTAACATCAGATGGAAAGTTTGAACACGCTTCCTGAAACGATACTGTTAATGGAGTGTTTATAGCGTGGAGGGGGCTGGGCTCGCCTCACTGTGTAATTTGATTTCCACGTTGTATTTGCACCTCTAAGAAGTAGTGTGACTTTTAAAAGGTTCCCTTTCAGCTTTCAGGAATTGCTTTGAGTTTTGTTGTTTTTTTTTTTCCTTTGTGGAAAACAGACTCGATAGTGCCTTGCAAAACTGATTGCTATACTGTTAAAACTTCCTGAAGTCACTGTACTCCGATTCTTAGAACTGGAACCACTTAACTTTATGACTCACGCTCCAGTGAAGTCGTGCGCTGGCCTTCTGTTAAACCACTGACCCATCTGCGTAGTTGTCAGGTGTACGTGTGCACAGACAAACAACAGACCACGTGTACTGTGCAGACACTTCTGACATTTGCAGCAAGAGGAGAGATGATTCAGAAACTTCCGTGTGCATTTGTAGGAAGGTATACGAGGGCTGTCCAGAAAGTATCCAGCCATGCAATATGAAAAACAGAGGCATTTATGGCTGGATTTTTTCTGGACAGCCCATGTGCATCACCTGGATCTCCAACTTGTTGGAACTGGTTTACAGTACATCATGGGACTGGTTCCTAATAGTGAGTGAAGCCAATGAGTGAGCCTGAGATTCAGAGCGTTTCTGGGTGTTAAAAATCATTGTATGTAAATGAAATGCAGTGGACATATAGACATCTGAAATATTCCATTGCTCCATGTTTTTTGCATTTCATGAGTTCAATATTCAGTTACGTTTTTTCTTACAGCCCTTCACACACCATTGCATCATGTGTTGGCTTTCGTCTAGTAATGAAGTCCATCACTTTGGGTGGGAATTTTAGTCCTCGTCCACCTCATGACCTTTCGTCTTTGCCCCTAAAATATTTGTGTACCAAGTCTTGGTGATGCCATCGCCTCAGTCCCTATCAGAGCTGCTCCCCATTTCCTATTATTCTCACTGGGCCTCGCCTGCTCCAAAGACCCAGGTGCCTCCTTTCCTCTTCCATTGCATCACATTGAGCCATGATCTCATTTAGTTGTAGAAACTCTTCCTGTCTGGATGAGGAAACTGAGGCTTTGAGATCTTAGCCAGCGTCCTCCAGTCAGTCAGTAGGTGCTGAAGTTAACACTCAAGCCCAGAGCCATTCACTTGTGAACCTGAGAGCTCAGCCTGCTGCCTGCCTCAGTGGCCAGATCACAGAGTTCTCAGGAACCTTCTGGGTTTGGTTTGTATCCTGTCAGCAGAGAGCTCACTCCCACGCTATTATATTTGTGTTGTAGAAAGAACCCTTCAGCAGCAGGTGGGGATGGCAAATTGCCTAATTAAGGTGGAAATAGCAAAGAATACTTTCTATTGTTCCTTGGGATAGCTGTGAACAGAGCGGATGAATCATGATGAGAAGGATATAATCTCAGGTTTGAGAAAGAATTTTGATTGAGGCTTTAATTGTTCTTTCTGTTTTTCTGTCTTTCCTTTACCTTTAACCTTCTTCTCAGCAATAGACATACATGGTGTTCTACTCATCTAGCTCTCGTCCTTCTGCTCATCTAGCAGGAAAAGCTCACACATTCTATTGGCAATTACTTATTTGAGTATGTCCTATATCAAAATGTCTATGAACAGAGGAAGTTCAGTGTGCTGGCTCAGCCTCATAGAGGCTATTTTATTTGTTATATACAGGGTCCAGCAGAAGTACATGAATGTCTCTCACGAGCTGGACAGCAATATGAACAGTTCACCTAAAATGTCACCTAAAGTTTGCTTGAGTGTGATATTGTTATGTTACAGAACTACATGCCTTTGATTTTGTAATAAAAGATTCGGTATAGATTACAGCTCATTAAAAAGGGGCCTGTATGTTGCCTAACCTTTTGGTGCCTCATTTTCATCATTTATAACATGGAGGTAATAATGCCTGCCTCTTCAGTTCCACAGAGCCTTGTCGACTGTGTCCCAAGATTCCTTTGACTTTATGTCCATGTCTTTTCCATGGTGGTGAAAAGAAATCTCATCTCCTTGAATGGAACCTAGTTAAGTAAATACCATACTTTTCTAGGTATAAGATGCCCGCATATGTAAGACGACCCCTACTTTTCTAATCCAACATTAAGAAGTCAATATCAACCAGTTACTCCCATCCATAATACGACCCTCAATTTTTGGTTTAACAATTTTGGACAAAAATATTACCTTATACACAGAAAACTATAGTTAATATTTCCTTCTATTAAAACATGTCTAGTAAGAAAAAAAATTGAGTTTTGACATTATAAACAAGAAACATGATTATCTTCCAAGTTAATAAAACAATTTTCTGTGTCCCCTCAGCTAGGCTTCTTGACTGCTTAGTTTTCCATTTGCTGGCTGAAAGTAAAAATTCAGTTGTTTATCTACTTTATCAAACACGTTCCTTCTGATGACTGCTAGGACAGCTTCCACGGAAGGGAAATTGGCCTAAGAACAGTGAGAGTAGGAGTGAGGGTGAGAGGAGAGAGCTGTAACCAAAATGCAGCTGCCAGCTGCTTGGGAGCTGCTGTGCCTGTGTCCCTCTCCTAGAAAAATGACACGACACTCAATTTTTTACAATAATGACCCACGTCCTGCTCTCTTCTCTGAAAGTCCTTGGGGGCTACCTTGCCTATATTACAATTCTGACCTCTTGCCCCATTTTCTGGTAGAGCAAACTCCAGCCAACTCCAGTGGCCATCCAGCTCACTAGGCCAGTTTAACCAGTCTTCCCAGCTTTGTTGACATTGCAACACCACAGTAGAGAGCTGAGTGGTGTTCCTTTTTGTGGTGGTGAGACAAAAGGCAGGTGTGGAAGCTTCACAGGGTGGAACTTGCCCCTCCATGATGACTCACTGGGTGCCACTCTGGGTGTATATTGTCAGTACTCTCTTACTAGGAGGTGATGTGTCCCCAGATGTATGGTTTCTGGGGCTCTGCTCATGTAATTGTATGTGTAAACCCCCAGAAACATTCCAAGTGGGTAATTGGCTCTCTGCCTTCTAGAAATAAGTAGCATTGGGTGTGTCTCTTCCTAGACTGACTGTTCTGTGTTACCTGTCTCAGAAATAAGACATAAATTTGTTTTGTCAATGAGTAGTATATGTCACATAGAGGTCTTGGGTTTTAAATCGGAAAAGAGACTGTACTTCCTTTTATGTGTATGTTTGCAATTCTGATAACTTAAAGGGTAGTTTAGGTGTGAAGGTATAATTCACTTTATTAGTACACAATAATCTTGTTGGCAGTAAATGTTCTATGTGTCTGTGTATCATTATACATGTGTATATATGTGTGTATATTGTGTGTGTGCATATGTTTATGAATGTAAGAGGGGACCCCCCAAAAAAAAACTAGAATTATCTTCTGGAAGGCAGGCCCCTTGTACTACGGGCTTCTCCTGCTAGGTAATGGTTCTGGCAACCCATAAGCATCAGTGTACCAGTTGGCGTTGTTGTGAGAGGCTGTGTTCGGCTTCAGTGAATTTTTTTTAGGGACTTTCAATGTGTTTGCCTATTTCATGATGGGTAATTTACCCATCATGCGCCTGCCCACACTCCTCTGAGCGGTCAGCAGTTTTCAACCAAAAATGTCATGCACCATTCCTTTTCACCCAATCTTGCCCTTGGTGACATTTTTATTTCCCCGGATGAAAAAAGTCCTCAAAGAGAAATGTTTTACTAATGTGGAAGGAATGAAACATAAAAACAGCAGAAGCACTAAAAGGCATCAAAATTAACAAGTTCCAAAACTGTTTTGAGCAGTGGAAAAAGCATCTCGATATGTGTATTATTAATATAGCAAACGAAGATTATTTTGAAGGCAAGTGAAGTTCAAACATGTAAAAATAAATACACAGTTTTTGTAAATAAATTCTAGTATTTTTGGGTTCCCAATCATGTGTATATATTCAGAAGGTACCAAAAACTGTATACGTATTTCAAAAAACTATTAAAATTTTAATACTCAGTATATACCAATAACAAAAGATGAATACAGGTCACACTTGACAAGGGGTGCTCAGAGTGGTTACCATCAGTGTCCACACACTTCTGATTATGGCGAACTACTGCTTGAGCAATGTTGACCAAAGTGTCCACTTGTATCACTGTGTGTGCCGTTTCAATTGCTTCCTGAAGTACCGCCAAGTGTAGCCGGTTTTCTGTGGTACTCCACATCCTTTAAGGTCCCCCATAGGTAGAAGTCAAGGGGTGTTAAGTCAGGAGAACATGGGGGAAACTCAAACAGCATTCTTGAATTTCAAATACCACTTTGAAATGGTCTTGTGCTCCTCAAATGACAATCATATTTCCACCATTTTCTTTGACTGTCTTGCCCGTCACATGAAGACAATAGCATTCCTTTGATTAACACCATCTTTTGAGTGACTGTCACACTATACATTGCTACTGTAATTCAATTGAACTTTGAAAAGTAATACATAGATAACATCTCTTAAAATGTGTATATGTTTTTTTGTCACCCCCAGTATACATACACACAAAGACTGTATGGAAGAATGGTCACCAAAATGTCAATGTTACCTATCTCTAGGTAATGAAATTTCAACTGGTTTAAAAAACAAACCAGCTTTTATTTCTTGTATCTAATTGCTCTTTAACCACCAGTCATCTTGGTTCCTTAGCTCTTATAAGAACTGTTCAGAAAAATATCCAGCCATAAATGCCTCTATTTTTCATATTACTTGGCTCGATACATCCCGGACAGCCCTCATATTTACCTTACAACTCATTATGGTCTGACTTTTGTTCTCACAACTAAAGTCCTTAGTTAGTATATCCTACTTTGTACATAATGGATATTTTTCAGTCCTTTCCTTATTGGATCTTTCTATCACACTTGAGACTATCTTTGTCTTTGTCCTTGAAATTCTGGATCTCTAAAATTCCAGGACGTCACCACATGGTCCTGGTTCCTGCTCTCTCACTCTCACTGTCATCACCCTTCCCTTGGTACTCGCGGTTACCCAGAGTGCCATCTTTGGCCCACTCCTCTCCCTCCCTGTGGTGTCTTTAGGAGTGTCCCATTCATCTCAGTATAGCTGACTCTGAAAGTTACCACCCGCCCTTAAACCTGCTCCTCCCTGCATCCTGTTTGGTGGCATCACCACCCAAGCCAGAAATCTGGGAGTCTTCCCACAACTTCATCCCCCACATCCTGTGATTAAAAGTCCCACTGATTCTTCTCTGCACGTCAAATGTGTCCTTTAAAAAAAAAAAAAAAGCCTATTTCTGCTGCCCTAATTTAATGCCTCTTCATTTTTTTCTTCCAGTGGCTTTTGAACTGCCTCCCGTTTTGTTCCCCTGAAATAGGCTACCCACACGATAGCCAGAAATACCCTCAGTATGTAAGCCACATAGTATTTTTAATTTACCCACTTTACACCTTTGCTTTATCCTTGAATGGATCCCCAGGCCAGCAAGAGAAAGTCAGCATGACAAACCGAGGCACTCTGGACCCAGGATCCTGTCTTACGTTTCTGCAGTACATGTCATTCCCTACATATACTATGTCATTCCCTTGGTCATGCTCTCCTCTCCACCTACAGTGCTCATCCATCATCTGGGAAGCCTCATCTGAAGCTTCCCTGGTGTTCCTGTAACACACTGTCTCTGATGGTGTCTGCCCACATTTATAATGGCTTTTCCACAGTAGATCCTGAGTTCTGCCAACGTAAGTGCACAGTGGCAAGTTTGTGAACTTGTCAGACCTCGTAGACAACCAGATTATTGCCTCTGAATTTATATTAAGGAAAGGGATGCTCTTACCCTAATCAGCTGGTATTACATGCATATATATGAGGGCTGTCCAGTAAGTACCCAGCCATGTAATATGAAAAATAGAGGCATTTGTGGGTGGAATTTTTTTCCCAACAGCCCTCGTATATCTACTAAGCAGTGTTCTTCTACCAGTCAGAAACCAATAGCTGATGTAAACCCTAAGCATTATTGCTGTTAGTTAACTGGTACTTTTAAAATACTATATGAAACAGTAGTTGATCAGTTTTATTTAAATAGACTACTTTTTTGAGCTTTGCAAAAAAATGAAAGGATTTATATAGATGTATTTTAAAAGAAAATGAAGTGTTTACTGTTTTTATTTTGTGTTGGCATTTTTGTTTTTGCTGTTGGTTTTGTTTGATATGAATCAATTTTAAAACTGAAATTCAGGTTTATAAATTAAGAATGCTAGCCCTGCTAGATGACTGTAGGAGTAGAGAAGGATTTAGGGGAGATTAAGATGTTGTTTAAATAGATCCCAATTTGCACTTATCCATGTCGCCTAGCATCAGTAACTCCTCTCTGTTTGAAAATATTTTTAAATAAAAAGAACTATTAGCTTTCAGAGTGTATTTTTATGTAGTGTTCACTATGAAGCACATGACCCTCATTTGATGATGAGACTTGGTTTCTCAACCTTACATTTCACCTGTTGACAGTAAATGCTGTATTACTGAGGACCTAAATTCCACCCATTGGTTTTTCCAGAAAGTTGTAGGACTTTCTCAATAACTAAGAGCTGCCAACCCAGTTTTGGTATGCAGACCTCCCAGCTAGCTGGAAGCAAAATATAATTTAAATCACTCTTCTTTGTTGCATAACTGCCAGTTGACTCTGTCTGGTTCTTAGTTTTACTTAATGCTTTTAACCAAAATTTATCTCATATTATAATGTTATGGTTAGACTTTATTGTAAAAAAGGATGAAAAAGATTATTACAAATTACATTCATAGCTTCCTAGACTGCCATCCCTTTAGGTTTTGAAATGGATGGATCCCAGTGAACAAGAATGTTTCTCTATTATATATAGATCTCTTCCTATAAGTATACCTTCTCCTGGGGTGGCCCTTCCCATAACTTTAATTACACATTTATTCATGTAGCAAATATTTTTTGAGGACTCTTCTATGTCAAGCACTGTAGTGGTCACTGGGGCACAAGGAAATCAGGAGCTTTCTTGCTGTTACAATGTGAGGTAGCAAGTAGTGCTGTAAAGGGAAACACAGGTGCTACAGAACCAAGGAAAAAGGCTCCTAACTGGACTAGGGTAGAGTTGGTGGCACTACGTGGTGGTGCTCCTGCTGGGCCATGGAGTGGGAGAAGGTAGGGTGGGGGGAGGAGAGAAATGTTATAGACAGGGAGAGATAGCAGTATGTCAGTGAAATAAAAATTACACATTTGAAACTACTGGAGCCACTGATTTGAAGAAGGGAAATTGGGAGAGGAGCTGAATTGGTAAACAGGAGTCCGATCGGGAGGACCATGTGTGGTCTACTCAGGACTCCGAGCCCCATTTGAGGGGTTCTGGAAACCTTCTGCCTCTGTAAATCCTCCCCTAAGAGTGGAATTCCTCATTTAACACTTACTTACCAAACAGTACTTTCAGAGGTTTAACTCATACTGAAAAAAAAAAAAAAAAAATCACATGTATTTTACATTATGTTAATGCTGTTGCTTTTACTTCCAAGATGAACCTGAGGAAGTTGGGGCTGGTGATCAGGGGAAGACCTTTTGATGAGGTGCTGGTGACAGAGGTGGCAGATAACCAAAAGGTAATTGAAGTATAAAGCAGGGCAAATCTGAGAGAAGGGTTGGGGTGAGAACTAGTCAGGAAGCTCGTTGTCACCGTGATTAGAATTTTAATCTACACTACCTCCACATATCCACATCATAATATATAAAGAACATTTACTTATAGCATCCACATTTTTTGAACCAAAAATTGAAACTATAATCTCATATAAAAGATTTTTTTCTACTTCCTGTGAAATACTCCTTGGATCCTTAAATATTGGGTTTATAGGAAATCTCCATGGTATGTTTGTATAATGAGCAGAATATTTGAAATCTAGATGGTTCCTTTTACTTTAGTGTAAACTGTACGTGTGGGGTGACAGTATTTCATGATGAGGTGGATGGCTAGTATTTTTTTTTTGGTCTGTTGAATAAACTAAAATATCATTGCTGGAATAGTATTACATCAGCATTTCAGCCAGTTGGGATGATGTTTATTGTTTCCCAATAAAAATAAAATTAAAACAGTTTATATAAATGTTAGAGCCCGACAGAAGTAACGTCCTTTTTTATGAGCTGGTAATCTGTACCAAGTCTTCTATTACAAAATCATAAGCATGTAATTCTGTAACAACAATATTTCAGTGACTTAAAAAAGGCTGTTATTTCTGCCGGACCTTATATTCTCAATTATTGTTCTGAACCAGTGTTCTTCCCAAAGGCTAGGAGTGAAGATAATTCCATCTCCCTAATTTTTGCTCATATTTAAAAATTCCTATAAATAGTAAGAGCACAGGTTTTAAGCAATCTTGGGTTTGAGTTTTTGCTTTACCACCTACTTCTCTGTTGTTTCATTAACACTCTGGAGATCAGTTTCCATCTCAATTTATTTAAAAAATAACACATTAAGAAGTCATTAGAGCTAATATGAGGGGCGACATTTAAGTTCACGAACTCATCCTAGAAAAAGTGCTACATACCTTATTGCTGAATATCACTACGGTCACCTTTCAAGTACTCCCCTTGGAAAGCTATGCACCAACACCAGCGCCTAGTCCACCCTTCAAAGCAATTTTGGAATTCTTTTCCTGGAATGGCCATCAGAGCTGTCGTCATATTACCTTTGATGTCCTGAATGTCATCAAAATGTCTTTCTTTCAATATTTCCTTTGTCTTCACGTAAAGAAAAAAGTCATTGGGGGCCAGACCAGGTGAGTAGGGAGGATGTTCCAATACAGTTATTTGTGTACTGGCTAAAAACTCCCTCACAGACAGTGCCTGTGAGCTGGTGCATTGTTGTGATGTAAGAGCCATGAGTTGTTGGTGAAAAGTTCAGGTCGTTTTCGTCTAACTTTTTCATGCAGCCTTTTGAGCACTTCCAAATAGTAATCTTGCTTGACTGTCTAGTTGGTACAGATTCATAATGAAAACTCCCTCTGACATCAAGAAACGGTAGCAATATCGTTTTGACTCTTGATTTGGACTGACAGAACTTTTTTGGTTGTGGAGAATTGGCTGACTTCCATTGTGCAGTTTGATGCTTTGTTTCAGGGCCATATTGGTACACCCATGTTTCGTCAGCCAAAACCTCGTCTTGCCTCTCCAAAAGGTCTTGGCAAACTTCTGTTCTTCTTTGAAATACTCATGAACGTCCCTCATCAAGACATTGCCACACATCGACACGAACACAGCTGTGAGACACAGATACAGGTTATGACACCTTACCGAGTTGTTTGTACAGTGCTGCCAATGTAAGCACATGGTGTCAAGTTTGTGAACTTAATTGTCAGACCTTGTATATGTAAAGGGTTTGATGTTTTCTTGTGCCCTTATATGTGTCTGGCATATGGTATATTCTTATGTTTAAAAACTTTGATCTGATTATCTTTATCTCATGGTGTATTTTTCCCCATTTTTCTTCTGTTAACATGTGTCTTATGTTTATAGTTTTCTGTACATCAGTCCTATGAGCTAAAACTGAGAATTTTATAAAGGTAGTTTACTAACTTTAATGTGTTCATAAGATAATGGTGTTTTGTTAACACCAGCACAGCAGACTTTTATGAAATCAATAAATATAGTTCTTGCTTTTGGAGTTTGTTTTTCTAATACACTGTTTTCTGTGTTGTATATTCAGTGGAGGGGGCGGGGTGAGCAGGGATGAAAACTTATAAAAGTGAAATACTGAAATTATTCTTTTTGTGGTGCTAGAAAGATAACTTTGACCAGAGTGCACCTTAAAGTCAGATCTGGCAGGTGCTTCTCCTGTGGTATGTCAGGAAGTCACCTGAGCCTCTTCCAAAGGACCCTCTCTTCTACATATTGATGATTATAAGTCCACAAAAGGCTTTGTCTCTTTCAAAAGTTCAGAATGTTCCAGTGTTCCTAGAGTAGGGGTAGGCAGGATTGCGTTAACTCATTGAGCTTTTTCCTGACATTTACATTTGAAACAGGAATTCTTGGAGCTAGAACATCTGGTATGGGAAATAGTGAAGCCTATAGCTAACTTAGTCCCAATATTGATGATCTTCATGTCTGATACTGTCCTGTGTCTCCCCACCCTCCTTTCCAGACCAGCTATGGTAGTTTCTGGTAGCTATTGAAGGTGTCAGAAATGGTTTAATAAACTTTTATTTTTGTACCATTGCTTGAAAACAGTCATTGTTAAACAATACATGTAGATGATTACACTTAAAATGGAGATACACACCAGTGTAAAGATAGGCAGGCACTGTACTCAGCATCTTAATCATCAACCTGGCACACGTCTTCAGATTGAATAAACGAATTCAAAGCAGGGAGATTCCATTTCAGTTTGTAAACTTCTCAAGGTTGCTTTTACTTGAGATAAACATAGTACATTTTATAAACACTGCTAGGAAATAAAAACAGTTTACAAAGTTTTCTAAATTAATTGGCTTAAACAGGATATTGGGAAATTATAAAATCATAAAATCCTGATGTAAAGTCTTGCAGAGAATGTCTTCATTCTATCTGTTTGTTAGGGTGAGGGGTGCGGTATCAAATTTCCAAACACTGTTGTTTGAAAATCATTTTCTTCCTAAAATCAAAACTTAAAGAGAGTTGGCCTGTGCACCCAGACGAATTTTTGGTTAACCATACTATTAAAATTAATAAGATACTCTTGTTCAGAGGTAGTATTTTAGTTGATTCTTCCTTCCTAATTTCTTTGAGGAGAAACAAATAACCAAAAATTTTTTCATTGAATTTTCGGATTCAATTTTCCACTGATGTTTGCATTCCTCACCATTCTAACATTAAAAATAGCCAGAGTCCTTAGGCTCAAAACATTTTCATTTTGCACTGGGCCTGCAAATTATGTAGCCAGACTTGCTTCTAATAGATACACTGTTTGAATTCTGGCCTAACTGAGGTTGCTATTACTTCCTTTAACCCTGACCTTCTTGTGGCCTCTTGTTTTCACCACCCAGACATTGCTGTGACCACAAGGGTTGGAGTAAACTGACATTCCTTACAAGGGACTTTGGAAGTCATATATTACATGACGTCCCAGAAAACTGTTCTGGCGTATTTTACTAGTTAATTCTTTGTCCTTTTAAAGAAGACATTGGACACAAAAAGAAGTGATTTTTGGGGGGCTTTATTTTTATAGCAGTTTTAGATTCACAGCAAAACTGAGGGGACAAGAAAGAGACTTGCCATATACCCCCTTACCCCAACTCATGGATAGCCTCCTTCATTACCAGCTTCCCACCTCAGTGGTTATTTGTGACAATGAAACTAGTTGATTTTATCATTAATACCCAGAGTCCATAATTTACATTAGGGTACACTCTTGGTATTTGTCTTAGTCTGTTTGGGCAGCTATTACAGAATACCAAGGACTGGGTGACTGATAAACAACCAAAATTTATTTCACAGTTTTGGAGGCTTGGAGGTCCAAGACCAAAGCACTGGCAGGTAAGCCTGCCTTCTCATGGATGGCTGTCTTCTCCTGTGACCTCACGTGATGGATGGGAAGGGAGCTCTCTGCGATATCTTTTGCAAGAGTACTGATCTGGTTCGTAAGGTCTCCACCCTCATGACCTAGTCACCTTCCAAAGGCCAAATACTATCACATTGGGCATTAGGTTTCAACACAGGAAGTTGGTGGTGGTGGAGAGGGACACAAACATTTAGTTTGTGTTCCATTTATTTGTCTCTCCCTCTCCCTGGCCCCTGGTTTTCATTCTGAACCACGATATTTTGCCGCGTATAATGCACACTTTTTTACGTAAATTTGTGAGGGAAAGAAGGATGCACCTTATACCTGGGTAGTACTAATTCCATATCTGTATAAATGTTCTTAATTCTTTTATTTATGCTTATGAGTTAAAAGTGTAACTCTAGAAATCAGTAATGATATCCGTACGCAAAATAATGCCCTGGAATACGATAATTGCTTTTTTCTTTTTTGAATATAAAAATTTTTTTAAACATGAAATTTCTTGTACCTTGTACCCTTATGTTTTGTAATTATTTATTATGTAAAATTTCTTGTACCATAATATGTTTAAAAATAAATGCTGAAATTCCCTTATAATACAAAAAACAAGTACCTAAATACAAACAAATAAAATTTTCATTTAAAAAATTGAAACAGTTTTTTCCCTGAAAGTTTGGGCCAAAAACATGGGTGCGCATTTTACACAGAAGCGCATTACATACGGTATGTACTGAGTTAAATGATTTTCCTGGGAAGGAATAACAGTGTACCATCCTGGGAGGAGAAAATCTGTAGTGACCCTAAGGTGGGGAAGGAGCCCCCACTCCACCCCCCTCCCCTGCCCCCCAACAAGGAGAACACAAAGAGGACTCAAAACTGGTCGCTTGTGGCCAACTCAAAGGCCTCCCCTGACCTCCTGTAACCATCAGCGCCCTCTGCAGGCAGTTTTCAGAAGCACGCATTGTGGTGTGCTCTCTGAAAGCGTCTCCTCAGCCCGCTTCCTCCGTGGGCTGACTGGACCTGTCAGGTGCTCTGCATGTCTTTGTACTCTTCCAGCCAGACAGAGGCCCTTGTGTGGGGGTGGGGTGTCCTTCAAGCATAGCGGTGAGGGCTAAGCTGAGTGTGTCATGTGTGTACAGAGGCAAGGGACAGACAGTGCCTGAAGGGTAATGGCTTGTCACCATACAGTGAAGAGGCAGGTTTTCCTGTTTGATTAGTAAACTGACTTCAAGGGCAGTTACCAAAGAGGAGCCTTAGAAACGTCTAGAGCAATAATAGTGGCCTGGTAGCCGTTGTGCAGCCTTCAAAAAGATGCGTTTGAAAGGCACAACTAGCTTGGATGTATGTGTTCTGCTCTATTTCTTAAAGAAGTTGTTATGTATAGTTATATCTTATTTATTCACTAAAATTATTTAAAACTGCAGTGTTCTAGAGATAGTTATGTTTAATGTAAAGAAATAGTGGCGAATTGTGGTTTAGAGGAGATTCTCTCTTTTACTCTTCAGATAAAAATCTTGTGAAGGGGGAAAGCCCCCTCTGCAAGTAACATTGACGCAGGCATGCGTTGGAGTGCTTGGCGAGGCCACCTTTTCCCTGGTCTGTGGTGGCTCTTCCTGATACTCACTTGGGTCACATGCTTGATGCTGTGCTAGACCCTGGAGATGCGAGGTCGAGCAAGGTAAAGCCAGTCTCTGTCATCAAGAACTCACAGCCCTGGGAGCCGAGACACTAACCAGTTACACATTGAGATAAAAGGCTAAAAATGCAGTTCGAGGTGTCTTGAGAGTTGGAAAGGAAGAGCTAATTTAGGTTGAGTTCTGGAAGAACCTTTCTGAGGAAATGCCTGGTGAGTTGAAACCCGACCAGCGAGTTAGGGAAAAGAGCACGGCCGGCACAGGAACCATGTGCAGAGGCCACTGAAGCAGGGAGCTCCTTGTGTGACAGGGATCCAGAGAGGGTCTGTGTCCCTGGAGCTTAGAAAGGAAGGAGGGTGGCATGGGATTGAACTGCAGAGGAAAGGAGGGGCCACACAGCCAAGACCAAAAACTCCATTAAGGTTATTCTTTTAGAATTACACGTGTAATGGAAGCCATTATTAATGTGCAGGAAAAGGATTCAAACAGCATTCAGTGAGCCTCTGTTTCTTATCAAATTGCCATGATAATACCATATACCATCGTGGAGATTGAAAGACACATGTAATACCCCCTGTACAGTATCTGACACCTAGTAAGTTCTTGATGTCTGCTGGTGGTGGGAATAGTAGCAATCATCTTTCCTTGTTGTTGTTGTTACTATTATTATTATGTATTTGAGGAATTTAAACAAGTATGAGTAGGCAGAGGAGTAGAGTAATAAATAAACAATCTCATCATTACATAGGAAAAGGATAAATGCAAGAGTTTGTTCTGAGAATCAAAGACCAGAGCCTAAAAACTAAAAAAAAAATACATTTGTTTAATTGTCTCTGTGATGGGAAAACTCAGAAAGCCTACCAGTAGAACTTGAATAATATCACTCCTTTTGCTGCTGGGCATTTTGATTTTGTGTAGTTATAAACAGATGGTATGTAAGAATTCAGAACGCAAACACGGGACATTGGTGTGCATAGTCATTCGACATACTTGAAACTCCCCGATATATAATTATCAGCGCATTTTGAGTTACTCATTTTCTCAAGGAAAAGTTTTTTGGAGACATGACTTATTTTGAAATAGGAAAATATTGCTAACCTGACCTTCGTGGTGATTCATTCTTTTCCCATTTTGCTCCTTAAAACAAACCAAGAAGCCAGATGTTTAGTTGCCTGAGATGAAAGCTGTTTCCTTAGAAATCCTGACTGAAAGAAAAAGTACTTCTACAGAATGGCCAGGTCTGTTTAGAGGTAATCATGACCTGATTCAGGCAGTAGAATGCGGTTGTAAGAATGTTGCTCATAGCAACAAAGAGCACTTACAGATACATTCATTTTCTAAAATAAGCCTTCTCTAATAATAAGTGTGTGTGGAATTTTCCTGGTCACTGTACTGGGTGTTCTTTTTTTCAATGATTGCGTGGACCTACATCATACTCAATTTGGTAGGCTTATAACCTTTTGATTACTTCTGTTTGCTTTAAAATCCTCCATTTCTTTTATCTAGTGTTTTTTTTTTTAATCTCTTAACACCCCCTTCTTTGTTCTTTCTGTGAATTGAAATCAAACTTAAGGATGGAAAAATACCAGGAAAAATGTTCTTAGTTCCCTCATATTTGTAAGTATCAGGATAAAAACCAATAATCTTTAATGGTCATTATTGTAAAATTGTGTAACTGCTAGATGGTTTTGGAAAAAACTTAGAATGTCATAATTAGACATGAGCTCCTCTAGATCAATAATGATCCTTAGACTACTTTCTCTTTAAATTTTTTTTCTTCCATCTCTGCCTCCCATTGTTCTCTTTTAATGGCCTGTGAGGACAATTTAGTTTATGGAATTTACTGGAACGGAGTTCATGGACACAATGATCTCTGTGGTAAATTATCATCAGGCAAATACAGTAGCTTCTTCTGTCTGTCAGTCTTTCTTCACTTCCCTTGCCTGTGACTTCTGGTTTCTCTCAAAACATTTATTTAAATATAGTTAATGAAACACTGGAGGGAGGTCAGAGGACTAGATTTTTAACTGCTACTTGGCTGTGTGACCTCAGGCAAATCATTTAACCTCTCTGGGCCAAGTTTAACCAGTGAATTGAAGGAGTTGGATTCTGTTATGTGTGAGGTCTCTCTTTTACACCATTCTGGGATGATGAAAATGGTAGTCCTGCTTTTGTAGACAAGATTGAGAGAAAATTATAGCTTGTTTCTCTCCTAGATACAATGTGTTATTAAAGTTTGAAATTTGCATTGTAGAAATGAGTTTTCAATGTGATGGTGGTACCGGTGGCAATTGGAGTTCAGTTTGGACTCTCCCAGATGAAAGCTGCAGTTCTTCTAGTCACAGCTATCTCTCCTTTGTCTTACCATTCATTCAGTCATGTAAAAAATATTTATTGACCTATGAGTATGTGCTGGGTACTAGTCTTTCTTTTAGATACTGAAATAGAATGTTTTATATATAATACATTTATCTTAAACTTGGCAGCTCTGTATATTTTATTTTTTTATACTTTCAAATTAAGCTATTAATATTTAGAAGTGCACACAAACTCATAAAACTCACATAATGCTTCCCTAATTTTGTTTTGCTTATATAATTAATATTTTCACCACTAACAGGAATTTCAGTATAGGGGACACAAACCGTAAATGTGGAACAGAAAAGGCACAATCTTCTGGTACTAAGTTATTCTCTAATTTTCACTGCAACCTTATAATGCTAGTGAAGTTTTCAGTTTAGATTGTCAAGATGATGTATGTACATCGTGTTATCTGTGGTTCCTTTGGCTTCGCTAATACTCATCAGTTTCTTAACGTAGACCATAAAGGACATCTTTCCCTTGTAATCATTTCTAACTAGTCAGTTTATTAATTTAAAACTGTATAGTCTTTCTAAGGACAAAACTTTGTTTTCTTGACTTTTGAGAGTTTTGGTCCTCCCTCCCCTTCCCTGTTCTCCCCTTCCACACTACTTTGCCTTCGTCCCTAGGTTAACTTCTCCCCAGCCTTCTAAGAATTTTAAATCATAAATATCCAGATTCTGATTGGCCAGTATTTTCACACATTCATAGAACAGCATGGAGTCATTCTACAGTCAGTAGGCAACTTAGACTCCACTTGCCAAAAGTTATGTGATTTTAGTGTATTCACATGGATTTAAATCATTATTTTCTCCTTCTATGACTCATCTTTGTCTCTTCATCCTTAATCTATTGGTAAACTTTATGTAATTTCTAATGTACTTTTACCTGAAGTAACTCAGAAATTAAAGCCTTTAAAAATCCTGATGTAATCAAAGCAAGAAATCCAATACATTCTGCCAGTCACTTTGAGAACTTACCAAAGTGTGACAAATTCTTTTAAACTCTTAGAGTTGGACCAAGATCAAAAAGTTGGCTGTACACGAATGGAATAGCTATTATGTAAATAAATAGTGGTGTTCACAGGCCAGCCAACGTTGATCGCTTTTTTATGTGGCAGTATCGTCACTAAGCATTAAAAGTAGCATTTTAGGGCTTCTCTGACCCAACACTGCTGTATCCCTGACACTGAGAAAATACCTGGCACGCAGTAGGCCTTCAAAAGGTATTTATTAGCATCTGGTTAGAACTTTTTTGCACATATTTTTATGTGGGAACATTTTAAAATATTAATTTAATATTAATGGAATAAAAGTGGGGGAGAAAAAATGTTCATATAGATTCTCATTCTAAATAGAAAAATCAATGTAACTTTTATTTCCATATTAACATCCAACTCTCTTAAAAACTCACTACTCTGTCAGAAGCAACAGCTGATCTAGTTGGGGTATGGAAGTTTACCATTTAGTGTGAGTTGGCCTCTTATTAATGACAACAACAAAAAATTAATGGAATTCCTTTATTTTGTTGTTTATATTCTAAGCACCTTCGCGTCCTGAGATTATACCACCTACGTATTAGCAGCTCCAAAAGGGAGGTAATTGAGAGCTCCTCTATCCCCAGGCCCCACTTAGCGACTTTCCTGTTCTACAGACCCAAAATCAGCCTGGAATTCTCTCTCCTCCACCCTTATCCTTAGACACCCTTCTTCCATGGAGAGTCCTGCCTTCTTTCGTAATCACAGATGTTCACAGGTCTGGTCTCTCTAACCTGATCCTGGGGAAAGAGCAGGTACCGCCCCGGAGAGGAGGGAGGTAAGCTCTGGTTCACATCAGCCCTCCCTAGCGTCCCCCTAGACCCCGCCCCCACCACCTCCTTCTATTTCAGTTTTCACTCCATCTCAGCCTCCTTCCCGTCTCTGCCTCCTCCCAGTTACTTGTCATCCCCAAGCCCCTGGTTCTGCCCCTCATCTCCTGAAACTGTGGGCGAGGCCGCTCCCCAGCCCTGCCGTACAGAGCATACACCCAATCCTTCAGCAGGGACTACAGTGAAAGGATTCTGGACTCCGGTGAGCAGGACAGGACCCCACTCCCAGGCCCGCTGGCAGCACCCCACGGGAGTGGGGGCTGGGCTTGGGCTGGGCTGGGCCTGGGAGGCACTTTCCCACTGTGCCGTAGAACCTGTCGCCTTGCCTTAGTATTATTACGTTTTAAATCAGGTTTTGTATGTTGATCTGGAAACCGAATCCCCAATCGTAATCTTGTTTCCCTGGGAAAAGGTTAAAAATTCGAAGAACTGACGAATAAATGAACTCTTGGGACCTTCTATGTGTGACTTGGTGCCTACCTGTGTTGTGGCAAGGGTGTGTCCTACCGCTGCTCAGAGGGCCTTTGGGGTGTTGGCTTTGTTTTAACTGAGAAGTTTTAGCTCTAAAAGCACTTTTTAATCATTCAAATTATATCATTTTTTCCATTTACAATTTGGGCATTTTAGACATAATGCATTTGCACAGAAAAAAAGTATTTCAGATACATATAATTCCATAAATCTACATATCAACAGCTGTGTACCTAAATGAAGAAAGATTCTTTTTCACACTCATTTCTTTATGGCCTGGAAACTAATATTTTAATCCATCTTTTCAAAGACTGTACTGAGAATTTTAATGTGGGGTAGCAGGTCAGATTTAAACTGTGGCATCGAACCATGGCAAGCACAATTTTTTGTGTGTTAGCGAATCCTTTTGTTCAAGTAAGAGGTCTGCCTGAAAAAAAGAGAAGGTATTGTTTAAGAAACGCATTTCACTTTTCAAGATATTACTTACAATATTTATTAACCAGGTTTCCAGGACATTGAATGTTTAAGGTCATCCATGAACCTGCTTATCTCCACACTTCTCTGGGTTAAACTCAACTAAATGCAATGTACAGTCAGAACTTTGGTTGAATTGTCTGAAACCTGTGTCATGCAGGCCCTTTAATCCATACCTTAAAGCTTTCCACAGAAAATGTCTGAACCTTTATTAATGTATTCTTTATATCTGAGTTAAGTTAGGGCTAAGAACTGTAATTGTTATTCTCTTGTTTGCATCAGTAGTTTTACTCAAGTCTTCTCTACCGATAAATTTTAGTCAGATTAATGAGTAATAAATCTAAGATAACCTTTTAAAACCATTAGAGAGCCCAGAAAGTAAATATGTAATTGTGATTTAAAAGGATATGTGACTAAAGCACTCAATGCATTTCATATGGTGTATGTGTATTCCTTTCTAGTTTAATGCAATTGAATGAAGATTACTTCCTACTTACATTAAAATAGCATTATTGATTACTTTAAAATTTTTTTAATGATGTAAGGAAATATAACAGCAGCACACCATAAAATTTAACAGTTGAAAAGATAGAAGTACCAGAAGTTTAACAAAAGGACCAAGCAATTAAGATATGGGTTCCTAGATAAATGCTTGCTTCAACTTTCTCACCAACTAGTTTACTTATGTTTGCTCTCTTTCAAGTTAAAATTAGATACATCATTCAAAAACATAGTACATTTATTAAAAACTAAAATCTTACCTAATAAATTGAAATTTTATTAAAACATCATGCTTTACATTCCTGATACGCCATAAAACTTAATGTGGAACAGAAATGTAAAACCTTCAGCAGTTGGTTTCATGTGTATTTTGAAACCAGAAAGCTATCACTTAGTTTGTTTTTACATTATGAACTTTGATGTTTTTATAACTCACATAATCTTTTTATTGCAAAGAGTGTAGAAATGAAAACTCTCCAATGTATAGTTTTCTAAATAATGAGGGACACACATCCAAATAGGAACTTTAAAACTGACCTACAAGAATTGACTTGACATGTAAAACTGTTTTTAGAACTGCATTTCAAAGCTATTTTCAAATTTCCTGGAGAGAAGGGCTCTTGTCTTTAGTTTGAAGCAGTATCAGCTGGACCACATGTATAGTTGGAAGTATTGATATTCACAGGTTTGAGTAGAAATGCTTATCCTCCCTTATACCTAATTTCAATGTCTTTGGGTCCATATGCAGTATCTTAAAGACCTTGGCTCTGTTTTTTAAAGGAGTTGGAGCAAGAATGTACTATCAGCCCAAAATTCTAATCCGTGTATTATAATAGTAGTTCTGTTGGGGTTGAGCTGTTTTGGGTTATTTTATGTCCTACTTTCCAAACTGTAAAGTGGTTATATGAATTTCATAAATAGACTTTTTGATGTCGCCATGTGTATGTATATTTAGAGAGAAGAGAGACTCCGAATGACTCATTCTGAAGGGGTGGGGGTCAGTTTTTAACTTTTCAAATCACTCTCTTTTCTCTTCTTCCCATCTTTTCACTGAAACTTGATAGTTAGTGTCCAGAAAAAGTGTTCCCTTTCTTCTAACTACCTCTACTTGTTGCCAAGGTGTAAATCAGAAAGCCCAAGTCCCTTTCTCCCCCTTCATAAACAAGACTCAGTTCTGCTTCAGACACTTGGAGCCCTGCCAAAGTTGTCATGATGATGTCAGTTTACCAAGAATGTTCACATTTCTCATGCTGTGTTCCACATTCCCTGGACTCGAGCAAATGTCCTTTTAGAGCTCATTGAAGTTTTGGGGTTGGAATAAAACAGCCTTCCTTGTTTTCAGCTTTTTATACTACCTTTTCAAAACCAAGGACCCATTTTTAACAGCATGATAGTTTACAAGCCCACATGATACATTTTGTATTTGTTGATAAAGGAAATACAAAATGACCTAAAATTTATAAGGTGGTGAAAGCAGTAAGATTTGTTAATTTAATAAATTGAAATTTTATTAATATTCCCTCACTTGGCAAATAATCATTTCATTTTATATCTGTTATGATGTATTAATTTGTAATTTATTGTTTTATTGACTTTTAAGTATTTACCAATAACAATGACATCTACCTATTTTTGGAAAGAAATACTTATATGTATATATTACTCAATGTATAAAATTCTTAGGGCATTTTGCAATACTACTTAGTGCTTATATGGCTGATTGGAAACCACTGTTCTGTAGATAATTATTTTTAATTATTAAATAAATAATCTTGGACTATAAGCCCTAAATATTAGAAAAACTTGATAGTTTTTTACAATTACTTGGAGAGATAGTTACAGTTGAAGTAAAGTTTAACTTTGGATATTCCCATCCTGGTCAACTTAATGGCCTTCTCGTTTATGGAGAAGTTATGAGGACCATGAAGAGTTCAGGACTTCTAACATTTAAAATGTGTATCAGATCAATTTTATGGACTTTCAGAGAACAAAGGTTCAAAATAAAACCTGTTCTATTTTGTATCTGCTACATTTGATCTACTTATTCCCATGTAATCTGAAACAATATATAGAATTTTAGTTCTGATGACCTTTGAAGAACACGTAGCCTAACTAAAATTTTGCAGGTAAGACCTAGATACCTGAATAATTCTAGACAGTTTAACTACATGTTATAAAAATTGGCCTGGACTTGATAGATTTTGTGATGTATATTTGTCCTCAGACAGAATTCTTCATAAATACCAAACAGATATGTGTGTGTTTGGATTTCTTACAATGAACGTACATTAATGACCAATTAACTTGAAAACCAAAATACCAGTTAATAGTTATTTACGCTTTAAATATATCTGATTTTTTTAATATCTTCTCATTTGAGTTGGTAAATTACATATTTAATAAGGTGAGAAAGGGGGATTTTCTTTAATACTAATTTTTTTAATTGCTCTGCTTGACTTTCTAGGCTGATGTTGGATATTGCCTCCTTTTCATTTCTCATGATAATGTGAGGTATAAATAACTTTTTTCAGCCACCAAATATTGATTCATTCAAAAGAATGGAACTTCTTGAAACAGATACTAGCCTTAACTAAGAGAAGTGTCGTTCATCGTGGGCACAACCCTGGCCGTCCCGCCTTGTTCTCATTGAACAGCATAATGTATCATTTTGGTAATTTCTACAGCACTCCCTTGTGGCTTTTTACAAAAGTTTCAACTCAATTTTAAACTAGGCCTTTAAAATTGCATTTGACTACAGAGATTTTTAAATCTCTATTTTAAGAAACCATTGCAGATTCCGAAAGTAGTTTGCAAATTAGCAAGAAGGCCTCAACCCACCTTTAATTCCTGTCTCAGAATTCCTCCTCATGGTCTCTAGAATTTCAAGAGGAATCTTGCAGAGCTAGCAAGAGACCTGAGGGACCTGAAATCCAACTGTGTCACACTTCCAAATACTCCCTTCCCAAAACGAATTCATGACAGTGACGGATCAAAACTGGTGAATTGCTTAAAGTCTCTATATGTAATAGAATATCATGGAGGTCTTCAAACAAACGAAGTAGTTACCTGACATGACAGACTAGCCAACGTGAGTGTCTAGTAAGCCACGGATTTTGTTGTACTCTTTCAGATATTACTGTAATCTCTCTGTGGACAGGAACTGTCCTGTAAACCCTACAATACTCTCTTTTCCTACCGGTATACATTGCACAAAATATATAAATATATTTAAATTGACATTGATTTTGGACTTTTTCTTTTTTTTTTATTGGGGTGACATCTGTTAGCAAGGATTACATAGGTTTCAGGCATACAATTCTACAGTGCATTGTCAACTTGTTGTATAATAAGTTCACCACCTAATGTGACTTCTCTTTCCATCACCTTATATTTAGCTCCCCCCCTCCTCTCCCACCCCCTCCCCTTTCTCCCCTCCCTAACCCACTCATCCCCAAATAAACATTAAACTATTGATTGTGTCCATGGGTTATATGTTTGTTCATTTCTTTTTTCTTTGCTTTCAGTTTTATATTCCGCATATGAGTGAAATCATGCAGTTCTTTGTTTTTTCTGTCTGGCTTATTTCACTAAGCATGATGATCTCCAGGTCCATCCATTTTGTCGCAAATGGCAATATTTCATCTTTTCTTACAGCTGAGTAATATTCCATTGTGTATATGCACCACAGCTTCTTTACCCAGTCATCTGTCACAGGGCACTTTGGTTGTGTCCATGTTTTGGCCACTGTGAACAGCGCTGCAATGAACATTGGGGTACATAAGTCTTTGCGGACAAAGGTTTTCAAGTTCTTTGGGTAGATCCCCAGAAGGGGGATTGCTGGGTCACATGGTAGCTCCATTCCCAATTTTCTGAGGACCCTCCACACTGCCTTCCACAGTGGTTGTACCAGTT